>JAZGTH010000022.1:5180000-5525000 GCA_036877525.1 Chromobotia macracanthus
CGTTCAGCTCTGAATGCCCCGTGAACATTATCATGACAAAAATCCACACGTATCTCGGCCCATTCCAGCCTTATCACTTATCACAGGGCCAGGTTTTGAAAGACAGTGTTTGGGTATGATGGTAGTCACAGACACAAGCCACACCCACAGACAGCATTTGAATGGTGCGTCATGATCACTTTAGATACAAGAACATCTGCAATTCTGTGGGTGAAAGACCAATGAGCAGAGTGGAACAGACAAACTTATACAGTAGCCTGTGCAAATATGGACAGCAAACTATTAATCATATAATCTTCATACTGATTATAAGTAACATTCACAATTGAAATTGGTTCTCATGCTTCTCATGACAGTATAATAAAGCAGTACCAGGGGCTGTATTTGTGTGAGTTGGGTTCTGTGTGTTATATTTAGAGACCGGTCTGTTTGGGTTATAATGGCTATGCTGTTCGGTTCAGGCTGTGTTTGGTCCACATCATGCCATCGTGCTTCACAAAGCTACTGTTCTCTTCATAACAAACAGAACTCGCATTGTTTTCTCCCTCCCCACCTACTTTTGTTTTGCTTCGGCCTATTTTTCTTTCACAAGAACTGTTAAAGGAAGTTTTGACCCCATCAGCTCAGAAACATGATCAGTTCGATAGGCAAGTGATTCCTGTCAGAGGTTCAGGAAACAGTCTGAGTGACAGACAGGCCGTGCTAAGTATCCCAATGACAGACTGTCTGGAAAAACAGGTAGCAGCTGAGCTGTCGTTGCAGTGTTGCTATGGATACAGCACAGTACTCTTTTAATTTGAATAGTTTTTGCATATTTTGGTCTTATTTCAACCGCCAAGCTAGCTGTAGGATAAAGTTAGCATCAGGCCCATGCAGAATCCATGCCACAGAGTTTCACAGAAGTGGAACACCCCTCATTCACAAGTTCAGCATGGGCTACTCCCTTGTGTGTCTTATATATTTTGTGTGCATGTATTCTGCAACAAACAGCTTCTTTTCTCACATTTTATCATGTTCAGATCCATTCCACCCAAGTCTGCAGATTTTTCCTAAAAATCAATGCAGAAAATGTGCAAAAACGTCCACAGATGTCTAGTTAAATGTATAGCTGTAATGAAGAGTGTTCCAAAACCTGGAAGAAAGAAAATGTTCCTGATTTCAAATACTGTGTGCTCAGCCCTGTACTTTGAGAAAGCAAGAGTGATATAATGACAGAGGAGAACAAGCGGATGTTGTTTTGGATAGTATGCAGAGCTGCAAGGTGCCGTAAAACTGATAAACCTCTCTCTCTTTCTGTCTATCTCTCTCTCACCCTCAGGGGTGTATATCCTCATTGTGGCCGGTGCCATTATGATGGTGGTGGGATTCCTGGGCTGCTGTGGAGCCATAAAGGAATCATCGTGCATGCTGGGACTGGTGAGACTGCCCTCATTCTCTCAGCCAATGGCTTTAAAGTTGAATGAAGTTGAAGCTTACGTGGGCCCGTGTCTTGTATTAATGATTTAGTGCACATGAGCAGCTGTTTGATCCGTGTGTAGAATGAATGTGCCTGTCTGTCTCTCTCTCTTTCTTTAGTTCTTTGTGTTCCTGCTCATAATCTTTGCTGCTGAAGTGGCAGCGGGTATCTGGGGATTGTCCAATCAGGATAAGGTGTGTATCATACTCCATTGATGTTTGAAACGTTTTTCTCTCGTTTCTCGTTCACGTCATCACAGCGTTTGATTCTTCCTCTCAGATTGTGTCAGAAGTCCAGCAGTTTTACACGCAGACGTTCAACAACTACAAAGACACGAAACAGGAAGCGCTGAGAGAAACACTGCGACTGATTCAGTATGGAGTAAGTTTGCAATTTCATAGTTTATTCAGACCATAGAAGTGTAAAGTGTGTTGTGTTCTTTAGCATGAAAATGCATCAAATTTATCCAAAAATGTTGTCCTCATAGCTGAAGTGCTGTGGACCGACAGGAACCACTTTTGATGGAGCAGCCGACACCTGCCCAAAAAAAGAGGGACTGGAAATCCTAGTCACCACGGTACCAGAAACTTTATGAATATTGAAACTATCACAGGCGTCTCAGTTAAATAATAACATTGTGTCTTTTACTTTGTTTTTTTTAACCCCAGAGCTGCAATGATGCCATCAAAGAAATCTTCACCTCGAAGCTCCATGTCATCGGAGGTGTTGGGATTGGAATTGGGGTGATCATGGTAAGTGTGGAACTGATCTCCAGAAACATCATGCAGGAACCTGCAGAGCTGGTTCTTGGTTTCTGCTCTTACTGGGTATCAGATGTTAACCTCAGATCTTTTGACTCTCAGATCTTTGGGATGATCTTCAGTATGCTCCTGTGCTGTGCCATTCGACGAACCCGTGACGTTGTATAAGCCATCGATGCCTCTCCGCCTGTTTTCTGCTGTGTATTTATCTGATTGTGTGTGTGTGTGTGCATGGAAAATCACACCCACTCTTATCTTCTAACAGAGTTAGCATTTTCCAACCACATTAAACATGTTACAGGCTGTGCGTACAGTAGAACAACAGTGTATGAAAGGCCTCGTCCACTCAATTTTAATTTCTTTGGTGTTGAGATTAACATTTATATTTGCTTCTTTTGAATGTACTTAAAAGCTTCTTATATTTGATGTGTAACATTTTACAGCATAGCTTATTTTATGAATGAGTTCATTATTTTTTCTGTCAGGAGAGAGCAAGTGAATAACCATTTGAAATGACAAATAAAGAAGTTGATAACAAAACTCTTGAACTGAACGGTGATTTTACAGGCTTATCTCTTGTGGTATAAACCTGCACGTCACTGTGTCCTGATGTTTCATTTTTTCACCATTTTGTTTTTCCAAAATGCCCTGCAGGCATTAGGTTTTCCAAAATAATGTTTTGGAAATAAGGTCACGATAATGTTTTATTGTTATAATAAACAGAAAACATTGTAACAATGTTACAAACAAAATCTTCGATACTTGACCCGTACCTGATAATTTCTTAAACTGGAATTATTGATAACTGATATAGGCGCCCATAAAGATAATTAATAATTAAATTTAACAAAAATTAACATCATTGACGGCTGAGGTGAATGTAACATTCTGCAAATAATTGTTGGCTAAAACTGATTTACAAAAACCATTTCAGCTCAGTTTGTTGAAGTGCAACGTTTACTATTCTCTAGATTTCGATAAGTCACATGCAAATAAAGCAACGGGCACAAATTAGTGATCATTTTTTGCTTTTTTGTTTTTTTCCTTTCTTTCCCTTTTTCTTGGAGGCTCCTGGCCAGCCGAAGCCTCTAAACTCCAAGCAGTCCATGGCATTATGAGAAATGTAGTAGATGTTTTCCATGGCTTCTGGACTCAGAACATCTACGTCCTTCTTGGAGGATTTTGCACTGGTTGATCGTTTCTTGGAAGAGTGCTTCCTTTTGCCTTTTGTGGCAGGTCTTGCGCTTAGAGATTTTGACTTTTTGGTACCTGCAGGCTAAAACATTTACATTAATGGGGACAGCGTAGGTCTGTAGAGGATTTTATCTGTTTGGAACAGTGTGATAGTAATCAGGACAAAATGTAAACAGGCAACATCAAGTACATGCATGCATTTGACAGCTGCTTTTATCCAAAGTGACTTACAGTACATTCAAGGTTTACAATTTATCAGTACGTGTTCTCTGGAAATCAAACCCACAACCACTGTGCTGCTAACACAGCTGAGCTACAGGACCGCTAATAAATGAATGGAAAGTTTCTTACCATTATTCACGTCTCTTTCTATTACCCAATAATTAGATGATTGAGTTGCTCTACAGGAACAAAAACATTCATTACAGAAACAGACGAGGTATGATTGCTGCCAAACCTGTTACCAACCCGACCATCAACAGATTTATTCTGCTGCATGATCAATCTCTATGCCTGCATGCATCAGCTTTGTAAACTTTACAACATTTTTATCAGCTGCATGAGAGAATTTAGATACACTACCTGAGAACTGTAGCTCTTATCCAGTTGGTCTCATTGAGATCTTTTACTGTTCTGTTGTGTGCTGTCGTCTTAGTGATGGGTCATGGGAGCGTTCATCATCCTCTGACTGGCTCTTCAGGTTGGTTCAGTTTTTGTATTCACCAGTGGCCTGGGAAACAGTTTAAAAACTAGATTATTAGATATTTATTATTAGATAATTATTTATTCTATATAGCAATATAGCTATAGTCAGTTGTTTTAGTCTTTCAGGTTTATTTTTCTTGTTTTTTCTTTTGCACTTTGTTTATTAAATTAAGAAACCTAAGAGACCTAAGAGACATGATCCTAGAGCATTCAAAACAGAAATTAAAGCTTATAAATGAACACAGATGCGGTTAAAGCTGGCCAATATTTGAGCTTTTCAATTATGTACGTTTTTCTGTTTTCAAACACATGGATCACCACATACATTCAGACTGGCATTGTTAACAACTACATTCAATAGCATGCTCGCTTGAACAGAAAAATTTCCCATCCTCCCTTTAAAGTGCCCTGCAAAGCCACGCCTCCTCTAATACACATGAATACAACAGAGGATTGTTAACCCAGTTTAATGTCCAGTGCCTAGTAGAGGAATAAAGAACCTGTCAGAGATATGATTTAACCAATGCATTGCTCGACAGTCAAACAAATGAAATGATCACTCTCAATTTGTCAAACATTAATGACCATCAAATAAATGCACAATGAACAGCGCAGGCCCACACAAAATTGTTGAAAAAAAATAAATTTAAGAAAGCAATGCACACTTGTCTACGGTCTGTACACTTCACAGCCTAATAATGATAATAATGATAATAACGATAAATTAAAAACAAGGCTTAGTTTGAGGTTAGAATTAAGGCTTTCAATGATGATAAATGAAAGTTCAACCGCTGAGCCACTTGGGTTTGTTTCTTTTTTGAAAATAATGAAAAGTAAAAAACAGAATATAAACCAACAGTTTAATGTATGATAAACAAGAGCTTTAAGTCTTTGCCACCAATGAATTAATGAAACAATCTTGTGTGGATTATTATGTGTGGCCACAGAAGAGAAATCTGATGACCTCTAGCGGTGATTTCATGACATGACTGAATGTGAAATTATTAAACGTGCTTTGAGGAGCACAAGAGATGTAAAGACAAATTATTAACAGATTTACATTACCTGAAATTTCACAAATTGTCAAAACATTTTTATTATCTCATTGAGGTTACAAAGATCTCTTGGAAGCTTTATTCATAAGTCCTATTACAGAAAGCATACAGATCAAGACATTGTATGTTTTGTATGATGTGTGAGAAAATCAGACATAACTCAGATTAAAACATACATCCCTACAAGATACCGTATAAAAGCTGCAATTTAACACATTATTTTAATTTCTATTTACCAACTTTGTTATTGTGGAAGAGCTTAATATTGTAAATTTAAAACAGAAGGTATCTTTACAACACATTTTAAAGCACGTCAGTCACAAGTTTTCACAACTTTTCTTTTCTCTGAGACTTTCTGAAAGACGTTTCCGTCCAGCTGAGTTTTCCATCTCAGGGAGAGCGTCTCATTCGTCTTTATCTTGTTCCGCACCTGAAATTCAAATGAATGAAAATACAGGACAGGCAGTTTTATGAACAGTCAGTAAGATGTATGAAATGGTCTCTCACCTCTTCCAAAAGCACTTTCTTGATTGCGGCATAGTTTGGGCTGAGTCCAGGTCTGGTCTTCACCTCGATCCGCAAAAGAACTTTACCTCCTTGCTGCAGAGCCGCAGACTCTTCTTCACATGAAAGGCAATTTTAGAAAGAAAGAAAGGAAGTGTGCAAAATAATTACAATGATTAAGCATTAAAGCATGAAAGAAATGAAAAAGTTAAAACATTAAAGACGTGTTAGAATATAGAAGGTAAAAAGCTTCACTCTTGTATCTTAAAGGAAAAATGAAAATTCTCTTACCCTCACAGCATCCTGGGTGTGTTGAAGCTACAAAAGGTGCATTGCTTAAGCTCAAAATATGAATCTTTTTCTTTCACAAACGTATTGTTTCGCTTTACGAGACATTAACCCACTGGAGTTGTATAGATTGCTGTGCTTTTTGGAGCTTCAAAATCTCAGGCACTGTTCACTACCGTTATAAAGCTGGGAAGAGCTAGATTATTCTTTAATATAACTAATTGTGTTCGGCTGAAGAAAGAAAGTCATGTACACCTAGGATGAGGTTGAGTAAATATGACAGAAATTCCAGACTGGGTGAGCTATTTGTATTTAATTATTTATTAAACACACATGTAATCTATTATTTGCTTCAGTGAATGCTTGATATTTCTATGCATGATTTAGGGTTTTGTTGATGTTTAAATGTGTGATCTCACCTCTGCAAATGACTCCGGCATCTTGTGGATGCCCGCAGCTGTTTGAGCGCCAGCCTGCTGAGTTACATTCAATCAGCGAGGACTCGGACCCAACGCAGTGTACACTACGCAGCCATATAGGTCCCGTTCCCCGTCCAAAATAAGCATCACTATTCGCTACTAAAGGATCTCCACAGCCCAGTTCTCTACACACCACTGCAGCATCTGATAGATCCCAGCTGTTATCACACACTGTTCCCCATTCACCATTATACAGAACCTCCACTCGCCCCGAACAAGTGTTGAAGCCGTTTACCAACCTGACAGGGTCTAATGAGACACAAATACAAGCATCAAAAGCAATTAAACTTCTTTTTATAAGCTTGTTGTCTTTCTTAATGCATCATCTCAACAAATCCTTAGCACACATAACATTGTGGTAAGATCATAACTGGTTGAAGGTTCAAAACTCACAGCCGCAGATGACTCCAGCATGCTCTGAAGAACCGCAGTAATAGTCACCCCATCCATCAAAAGTACAGGTGCCTAAGAAGGGCTCCAGACCTAAACAATCTACATTATCCATCCAAATTTGTGCTGAAGTCTCTCCAAAATGATTTCCAAATGTTACCAGATCAGGATGTCCACAGCCCAGTTCTCTGCACACCACTTCACCATCCAGAAGTCCCCAGTTGTCGTCACACACTGTTCCCCAAACTCCATCATGAAGAACTTCCACTCGTCCAGAACAAGAGTTAACACCATTTACCAACCTGACGAGAGCTAACGGCCATACAGATGAAATTTAAGGAATATGTCAACAAGAGGAATATGTCCTCTTTCTAGCACAGAATTTAAAAAAATGTATTAACTTACATTGACAGATGACTCCAGCATTCCCTGAATGTTCACTAAATGACGTTTCTAGGTTAGGGTTACTGGACGTTCTGCAGGAGTTCAGGGTTGACTCATTTCCAAAGCAGTTTACATCATACAACCATACTTGTTCCAAACCATCTCCAAAATAAGAACCACCCTTCGCCTCTATAGCATCTCCACAACCTACTTCTCTACACACCACCGCAGCATCTAATAGATCCCAGGTGTCATCACACACTGTTCCCCATGTTCCATTATAGAGAACCTCCACTCGGCCAGAACAAGAGTTGATGCCATCGGCCAGCCTAGTTTTTGCTGATAAGACAAAAAGAAAAGAAAGCATTAACCAGTGCAGGGTACCTAGCTGTGCACTGTAAAAAATCTGGCATTTTATGTATTACCTATTATACAGATTATTTTACAGATTTTTCCTGTATTTTTATATTTTTTTTACGAAATTACAAAATAGACTGTAAACTTTTTAATGTAAAATACCATAAAAACTTATTTTTATTAAATCATTTTTAGTTCAGTTATTTCTCCCCCAGCTGACAGAATATTACCTTTTTTACAGTTTCTTTTTACAGTATGTTCACGTTAGACATGCTGTTAACTGTGTGTAAAATGGCTGTACTGTACTCACAGTGGCAGATAACTCCAGCGTACCTTTCGCTACACAAATATGATCCCCAGTTTTCTATATCACATTCAATCAGTGTGGATTCAAGTCCAGTACATTGAACTTTAGACAGCCATGCTGTGAGACTGTCTTCTGCGACCCTTTCTATTTCAATCATGTAGCTCTTTTTAACAGCTCCACAGCCCAGTTCTTTACACACCACTTGGGCATCTGATAAATCCCAGTCAGAATAACATACTGGTCTCCATATTTCATTGTGAAGAACCTCCACTCTTCCAGAACAGGGGTTGAGATCGTCCACTAATCTGACCAAAGCAGCTTCACTCAAAGCTGTGTCTTCCAGAACTACATATCATAAAACAGAAAAACAACAACGAGCAGCCGTTTGTGAAATACATCGTATGGAAAATGTATGTGTGAGCTGCGTTTTCTCTTACTCTGAAACCAAGTGAGTTGTGCAGAACACAGTACGACTGCAGAGCAGAAACTAAAACAGGATAAAAACAGTCTGATTTCAATGGATCACTAAATGAGTAAATACTTTTTACTCAGTTTATGAAATGCTAAAATACAATAACAGGAGAAAAATGTAAACTGTAAGACATAACATAATAAATATGAAATATTTCAACCTGTTGAAGTCCCACATGTTTTTGGCGTCCTCTGTCAGGTTTTGATGTGTGTATGTCCATATATATGATATATAACCTCCAGCCCACCGTCTCCTCCCCTCAGCTCACCCTTACAAATGTTCACACCTTTTTCAGACAAAATATAAACTGTTTTACATATATTTGTAAATCACACACATACTGAACAGGAAGTAATAAGCAAGATGGCAACCATGAAAAGTTTAAATGTGGGAGCATATCCTGTACCTATAAATTAGTGTAGACCTGGTGTCACAGTTCACTAGCCACACAACTACTGATTAGTTACAGAAATTCTAACAAATAGTTTTCACTCAGCTGACAATTTCAGGTTGTAAGAATGTATCCCTAATGTTTCCATTAGGTAACAAAGTAACAAAATGTTAAAAATTTTACTTTGAAAGGTACATTCAAAACATCCAGTTTTTTAGACACTGTATTTGTTATTGGTTTGCTTGGTTATAAGAACGTTACTCAGACATGTTTTAAATTCTGTAATAGTTTTAAAATGTTCCACTAACTACTTAAGAATAATGTCTGTGAAATATGTGACATATAACAAAGTTCTACTAACTCTACTGCAAGAACGTTTTGGATAACTTTGAAAGAACTTTTAGAAAATGTTAGCCAATGTTCTGAGAATGTTCCCTTTCAGCTGGTATATTAGACATCTTTAGCCCCAGTTACCAGATGAACACATTGACACATAAATATGTGTCTGGATCAGTTCTTGTGTACTGGAGATTGTTTACCCAATAACTCCAGTTGGGACGCAAAACCTGCAAGCATTTATCTGTGTTCTCAGTGTAATTGTTTTAATTGTTTGTTTTAATTGTAAAAAATAAAATAAATAATATTAAAACTATACAATAACTAACTAAACAATAAAATAAACTTTTGCTTTTCTCGTCTGGCACAAACAGGCTGTTCATTGTTTGCATTTTGTTTGGTTGTTTAAACGAGTCGTCTCCTCTAATCACTTTGACAGGCTTCATTAGCAGAATGCAAAATGGAAAGTTTTTAAATTGACCTTTTTTGAATAATCCTGGATTTTTTAACTCTGTACATGAAATAATCAATCCTAAATTGGAAATTTTCAATATTCATCCGCTCATCTTCCTGTTGGAATTCACATATTTCATGAATCCAGGGTTTCACACCTAATTGTGAGACGAACATGTGGAATGTGAAACATCAAGTTTGTTTCAAGCTAATGATGTGTGATTCAATCCATCTTCTCTGTAGCCGTACAGCTGCTTTGTGTGAGATCAACAACAGCTTCTCAGTGGCAATATTTTAAAATCCAATAAATAAACTGACAATCAGCAACATAATAAAATGATATCTGATTAACTCACCAGTGACGTTCATTTGAGAAGATGCATGAGGGTATTTCATTTGTGCACACTTGCCCAAGACCTCAAACTGCTGTTGACATACGGCAGCCATTTAAAAAATACACATTCATTTTGAAGGCATATAGAGTGTATTGAATATGTTAGCACACAGCACGTCATCTTAAGGTTGTAACTTTCAATGTATCATTTTCAATGTTTCTCTCATATGGAGGATGTGACCATGTTTACACGCACAGGAATATCACCATACGCTCCCTGGGGTGAATGCAGGAGATCACGACTTGTAGTTTCAGTCAGAAATATTGAACACAGGAAAGAAAATGCTGAAAACATGCTGGTGTACTTCTCTGTTACAGGTCAAATAAGAACTCTGTTTCTGATATTGTGCAGCCCTCATTTTGCATGGGGATGGGTTGCTTTCCATGCTGAATACAGGCGCCTCTCTTTTCAGTTCATTAACCTGTTGCAAATGGTTTACAAATCTTTAGTATCCTGAAAAAGAAGCCAAATCGTCCTTATAGGATGATTTAAAAAATGGCAATTGGAATAATTGTCTGAATATGGTAACGAATCATACTTGTTGGACACATATGTTTCTGAATAGAAGAGAAAGACGTGAAGCTCAAAATGCATCTGGTTGTTTGTGGCAATCAAATGTCAAAATGATGGCACACGATGAGGTCAAGCATAATGCTGGGTGTGAAACACTTATTTAGCATGATCGTGTTTTGTGTTGTTTCAGTGTGTGTACTGCTGTCTGATTCTCACATAAATAACTGAAGCAAATTAATTCTTAACTACACAAGAGTGAATAAACGGATTCTAGTTGTAATTACACACAATAATATACTGTAAAAAAGTACTTTTATATCTCTAGACAGGATTACATTGAATATTTACAAATATTAAGAATAATTTGTATTTATAACACTAAAGTCTTGGTAAGCAAGTTAAGATAAGTACAAAAATTAGGTTTTTGTTTTTTATTTCAGTTTATATTAAGACAAAAATAAATGTATGCAGCCTTGTCAACAACAAAAAGACAATACAATCTAATTATCCATGTCCTTAAAATCTAATTCATTATTTTGCTAATAGAAATATAGACAGATAGTGAAAGATTTTCTTAAAGACCGTGTGTGGATGTTTCTTCTTTACTGTACAAAAATGTAAAACATCATTGTACATTGTTACTGTGAATATTTGTGCTCCAGAATGCCAAATCAAACATGTTTCAAAATCAGCTACATTTACAAACCTGTCACTGTATCATTTCTTTTGTCGTGTGGAAGATTTTTCCATCAGACAGAGTTTTCCAGCTGTGGGAGAAATTTCCATTTGTTCCTGGCTTCACCTCAATGTATGAAATTGAAGAGTGAGCAGTACCATGGACAGCCAGCAGGAAGCAGCAAAAGCTGAGAAAAACTCTGTTACTCTCTGGTGTCTGTCCATATGCATTAGTGTCCATATGCATTGCACACTGCCTCCCCTCCCCAACATACAGCCCCTCCTACCTCAGCGTCCAGTTCTGTACGCACCACTGCAGCATCCAGTGTCCAGAACAAGAGCGTTCACCAGCTCTTGTGAGATCTGTTTCCCCACACAAACCAGACAAGATGGTTAGTATATAATGACAGTTTAATCATAATGAAACGGTTTTACTTCCAGCTATCTATGAAAAGAGTATTAGTCAAAAGCTTTGTACTCACACTGACAGATGACTCCAGAATCCACCTCATGTCCGCAGCTGTTTTTCTCCTACCGCATAGACCAGCTTCTCACTGCTGATTCACAGTTTTTACATTGTAAATCACTTATCTGCATTGGCCCTGAGCCCTGGCCAAAATGAGCAGCACTCTGTGCCTCAATAACATCTCCACAGCTGAGTTCTCTACACCCCTCTGCAGTGTCTGATCTATCCCATGTTCCATCCTGAAGAACTTCCACTCATCCAGAACAAGAGTTGAAGCCGTTCACCAGTCTGATAGAATAGGCCGAGCTTGCAATGGTGTTGCCTAGAACAGCATGTTACCGCATGATAGAATTAAAAGCCAAAAACAATTCCCTAATGGTAATTTAAATGTTTCATGGTAAAAAGAAAGTTTTTCTAAACCTTAAAATGACCAGTTCATCCGTTAAAACACGTCAACGACTACGTTCATTGGTGCTTTATGCTTATTTAAATGTTACAGTTCCCTCCTAATCCTTGTAAACTGCTTTGGAAACTTCTGCTGGTTGACCTGATTTCAACCTCATTCTGACTGAAAGAAAACAGATACATTTCGTGTGTGAGAAACATAACGTGTAAATATACATTCACAGCTTCAAACATCAGCCTAAGAATAAGTGCACACTTATTGTGTCGATATATCAATCGAAAAGATAAATCTATGACTACATTTAACAGCCAAATCATGGTTGTTTTATTAAACTATAATAGACAATTTCTATAATTTGCTTTTTATTGACCATAAATACGTGGGGAAAAATGTACAGTGTTTGTTTTTTTGACACAAGATAAAGGCATGTAAGACGTAGATAAAAGTTTGGTGGCTGTAATTAGCTAATTATTTCCTCAATGAAATGGACCATGTGACCATGTGTTGCACCACTTTGCCTATTCAAACTACAGATGGACTTTTCTCAGTTAATTGGATTTACTGAGTATGTAACTTTGCATCCTGCCATCACAATTTTTGATGGCTAATTTATCATGCCCCTCATCATACCAGTCCTAATTTCATTCATGCTTTTTCTCTCAGTGCTGTACATCTGTGCAATGAACTGCAGTTATTAATATAATCACACAACACTGTACACTTCTACTGTAAACAGGGCTGTTATGTAGTCTGAGACACAAAACCACACAAACGTATTAATAATTGAACAACAAAGAATTTAATTAACAGACTTATATATTTATATAGGAAAGTTTTTGCATATATAAATATAAATGTATATTTATGTAATGTATATAAATGATATCAATGCAAAGCAATACAAATGTAAAAGTAAAGAAGCTAATTTTAATAAATAAAAGCAGTTAGATTAAAACAGTAAGATACAGTAACTAACGTTTTCTTGCTACATAGGTAAATAAATGATGGATTAGCAGCACAATAACCTAAAACATGTTCTTTACATCTATGACAGTTCGAACGTGTGTTACTATTGAGAGACAAAGGGACATGAAAAAAGACTTCTCAACAGATCTTCTGTTTTGGTCTCCCTCCATACATTATTTTAAATATCTAACATCTGTATTAGTGAGACAGTCCTATTGGATATGCATATAGGAAACTTTGTCATTAAGATCAGAATTGAATTCGTTTTTGTCCTGTATTTTACTATAGACCAGCATGGGGATATATTTGTTGTTAGTAACTACTGTGGGAGTGATTGTGTAAATGAACCATCTTATGTCACTGTGAACTGCAAATTCACAAACTTATTGGGGTTCAAATTCCTTTTTGACCTGGAAGATTTTTCCACTGGGCTGCGTTTTCCAGCTGAGTTTGAAATCCCCGTCACCTTGTAGTTTCTCTTTTATCTGCGAAATCCAAATGAACATACAGACAGTAAACAACTGACATGTCACCATCAGAGCTGTCTGAAATTGCCCGGCTCACTCTCACCTTTTCCAGGGTGACCTCTCTGACGTCAGGGTCATTAGGGTCAACTGCAGGGTCAGCCATCACCACAATCCGCATCGTGGATTTATAAGTCACTTTAGGGAAAAAAAACATCTGATGTATCAATTCTATATGTTCGTATCACATAATGGCATGAGAAAAGCAGACTTTACCTTCACATATGACTCCTGCGTGTCTTTCAGGCCCACAGAGGCTATTTCCCCAAGAAAAGACACAGTCGGAGAGCAAATCCTCACGTCCATCACAACGAACATTATCTGCCCACGTCTGTTGCGGAAGCTGCCCAAAATAAGCGTTTACTGTCGCCTCCACGTGGCCGCTGCATCCCAGCTCCCTGCAAGCCACTAATGCATCATTTGCATCCCAATTATGGTCACACACGGCTCCCCAGCTGTCTTGATGAAGAATGTGCAGCGTCCCAGAGCATTTGCTGGGACCGTTCACTACCTTCAACACTAAGGGAAAACTGCGGTCAGTATCTGCTAAGCTTGTACACGATTACCAGTTTATTTGAAAATAAATGCATCCGAATATACTGTTACATGTTATTGACCTATGGTTTGAATTCTGCATTACATTGAAAACTGAAAAATAAACAACAACAAAATGCCTCCAGAAAATGGTTGTGAACAAGTTACCCTTCGTTCTGTGGTGGAAATAACATATTGGAAATGTAACAAGAGACACATTTGTATTGATGAAGCTAATGTCATAGCTGTTTTACTATGAAAACATTGAATGTTAGAAAGTAGCAGAAGTTAATGAAGGAGCCACGATGAAACGTCTCCAAGATCTTCATGTAACAAAGAGAACATTAAAAACCATTTTCATACAAGTCTCAAAACTCTCTTATGTTGAAGGGTGCTGTGAACATTTCAAACTCACATCTGCATGTGACTTCAGCGTGCAGGCGAGAGGAACAGGTGTGTGTCATCCAGCCAGCTGAGAAACAGCTCATCAGTGTAGACTCACTCCCAATGCACTTTAAATTATTCATCAATGGCGTCTGTGATAATGAAATGCTATCTGTTTCTAAAACATCCCCGCAGCTCAGTTCTCTGCACACCACTGCAGCATCTGACCGGTCCCAGTCATCAACACACACTGTTCCCCACTGATCAGCGTGATAAACCTCCACTCGTCCAGAACAAATATTACCACCAGTTAGCCTGACAGGGTCTAAGTATGAAAAAACAAGCAGAAAGAGCAATTTAAAAACATATTTTGCTTGTGTTAAATCTTTAACTGAAAAAGTTACGGATTGCAGCTTTAGGTATAACCTGCATGGATTAGATCGTACTCAGTGTCCCTGCTGTTACGTTTTTAATTCAAATGTAGTTAAATTAGGCAAGTGTTCCACTTACACTGGCAGACAATTCCAGCATCTTTGTCATGTCCACAGTCATTTACTCCCAATTGCTTTGATTTACAGTTTCTGGCTGAACTGTCCGAACTGGTGCAAGATAAATCACATATCCACACTGGCCCTGTGCCCTGGCCAAATACGGGTTCGGTTACTGCTTTTACAGCTTGTCCGCATCCCAGTTCTTCACACACCACTAGAGCGTCTGTCATATCCCAGCCATTTTTACACACTGTTCCCCACTGTCCATCGTAGTAAACCTCCACTCTCCCAGAACAAGAGTGTTCACCATTCACCAACCTGATAAGAGCTTAATGTTCACAAAGGGGAAAAGATATCAGAACATTGGATGCGTCAGAAACACAGGCTGAATCTAAAGTTTTGTTTTCATCATCTAACAAGTTTGGTGGTGATGGTTAGCTGACTTACACTGACAAATGACTCCGGCATTCTTTGAACTGTCACAGACAGCTGCATTTACAGACCCTTTAAGAGATTCGCAGGTGTCCAGTGTTGACTCGTTTCCGACACATTTTACATCATCCATCCATATATTTCCTGAACCTTGTCCAAAATAACCACCCCTCTTCACCTCTATAACATCCCCACAGCCCAGTTCTCTACACACCACTGCAGCGTCTGATAGATCCCATCCGTTATCACACACTGTTCCCCATGTTCCATCATGAAGAACCTCCACTCGTCCAGAACAAGAGTTGATGCCGTTCACCAATTTTGTTTTGGCTAACGTCCAAGAATGAGTGGAGTGTGAGCAAAAGCCAGCAGAAGACATTGGAACCCATTATACTACAAACTGTGGATTTGTAACATTTGTACTTACCCTTACAAATGACTCCCGCTTGTTTATCAGGATCACATTTGGTGGTCGTCCCTTTGGTTCCTGGACAATCTAGCAGGCTGGATTCAGTTTTATCACATTTGACTTTTCCCATCAGTATTGGTAACGGGCCCTCCCCAAAGAAAGCGCCTTTCTTGGTATCTATAGGATGTTCACAGCCCATCTCCCTACACACGACCTCAGCATCTGGACCATCCCAGTCGTCATCACATACTGGACCCCACTGACCATTAATAAAAACCTCCACTCGGCCAGAACAAGAGTTGGTTCCATTGACTAGTCTGACAGAAGCCGCTGTATTTGGGGTGGAATGACTCAAAACTGTGTTAGAGCGACAATGAAAATCAGTGAAACCCACATACCTTGTGCATTCTGTATGACAAATCTGTGTTTGCGTTGCGTCTTACTCAAAAGAAGAACAAGCCACATGGAATACAACATATTCCTTCCAGCGAGACTGAGAAATGACAACATCATCAACAACATGGATTAAGTTTGGTAAAATAAAATTCCAGACTTTCCCCACATAAAAAAATTATAAATCTAGTTTATAATTAACATCCAGGTTAAATCTGCAAGTAAAATACAACCTCTAGTATTCAACCTTTATTACATAGTAAACCATTCGAGTCTATGATATTGATACAGGGCGCATTTGGTCTGTTAAAAAGCCTCAGAATGTCACAAACCTATCATTTCAATTATGCATTGATTAGAACCCCCGAACAATGTGTACAACAAAACAGAGAAGGATTATTCAAAACTATAAGAGCAGTAAAGAGGAGATACAAACACTCACTTGCACGCTGCTCCGCCTGTAATTGTTGCTGATTATTCGAAAGCTTGAAGGCTCTAATCATGTGTTATGTGATCAATACACTAGCGTTCATTTAGATGTTCATACCTGTTCAAACACCAGCCGTGCTTATCTTCAAAACGTTGTGTTTGTCCACTGAAGGGTATATCCATTCAGCTATGGCCCCTCCCAAAATCTGATCTCTAAAACACCTGATATTGGGTGCATGGGATGTGTTTAGTAACCACGTCCCAATGAGTTCTAAAAATGAATTAGGATCATTTCCTATTAACAACAGCCAGTTTAAATCAGTTCCACATAAATAAAAAGTAAAATATGTTAAGCTGAACCAGTACAGGTAGAAGCTGTTGTAATAGTTTCACTATTTCAATAATAATAATAAAGTATATAACAAGCTTTTGAGTATATAACAAGTTATATGTATATTATATTTTGTCAATTATATATATATATATATATTTATATATATATATATATATATTTATATATATTTATATTATATATATATATATATTTATTTATATATATAATGAAATGTCAGGATGTTTTTATTTTCTATTGTTATAGTCTTTGGGCATGTTAAGGTCAGATTTGGTAACCAAATTTTCATTTAACTAATGACCACTGAGAAATTAAAATTTTTCATTTATTGTTGTGATATACATGCAAACGAGTCTCTTCAGGGCTGACCTAAGGAGTAAGCTTGTGTAACTTCATTTCCTGCTTAAATGGTAATGCATCACACACGTGCCACATTTTCCATTATAAGCCACAAATTTGCCACCGTATTTTTATTCCAGAAAGTCTAGAAATATATTTTTTAACTATACAAGTAATTTCAGTTTGATATTTTAAATCCTGACTGGTATATCTTCCAACTATTTCTCATAAGTTACCTCAACTCCACAGTCAAGACTACAACAAGTACATTGAAAACACTTGTGCAATCAAATTGATTAAACTTAAACATTTAGGGCAGCAAAGTTTTTTTAAAGTGCAGGATTTCAAACTTCCTCCCAGCTCAAATCATCCTGGAGCATACAATCCAATGCACACAAAGCAAGAGGGAGTAAATACAGGACATGAGGGTTTTTGGGGTCTGTTGGTTTCACAAAGCTTTAACAGTTATCTTTTTTGAACCGTTTTATATCTTTATTTTATTTTCCATGTATTTTTCCTTAATATTAGTGAGGCTGAACTAATGTGGAAGCTATGTCTCACACTAATTGACCGCTTTGAATTTTATTCAAATCACATTGTGCTGCTTCAACAATTTGTTCTGCAGACCAAATAATGCAAAACACTTTGCCTCAAGTATGACCGATGAATCTGGACTCAGACTCACTCATATCAAGCTTTCTAATTCTTGGCTGCAAACGTATTTGCATTGGTCTTGGGCTTTTGTAGCCAATCCCATCCGAACATACAAACCCTGTTAAAATTGACTCAATATCAGTGTCAGTTTTTAATTCCTGATGAGGGGTCAGCCTAAATTAGCCATTATAATGCATGTAAGCAGTCCATTTGATGACTTAATTAGTAGAGCCTGAAATCAACATTTACTCTTTAAGTCCTGGTTAAAAGTCAGGTCAGCTTTATCAGTGAATAACTTAGATTTTGGTCTGTTAAACAAATAGCACGGTCTTAGAAGACTTATAATACAGGGCAAGTTGTACAGCTAACATTTATGATACAGAGCTTTTTGGAGTCTAATATAAACCATCAATTTTGTTGTAAAATCACTGATTTTCAATAGAGCTGATTTTGAGATATTATTATAATCATGGATAAATGATCCCTTTCACTGAGTTTTTTAAAAGGTCTGAGTTTAACATTGATCAGGTAACTGCAGAGACACTGAGAACAGAACAAAAGAGACTGGAGAGATTCTCATCCACGGCAGCAGATGTTCCTATACAGTTCACTGAGGGGGAGTCTGGCACCTGTGCGTGCCACATTAACAGTGTTATTCGCTCAATAAAAGAAACATTTGCAGTGTCACGTGACAATTCATTACTGAATTACTGTCAAGACGTGACTAATAAATATGAGCTTATACAACTGGACAGACTGTCTTCCAGATTTGGCCAAAGCAATTGGTTGGGGGGGTGGGTTCAAAATATTTTTATGTAACCAGATATAGAAGCAATAAAAATTATTTAAGTTGATGTAAGTCTGACTTACTCCCTGGTGACTCAGCACCTCAGACCTGGACTTAAATGATTAAAAGCTATCCAAAACACTCTGAGCCTGAAAATACTGATATCATACTGTCATCAATACTGCCTTTGTGTCAACATACAGAAATAATAATGCTGCCCAACAACTTTGGCACTGCAAGCATGCTTAGGGTTAGCTTTTGGAACATACAAATCCAGACCTCTGACCTTTTAAGTTGTTACATTCTGGGTAATGTAGTCCCACAGCAGGATTACTGGTCACTTCATTACACTCCCAGGCCAGACGTGACCTATCTTCATTGCCAGTGTTCAGCTACCTTTGGAGATATCAGATGTTCACTCAAGTGCCTGTCAAGTCAAAAATGACATTTCCATAACAGTAAAAAACAAAATTAAGCTTCCATGATCCCCTTTGAGCAGTTTATATGCCTAAAAACACACCATTTAATACATATAAATAATGTTAAGCACACAACAATTTTGCCTTTTTCTTTTTATTGTCATTATTTGTGCAGACGACGTACAATTACCTGCCAACAAAGCATTCAAAAGCAAATGAATTTTGAAGCCTTACAACAGACACAATTTACAGAATGCAAATGAAAACAATAGTGCAGACAAGCTGTACTTACACAAAATAACACAGATGTTAAACGTTATGTTAAAAACAAACAAATATAACAAAGAAAACCACCGATATAGGTATTACAGAACTCTAGATTTAATTATATACATTAATGTGTAAACATATATGTTACATATACAATCAAGGTTTCTTTATTTTTTTAACTTGCATTACTGGTGCAACACACAAATTTGTCTGTAATCATGCAACTATTAAAGCTAAATGTACATACGAGAATTCACGTTTAAGATAATCAACCATAATATTCAATCAAACCTGTTTACAACACGAATGCAGTTTTTGACAATTATTTGTTGTGTCTAGAAACACAATTTTGTTAAACGTACACAACCAAATATCCATAAGTTCTTAAATTTCACCGTTTTATCCATGCTGTCTGCAGCAAGATTATGCTGAGAGTTACAAGCGACAACAGCTCTGAGTTTACCATTGGAAAAGATGGACTTACAGGATTTTCATGCAGTTCAAAATCACTTGGTTCACCTGAACAGCTAATATGAAAGGCGAGGTAAAGGGAAGCAGTTTGTTAGAGGCTTTGAGTCATGGTGCTTTTCATGTCAGTGGGCTTGTCTTTGCTGTCTGGGTGTAAGACGATTTGCGAGGAGGCATGCAAGTGCGATACCTGCCACCTGTGTGAAAGCGAGTCCCAAAACTGTTGCAGCGATGTGAAAGACATTGTCGTTTACCAAACTGAAGACTTTGCGAAAACAACCGTGGACATGAATCCCTGCTGGCTCGATGCTCCCGCCTTCGTTGTCTGGTAACGGTCTGTTGCGGCAGCCTTTGCGCCTGATACAGCAGCTGTCTGGTAGTGACACACCCGAAGAGTAATTTCCCAAACTTTCTGATGAGTAAAGAGCGTCTTGGGTGGCCCAATCGGACACGAGCCAATCGCGCCAACCCTCGGCGCCACAACATTTCAGTGCCCTCTGGAGGCTATCCAGCGCATCTGCGCAGCCTTCATCTTCTCCATAGTCCAACACAGCTTTCTGCAGTCCACTACGGAAACCTTCAGCTATGTCTTTCCTGTAGAAGAGTCCTGAAAGACCCGCAGCGAGCCCACCTATGAGTGTGGCCAGCAGGAAGAAGCCATACGCTCGCAGAAGATAGGCCAGGTTGGCAGCCACTCCCAAGCATCCTAAAAAGCCCCAGGCAGTCACAGCAGCCCCTGTGCCTAACAGAATCAGGGGGGCGTTGGGGTATCGATTAGCTGACAGCAGCATGTAGTCAGACAACGAGGCCTGCGCCCATACACCCAGGGTGAAGATCGCAAGCCCTGCCGCCCAAAAGAGGAAGCTGAAAATCAGGAGTGCAAGGCGCAGCAAGGGCATGACTCCCACCGCCCGGCAGCACGGTGGAGCAACGCCTACTGCAGGCACAGGGGGCGCCAGCGAGGCCTCCGAGCACAGCGATAAAGAAAGACGTTGCTGATGTTCAACGTACTCTTGGGAAGGTGACAGAAGATATCCAGGAAGTGCAGAGGGCCGACGAGAGACAGAAGGTAGGGTTGGGAGAGATGGACGTACTGGAGAGGACAGTCTGTTCACCCCGAGCAACTCTCTCTCCCACTCCTTTGCCCGACAGGGGCTCGGGCGAGCTGGCAGGGAGTCGTAAGGTGGTGCAGAGCTCATGGCCCCCGTCTCACGCTTTATCTACCTCTTGCCCTCTCACCGCTTCGCTCTCTCTCTTTTTCACTCCTCCCTTTTCCCTGGTCCTTTTGTTTCTCCTCTTATGTTTATGTCCTCCCTCATCTCTCCCGCCAGCATTTTATGACCGGTCATCAACTCACCACTGCATCTTCACACCCTCGTTCGACCATAAATCGTTTTAAGCAGATGAACGAGAATGCTTATCTTGGCTTGCAGGTTTCCCATCCCCTATTGGCAACATTCCGATGTTTATTTCCAACATTTTTTACGGTCTCCCGATCGCAAATGCTCCATACTTCTGCACTGGCTCGCAGACTGTACTGCGTCTGTGATGATGTAAGGGGGATGGAGGTTTTGGTGGTTGTGATGCTCTCCCTCTGCTGGTGCAGGAGACACAAATCTCTGGTCTGATCGATATCTGGCCATAATAGGAATGTAATACATGTAATGGCTCTACAACAGACACTGATTACACTTTAGATTAAGTCTTAACAGCATTGTACACATTCATGCTGATATGTAGTAAGACACTCAAGGACACGGTACAGCTCAATAACAATCATAAAATACAAAATAAAACAATACAGCAATGTCATCAAAACATCAATTCAACATTTAATTGAGTTCTTTAAATCAAAAAATGAATGAATTTGAAATTAACCAGGAAAAGCTCATTTAAAAAGATGAGTTTTAAGGTGAATTACATATATGATCAACAGTATTTAACATATATAACATATATAATATACACATACATATATATATATATATATAAACAAGGGTCAAGTTTGTTTGCTTTAGAGGAATAAAGAAAATTTACATACCTGCATTTTTTTGTATTTTCTTCAGTTCATCAGAAGCGTGTAAAACTGAACATAAAGTTTTTATCATTGACAGGTCACATGTTCACTACCCATGTAACCAGGCTGGAAAACATCCCAATGAACATTTATAATCTCCCTTCTTTATCTTAACAACTAATGGCATAAAATATTGTATCTGTTCCGTTATGCATGTTGTTGGTTTTTACGTGAGGGAGAACAATTCAGAACTTACACTGACTGAAATGACATCTGGCATCTTTATTTGATTTTGCAAATTCTCAACAAAAACCTCAACAGAAACTCTGGCCATTCCTGAAGACACAGGAAACTCTCAATGTCCTCTGTTATGGGAATGATTAATAATAACAGAATCTATAAATCGAGCAGTATCTCCTCCAGCAGATGTTCGAAATGGCTTGGGAATTGTAAGCCCCCTCCAGGGCAGCAGTCTCAAACACCCACATCTCCTCCTCCACCCCATCATTAACTCCCTCCAGAGCCCTTTATTGTCTCCTCCGCCAATGAAATGTTTATGAATGGATGTGATTCTTAGAAAAGTGACATCCATCTGTTAAAAGCAGACAGGAAGGGATCTGTGATGGGCTCTAATAAGTGCTCGCTCTTTACGCATTCTTGCACCACTGAAATTAATATGAGGAATAAAATAAGTCACCAAAAACCAAAATGTAGCTTTTATTAAAGCTGCAACCAGTAGCTTTTGTCTCTCTACCGCCATCTCTAGTTGAAACATAAAATTGCAGGTTTCTTTACATCCTTTTCTTATGTTGCAGTCAAATAAAGCCAACCAGACCCTGAATGTCAGATTATATTTGATAATAATAAAAATATTGGCAGATCATGTCAACGGGGCTTTGGATAGATTAACACACACACACACACACACACACACACACACACACAACTATTATGGGGACACCATTAGCCTGTATCCAGACCATCAGACGGCACTTACACTTGGACTAAGTTGGGACGTGCTTTAAATTCGTCTTTTGTAAAAGCCACATCTTCTTAGATAACGTTGTGGTGCACAAATATAAAACTTACGCGTCGTTTTAGTGAGAAAACTACACAAACCGCCAAGCCCGCTGCGGTACCCGAGCTCAAAAAGCGCGGCGTGATGACGCACTTCCGCCGCGCGTTTCCGGGTGAACGTTGTTGTTTGTTGCTTCGGTCAACTTCACGGGCATCATCGGCGAGCCCGCGACCCGTCATTAGTTTCATATGTCGGTTTAATTCAGAGATATGAATCGCGCAGAGTCAGCCTAAAACATCCCCGCAGAGTCGCTTTATCCGTAAATAATGGAAATCCTGAACGCAGAGGCGGGTAAGTGGTTTAGCTGGCGAGCTACATGCTAAGAGAGTGAAGCTAGCAAAACCAATCGTATTAAAGTTAGCGACACACGTGCACCTTTCAAAGGCGTTTCTGCAGAGCGACGTCTGAACAAGAGCCTCCATAAAATTAAAAACCATTAAAACCAATAAAAAGTCCTTCATTTTACACTCGCCGTGCGTGTGGCCGTGATCAAACAACGGGAGATTTAATACTTTATTGGTATTCTGACTATTGACAGGTGTTAAGAGTTCATAAGCAGTCACGTAATTTGTTTTCGTAGTGACATGTTAAAGCAGAAAATGTTATGAGGAAAATATTTAATGTTATTGCTTGTCATGCATTATAATGTTTATGCACTTTTTTCACACACCTATTCTTAACAGACTTCTGATATTTTTTTAACCACTTTTCCTTAAGTTAGACTAAGAGCATGGAATAAAAATGGTTATTATAAACCCTAGAGACTATACTTGAATATGTATGTATGAGATGATGTGCAGGCAGGTACTGTGGTCCTCCAGTCTGTATCTGCCTGCCAGTTAACTTTAATTATTTAAGTTATTTCTTGCTGAGAACAATATTTTTTTTCTATACAAGAATTAGGCTTCAGTTATTGATAGCTAGCTACATTTATTTTTCTCTGCACATTCCTTATTTTTCTTTTTCCACCTGCAGTCCCACCTCTCCCTCTCTCCGCCCTGCGTCTGGTGGTCCCTCCCCTCCGGCTGATGTCGGCGTTTTTATGGCAGGTGATACAGCGTCGCTATGTGACACAGTACGGGAAGTTCGAGCAGTTTGTGATGCTGGTGACCGAGACTGTTCCAGACATCATGAGTCAAAGTCTGGTTAATGAACTGATCTTTCACCTGCGGAGAAAAGTAAACCTTACTTAAATAGCATACCACTAAAAACAGCTGATATATGTTGCAGACAACATATAGAAGAGACGAAATATATATGTATAAAGGCAATAGGTAAAATTGTTCTGTTTTTGTAGGTGATCCTGGAGCTTTGTCTGAAAGATAAAACACCAGATCTTTGGATCATTCAGGCACATTTGGATTCTCTGCGAAACCTCGCACACAAAGTAACAAACTTCTCAGTTATAGCACTAACCACATACAGGAATTCTGTCGCTGCATGTTGTTGCATAAATAACCCTGTCAATGTTTCTCTCGCAACGTGTTGCAGTTGAAAGATGTGGAAAATGAGATTATCAATAACAAATTCATCAGAATGGTGCACAGCATTTTAGAGGACACGGAAAAGAAAGAGAATTTCATCCAGGTGAGATTTTCATTCTTTATTACCTGTTGTCATCTGTCTGTCTTCCCTCTTCTTCACTCTTCTTCGTTTATCTGTCCTCAGCACATCTTTCCTGTAGAATATGGTTCTGGATTTGATGCAGTATTACAGAGCCTTGCATGGGAGTTCTTGTCTCGAGTGGAAGACCTTCTACCTGTGCCCAATCTTAAAGAGGTGCGTCTCTCTTACAGGAGCTTCCTGTAGCAGGAGTTTCTGTAGTTAGTTTACAACAATGACAGAGTGGAACCCTCAGTTCATTCTCTACAGACCAAACCTTCTGAAGTTAAAGATGAAGTATTTTGACAGGACATTGTGTTTATCTCAGACAGCATTATGGTTATGTGGTGGTCTGTCCATGATGGAGGAAATAGTGCAGCCGCTGTCAGATCCAGTTGAGATCAGAGATGTGCTCCAACACTTCAAAACCAGAAGACTCCACACCAGAAACAGTGAGCACACTGAGAGAGTTATCAGTGAACGTGAGTTGTACTACTGTGTCATATTTGTTTGTGTTGAACAAAGAAAATGCTGTCAAACGTGTAAGTTATATGGGTTAAATCTCACAAAACATATTTCATCATAAACTAAAAAGTGCAGAAAATATTAAAAATATACATATAATGTATAGATATTATACAGATATGACTGTTTTCTCTCAAATACATGAAATTGTATCAGTTTTAATCATATTGCTGTTGTTTTCTTTCTGGTCTTGCAGTGTCCATTCCTTCAGCTGGTGAAGTAGTTTGTTTACCTCATCCAGTAGAACAAGAGACAATCTCACCTGCAATTACCATTGAACAAGAGGAAAGTTTGCCTCCCACTTCCATCGCTCAAGAGACAGTTATCATTGAATCAGACGGCACAGAGAACCAAACCGAAGCGGATCATGCTGCCGTGGCCATAATGAGCCCCTCTCAAACGTACACAGAGGAGGAAGTGGAGGCCGAACCTACAGCTGACAGTGAGGAGTTCACAGCAGTGGCCACCACAGAAGAAGCAGAGAGTGAGTTACAACAGGAAGAGGCCCTCTGTGAAGAGAAAGACTCTGAGATCTGTGAAGTCCAGCAGATCTACCTGACTGCTGATGGCTCCACCGTGGTTGTTTCAGAGTTTGAAAATGAGGGAGAGGAGACGACCCAACTGCAGTTCCTGGAACAACCAGATATGATGGACACTGCTGGTGTGAGACAGGTCAGCCTGGAGCAGTGGATCTCCGAGTTAACTGGAAAGGGCGTCTCTCTGCCTGTCTTGCCTCCGAATCCAGTTGAGATTGTGAGGGAGGAAATGATCTATGTTCCTGTCATAGAAAGACCTCCATCTGTGAAGTCCATCATCCACAGAAAGAGCAGTCCACCTCGACTCTCTGTTTCCAAAAAGCCAGCAGCCGTACCCTCTGAATCGCAGACACCACAGGAAGAGAAAAGACATGCGTGTTCCGAGTGTCACAAGGAGTTTCGTTTCGAGTGTCTTTTGAGGAATCACATGCGCACTCACACAGGTGAGCGGCCGTTTCAGTGTTCAGACTGCGGGAAAAGCTTCAGGTGTCTCAGCTTCCTGACCAATCACATCAAAACGCACTCGCTCGCCCGGCCTTTCAAATGCACGCAGTGCGTCAAGACCTTCCGCAAAAAAGCAGACCTTATCAAACACATCCGCGTGCACACGGGCGAGAAACCTTACAAGTGCACCATCTGTGGCAAGAGCTTTTCCCAGGGCTCGTACTTGAAGATACACCGTGAATGCCACACCTCTGAAAACCTCCACCAGTGCCCTCACTGCGACAAAACCTTCCCGACAGCATTTAAGCTGTCCATTCATGTCCGCTACCATTCTATGGAGCGCTCGTACCAGTGTAACCAATGCGGAAAAAGTTTCATTTACGCTAGCCTTCTCAGAAGACACAAAGGTTATCATGCAGGTGAGCGCAAGTACCTGTGCTCCATTTGTGGAAAGTCTTTCGTGTACATGTTTGATTTGAAAAAGCATCAACGTAACCACGAGAAACCCCGTATGAAGATCCCATGTACCCTTTGCCAGAAGACATTTGCAGGACCAGAAATGCTAAGATGCCACCTGCGCATACACACCGGAGAGCGTCCGTTCCGCTGCAAGATGTGTGGGAAATCTTTCTCTCAGATTGGCAACATGAAGAGACATGAGCGTGTTCACACAGGTGAGCGTCCCTTCACCTGCGAGAGGTGCGGAAAGACCTACAAGCACTCCTCTCACCTGAAGAACCACATGCTGAGCCACACGGGCGAGCGGCCATTTCAGTGCTCACATTGTGGAAGGAGCTTCAAGTTCGCCGGTCCTCTGAAGAAGCACGAGAGAATTCACCTGGGTGAGCGTGCAGATCGCCGGAGGAGCTACGACCAAACCCGTGCCCGCAAGAAACTTGAACCCAAAAGCCCTTGATCTTACAGGAGAATTTATGTTTAAACTATTTAAACATAACTATTGAGTTTTTAGTTAAAAAAAAAAGTCTTGTAGCAGGAAAAGCTGGTCAAAGTTCTAAAAAATTCATTTGTGTTTCAAACCAGGCTAGTTTATGCTAACTAGTTACGTTAATAGTTTATGCAACCCATGTGTGAAATTAAAATCCATCACATGAAAATACTTACAAATTAGTTTTTCAGCATTGTTTGTGTTTTTGGTTTTAATGTTGGTAACATTTTTTTCATTTTGTTCCGGTAAGTCTGTTACTTACGATGTTGTCATTATTTAGTATCATGATGTCTCAGTTCTCATGCCAAGTGAGTAATTTCAACAATCAATCAAATAAATTACCTGTTTACTGAACAGTAAAATGGCTAAGAACAACAGCATTATGGGATATAAATTACTCAAAACGAAAAATCAATTTTTGTAATTATTTACAGTGGATTTTAAGGTGAAGTGTGTAATTTTTAATGTTAAAATTTGTTTTACAATTCCAGCTTAAATGTACAGAGATGACTGTAAGGAATCTTATTTTTCTGTACACATGGCAGCGTTGACTTTGGGACAGGCCTACCAATGGAAGATGGGAATGTTAACAATTATTACAAACTTTCATTTTGGAATTCTGTTTGGTGTTGCCTGTTGTTTAGATATGACACACTTCACCTTTAACAAAATCGTATAGCGTTTCTAACATGTTTCTAATTCACAGTTTAAATGAGGAATTACAGAATTGGCCATCTAGAATGCCTAGAAACTGATGTTTTTCCTGTCTTAATTATCTTGTCTCTTAACTAAAGGTGGCTAATCGCTGTTAAAAACTTCACCACGGATGCCTGAAAGAGCTTTAACCATCTACAGCTCCACAATCACTGAGCAATACAAGATGTTAATAAACACAGAGTAAAAGATCAACCTGCTTCGACTGGATCTGAAATAAATGCTGAGTTTGGCTCATGTCAATACTCTTAAAAATGAGCAGGTAAATGAGTCCAGCTAGTAAGATTTACCTACAGTAAGCTACATTTGTATGATGTACATATTATATTTTGCTGTTAAATCTAGGAGAACACCAAATGCTTTGTACAAACTGAAGATTTCCTAAGTGTTTATTCTGACTGTGATCTTTTCTCATGTTCTTAATGTATAAAACCAATACAGATTTTTCTGTTTGTCACAATGAAAAGATAAGTTCAGACCGAGTTTATGATTGATTTTCAACTGTTTTACTTGTATTCAGTTCATAAAAATACAAAAAAATAACACTGACCGACTTGTGAAGAAAGGATTGATGTAATTAACATCTCATCCAAATCCAAAACTGCCTTCGAGATCCAACACGACAGTAGCAGCTTTAGTGTTAAATTCTACCCTGTGAAAAATGATCATCTGAGGTCATGTGACCACAGCACCATTAGGCAAATGTCTTTCAGATGAGCCACTGCTTCTTTTGAATCAAAAGTTCTTTATTTCTGTTGTTGCTGCATAGTGGAGGTGTTGGATCTGTTAAAAAGTAGAACATCTACTTCATTCCCACATGGAGGTTTACATGTGTCCTTAATCCATCCACAGGTCACATGACAGGAAATACTTCATTGTCCCGTCATGTTTGTGCCCCTTAGCCCAGATATCCAGGAGAGAAGATTCTGGAACATTAGTGTAGTGCGGTCACACTGAAAAAGTGAAATGGTGTGACATTATTAATGAGTATTCTGTTTACACTGTATTAGGATCAGGAGATTTAAATACAAAACACAACTTCTGCGTTTAATTCACCTGAGCTTTGTGTTTTTGTAGACCTGCTGGAGGTTTTCCTCCCAACAGTCTCTGTATCTTGAGTGACGGTGGTTTCAGCCTCATCTGAATTTGGATAATACTTGTCAAATATTTCCTTTAGGTGGATAAAGAATTTCCACTCCATTTGCTCCCCTTCATTTCTTGAAGAAAAAACGTTTGAAACGATACACAGTTATTGTACAAAAACACTGACACAGCATACATTGTAGTCATGAAAAACATTCATTTTCTAGTTTTTATATTTGAGGTTGTATCTACCTTAGGTTGTCAAGGCATTGACGGTAACTGGCCTTCAGTCTTTTGATCCTGGTTCGACACTGTTCGTCAGTCCTGCTGTAGCCCTTCTCAGCCATGGCTTTAGCAATTTGCTGAAAAACAGGTTTGCGTTTCACGCAGCGTTTCAGCTTCTCTTGAATCTGGTCGCTGCCCCAAATGGATATGAGAGCTCGAGTCTCGCTGTCTCCCCACGCCAGCTTTGGCCCGTCTCCAGGGAGGGGTTTAGAGAGAGCTGGGGATTCTGGACATGCAAACACATTTATAAAAGTCAATAAATTATAAAAGTCCTACAGACTAAACCTGTACTATTTTCATCAGATTATCAAATGATCTTCAGCCTGCATGATTGATGTTTAGATAAAAACATGTTTACCTGAATCAGAATCAGTAATAGATTCCAGTTCACTGATCTCCTGATCATCGGATGTTCGGTTTAAAATAATCTTCATCTGATCGTAGAATTTAAACTCCTCCCTGCTGAAAAAACAAGGGAATAGAAACAAAATTTTAATGTTCCTTGAGTGCATATTGAATAAATTGATCCAGAAACACATAATCAATACATAAGCATCCCCGAGTTTAATATTACCAACTTAACTGATAATTGGAATTTCTGCTCACCCATCATAGTAAAACTGGGCCTTGAGTCTCTTCACGCGTGAGTGGCATTGTTCGCCCGTTCTACTGAAACCCTGTCCCATCATTCTCCTGGAAATATATCTGTATACGTGCCTGTTCTTCATACAGCTCTTCAGACTGTGCTGCACACGACTCTCACCCCAGATCTCCAGCAGGGCCTGGGTCTCCCGGTCCGACCAGGGCATCTTCCTGCATGATTCAGACACTGTCGCCACAAACGGCCACTGGGATTCTAAGAAACAAAAAGTAAATTAAGATTTTCTCTTTAAGGGATTGTTCATTACACAAGAACATCAAGTTAGCTTAGCGGCAAAGATGTGCACCGTTTAGAAAATGTCTCGTGCAGAAAAGGCAATCCCATAATGCAGTGCAGTAAAAATACAATATGGTTTTATTTTCTTAATGCTAAATGTGTTTTCCAATTAAAAAATGCAAGATTAAAACAATTAAACATCACATTAAGGCTAAAACAATTAAATACACATACCTGCATCCTGATCTTTTTCATCAAATCCTTCCATGAAAAAGTCCTCATCGCCCAAAATCTGCTCCAGTTTATCATAGAACTTATCTTCTTCTATCTCCAAGCCACATCTAGATAAGAACAATAGTGATCATATTTTTAAACTTAAAAAAAAACAGCATGTATACCTTCGTATTTTCACGAGAGTGCTGTGCAAAAATATTGCCAAACTCACTGTTTTCTCTCATAACACTCTTGAAAATGTTTCCTCAGGGTCTTGATCTGCCATCTGCACTGCTCTGGTGTTTTGAGAAACCCTTGACAGTTCAGCTTTTCTGCTACATCAGCAAACACGTGACTGTTGTGTGCGGAGCCTCTCAGTGCTTCCTGAACCTCATCTTCTGCCCAAACGTCTATCAGGGCTTTAGTTTCAGAGTCTGACCAGAAGCCTGTCTGATCTGTAGTACTGCAGGGGTCTGACGCTTCTGACCAAAAGAGAAACTTTGTTTAAGGAGTTTTAGGAACTTTCAGAGTCTTGAGGTCTTGGATTTGGGATTTTAAACCAAGTTTGTACAGTAACAGTATGTTGGCTTTAACAGGTCCACATGATATGTTGTATATAAAATACAGTATGACCAGTATATCTAATAAAAATACCTTTTTTGATGCTGATGTTGTTGGGTTCGTTATCTGATGCTCCTGATGTTTTGGAGGAAGAATTCTTTCGGAAAATGTCCTCCATCAGATCATAAAACTTAAACTCCACACGTTCAGGCTCGGGTAAACTGCATGGAATAAAGCAAACCCACTGAAATCATACGAAGGACTCAAAATATCATATTTAGTGTTCAGGCCATGTTCATTGTTAATTGAGATGATCCAGGTCTGTGACTGACCTCAAGCTGTCCCTGCACTGCCTGTAGCTGATCTTCAGCCGTTTCATTCTGGTTTGGCACTGCTCAACTGAGCGAGAGTAGCCATGGGCGTTTAACTTTTCTGAGATCTCCGCATAGATGTGGCCGTTGTGTGGACAGCGCTGCAGGTCTAACTGGATCTGTTCATCCCCCCATAACTGGAGAAGAATCAGCGTCTCTGCGTCTGACCAGGCAACCTTCTTCCTGTCCTCCATACAGTTCATTGCAGTTTCTGTGTTGGAGGACATTGTGTTTTGTACATATCTCACTAAAGTAGAACATTAGGATATGTGATCTTTTTCCCAGATACATTTTTGTTATGCTGGTTAAAAAGTCTAATTGGCAACAGGTCAGTAACGTGACTGCATGTTAAAAGAGTATCTTAGGGAGGCTGTGCATCTCAGAAGTAAAGATGGGCAGAGGTTCACCAATCTGAAAAAAACTACAAAATGTCTACAAATTGTGGAAGACTTGCAAAGACTATAAGATATCCCATTATTTAGTTCATAATATCATCAAAAGATTCAGTGAATGTGGAGAAACCTCTGTGCACAATGGACAAGGTTAGTGACACTGCATTAAAAACTAACATGATTCTGTCTTGGAAATCACTGCATGGGCTCAGGAACACTTCCACAAATTATTGTCTGTGAACACAGTTCACCATGCCATCCACAAATGCAGGTTAAAGCTCTATCATGCTAAGAAGAAGCCTTAAGTGAACATGATCCAGAAACGCCAACATCTTCCAAAGCTCATTTTAAATGGACCGAAGCCAAGTGGAAAACTTTCTGTGGTCAGATGAGTCAAAATGTGAAAATCTGTTTTGAAATCATGGACACCACATCCTTCTGAATGAAGAGAGGGACCATCCGGCTTGTTATCAGCACACAGTTCAAAAGCCTGCATCTCTGATGGTATGGGGTTGCATTAGTGCCTATGGCATGGGCATCTTGCATATCTGGAAATGCACCATCAACACTGAGAGGTATATACAAGTTTTAAAAAAACATGATCCCATCCAGACAACGTCTTTTTCAGGGAAAGCTTTGCATATTTCTGCAAGACAATTCTAAACCGCATACTACATCCATTACAACAGCATGGCTTCACAGTAGAAGAGTCCGGGTGCTGAACTGGCCTGCCTGCAGTCCAGATGTTTCACCAATTGAAAACATTTGGCGCATTCATAAAACAAAAAATCTAGCAAAGGAGACCCAGGTCTGTTGAGCAGTTAAAATCCTACATAAGACAAGAATGGGACACCATTCCCCTCCCAAAACTACAGTGGTCTCCTCAGTTCCCATACGTTTACAGACATCATCAAACAGGATCATACAATTTTCCTCCAATCATTGCATTTTGCCCGAATGCAATGATAGGATGTCCTGCTTGTATGTCAACTATGTTTGCTTTCATGTGTTTTAGAGGAGGCATGCCTCTGATTGGGGGGGGATGGGGGGTTGGGATCTTATGCCTTCAAAGCTAGAGTCTAGCATCTCCAAAATTACTTAACCAAAATAAATTGTACATTCTTTAAAAGGGTCACTGTGGCATTTGTAACCGAGCGCCCGCGGGTGGTGCACAGCACAACTGTGGAAATTTTATATTAAATATTAAATGTAATATTAAATTTATATTAAAATATTATATTAAAAAACAATGAAAGCTTGAATTAAGCATGATCTGACCATGACATCAGTAATAAAACCAGACAAAATAGTTCCAGTTATTAGTGTTTCTGAACTGGATTGCAAAACTGTAGTTATTGTGGTGTGTGTGTGTGTTTTAGATGCGGTTCTTAGCTGTTTGACTGGCCTACAAGAGGAAATTAACCAGCATGTTCTGAGTTTAAGATGTTTGCATGTACCTATTTCCTGGTACTTGTACACCTGGTACTCAATGTCTGCTGGCTCCTCCTCTTTGATCTGTGATGCACATGACACGTCAGGCTGCAGCGTGGGCTCCGACTCCTCATTGGCTAGGATTCTCTCCATTTGTTTGTAGAATTTAAACTCACTGGGCTCTTTGCCTTCAGTGCTACAGTTTGAGACAAACAAGAACTCATGTGAACCTCTTTCACTTAATTAATACAATAGTTCTCTATGTAACTTAGCTGATATTTGCTACATCCTCATCTAAGATATCTGGGTTTTGCTTTCATATCAGCACCCACATATTTAATTTACAAAATTAAATTGCAAAAAGTTACAAAAATGTTATTTTGAAAGTTCTAAAAATGTTCAAAACGTCCAGGTTTTCAGACGTTGTATTAACATAATTGTTTGGTTATAAGAACTTTATTTAAATTTAGTTAATTATGTAATGTTTAAAAACGTTTCACTAGCTACTTAAGAAAAACGCTTTTAATATACGGTATACGTTCAAAAATGTTCTACTAATGTTACTGCAAAACATTTTTGATAACTTTTAGAGAACGTTTAGAATACGTTAGCCAACGTTTTGAGAATTTTCCTTGTTAGCTAGGTTGGGGGTCTCTGTAAAATTGGCCTCAAAATGTCTTCAAATTAAGTAAAAAAAATTAAATAAACTGTTATGTTTATGCTTAACGTTCCACAGGGAGAGAAGCACTGCTGTAAAATATGTGAATTTACTCACAGCTTGTTCTCATAACACTGTTTGAAACAAAGCTTCAGTCGTTTCACTCTGCTCTGACATTGTTCTGCTGTCCGGAGGTAACCATGAGCAGCCATCTTTTTGGAGATCACGGCAAAGATGTGTCCATTCTGGAGAACCCCCCTAAGCTCTCGCTGGGTTCTGTCCTCTCCCCAGATCTTGATCAGGGTTTGTGTCTCTTGATCAGTCCACAGGACATTTCTGGTGCCTTGAGAGAGAATGAGAGAGGGATGTTTTAACAATGAAGACAGTATTTGATACTGTATGGTCATCCAGAAAACTGAAAAAACAGAATACCCTCCAGTCCAGCGTGGCTACGAAACTCCCAGTCATTTGTGTCCTCCTCCTCCTGCTGTCCTGAGGAACCTTCTGGAACTCTGACCTCATTAGCACCGATGTTTTCATCCTGGCCTGCAGACGAGTCTTTACTACACAGAATTTTCTCGAGCTGGTCGTAGAACTTCCATTCCGGCTTCTCTCCTGCTTTCATACTGACAAACAAATACACATTCAGAGGTTACAGTCACTACCGAGAATGATGTAAGTAATCTCTGCACATGTACTATGCACTATGCACTGTTGAAAATTTAGTGAGGGTAATGTGCTTCATTTTCACAAAACAAAAGATGACCAGCAACCACAGATTGAGATTTCACTGTGGAGTTGCAGCACGATATGAAACAATAAAGCATCTGACAAAATGCCCTGTTGCTTACTGTAGTCAAGGCTGGTCAGTACATGGTTTATTTTAAAAAAATGTTTGTAGATGATTCTTAACTTACTTTTCTTGACACTGTCGAAAACTCATTTTCAAGCGCTTTATCCTGGTGTGACACTGCTCTGCTGTCCTGGTAAAACCCCTGTCGTACATCTTCTTAGAGATCAGGTTGAAAATGTGTCGGTTGCGAGCACAATCCTTCAGGCTGCGCTGGACGCTGTCTTTGCCCCATATGTCGATCAGACCATGGGTTTCTTCATCTGACCATGGCACTTTAGAAGCATCCGAGGTCTGGAACGAAGCCTCTTCTGTGTAAATGAAACAGAAACAAAGATCAGCTCAGTTGAGTATCTTAACAAGATTACAGTTTTAAACTGGATGTACACACTTTCAGAAGAAAATGTGAGGGAGGATTGACTGTAAAAAGGTTAAAGGTGTTGTTGTTAGAGTGTTGTTTGAGCTGCTGTGTGGTTGCTAGGACATTCCCCCAAAGTTCTCTTAAAGTTTCAAAAAGCATTCTTGCAATAACATTAGTAGACCTTCCTTTAATGTTACACATCACACATCAAAAATGTTATTCTTAAGTAGTTAGTAGAGTGTTTTTTTAAAGTGTTTGAATAATGTTCTTATAACCAAGCAAAACATGAACAAAGTGTCTAAGACACTGAACATTTAAACATTCCTATAACTTTCAACTACTTTTGCTACTTAATAGAAACATTAAGCATTCTTAATGCCCAAAATTCTTTTTAATATTCTGGATGATTGAATACATAAAGGGTTTATTTAAATCCCTCACCTTCAGTATGAGAAATAACTTCATGCTTGCCCCTAATGAATGGATAAAGAGAAACTAAAAGAGGTGGCCTATTTTAAAATGATGACTCAAAATGAATACGGCTGTAATGAACTCACCTGTGTAGGCCCCCAAGTGATTAATAAACGTGAACTCTCCAGAAGCCTCCACATTATCATCTTTTTTTCTTTTACGGGATCTCACTGAGGATTTTTTGGGGTGTGTCTGATTCATCTCTTCATCGTCTTCAGATCTGTTCCTCTTGCCTTTGGAAGGGGTACATGCTCCACTTTCACTCTTAATGGACCAGTTGCGATCTTCATCGTCATCATCTTCAGCATCTCTCTCCATCGGTTCGCTCGTCTCTGTCTTAACTTGTCTCTTTTCAGCATTCCAGTCAGATGTGCCGGGATCAGACAAGGTTTTGGAACAGTGGCCATCCTGATTATCTAAACTTATTCCTGATTCAGCCTGGTTACCGGATTCTGTGTTATCGCTGGATATAACGACTCGAACCAGCGGTGGGAGAGACAGAGAGGAAAATATAGAGTTGTCACGAGCGGAACGAAGTGTTTCTGCATAGAGAGAGAAAATGAGAATTGAAACAGCATGTGCTGAATCTTCTTTTGCTTCTATTTCATAACATAGGAAGCTAAACCAAAGTGATAAGGAAGACGGCAGTAACAGTGACATAACTTTTCTGTTCTTCAAATTTGTAAATGCTTAACCCAACCTAAAAGACAAAGACTAAAGTAAGGGAAATGTGGGGGAAACTGGTATTTTTTTAAATTTATTATTATTGGTATTTATTATTATTATATTACGATATTCTACTTCAAGATTGCCTTCTCATAGCTACATAAAACAATTACATTCAAATAACTGTAAATATAAAGAATCACAAATTGTGATAATCATATATCATTGTCCAGCATTTGAGATAATGAAACAATATTGTATTGTCTGGTCTCTGGTGATTCCCACCCCTTAATAAATGTGATACAAAAACAGCTACAATACTGTTAGGCTCTCTCAACAGAGAGCACAAGCAATGGTTTTTCTCGATAAACCTGTCCTGTTAAAGTTCGGGTTTTGGTGGTGAAACCATTCCTTTGTTTTCTGATTGCATGGGCCATTTGGTTCACACCTTTACGAATGCATTTGCAACTGACATGCGAGGCAAATCCTGTATCCTCTTTTCACACACTGTCACTGCCTCTGAAAGAATCTGTCACATTATTATGATGCTTTTGCAGAAAGAAAACATTTGCCTTTAATACAAAAGCTTAATATTAAACACAATATGACACTAGAACATAGAACATTACCATTTTCCAGAATATGGCCTTTAGTTTTCTGATGTTCAATGAGGTTCTTTATTTGCTCTGGAACCGGAATGGACTGAATGCATTCCTCCAGGAGAGAGGGACGGGCTCGGAGCCAGGAGACCATCTGAGGAGTTCACTCAAATTAATAGATCTTTAACATCATTGTTCTTTATCGAACATGAGCAGGAATAAGCTGTTTGCAAGATGAGTTGATCCAAGCCATTAATTCTGTCAGTCATTAAAAGAACAACTTCACCTAAAAATAAAAGTTCTTGCATATTTACTCATCTTTATGTCCTCACAAATCCGTATTCTGTCATTGTTTCCAACTCACAGAAGAATTTTTCTTCTTTCTTCACATACATACTTTACAATACAGAATTATTGTACACAGAACAGAACATCGTAGAGCTGTTTATTGATCTACCTGTGAAAGATCTGGAACTGACATCAGCCGATCAAGTTGTAGGAGGAAGTCTTTCATAAGTCTGTGTAGCGCCTTGTCAAACTTCGGACCGTATTCCACGGGAAAAATGTTCTATTAATAGAAAAGGGAACATTTATTTCATGATACTGAAATACAGGCAGCAAACACAGGGAGTGTATTTTGTGCATGTGTATGTTTGTGTAACCTGGAAAAAGTGCTCTCTCTCCATGGGGTGGTTGATAAGGGTCTGGACAAGGTCTAAGAAACTGGCCTCAGATTCCTCAATGTCTTCATCAACAACCTGTTGTTAGAAACACCATGTCCATGATCACCATGTCCACGCAGTCCTCAACCCCACCTTCCTACATCCCATACCTCACTCAGCGTGTCGTTCACACGAGGAGCACGAATTCGATCCAGGTGAGACCGAAGATCTTCCAGGTTGATCTGACGCTCGCTACGACACAACTCCAAAAGAAACTATACAAAATAAAAGACACTGTACTGAAACCAGTTTCCTCTATATGAGCCATCATCCTTTTATGCGGGTCCATAAACAGGATCTGTTCTTTTGTATCATTTCTTACCCTCGCTCTTAATCCAAGTACCAGCTGAGCTCTCTGTCGGTAACTCAGCAACTCGGGCACAGTCTCCATCACCATAGTGACAAACTCCTCCAGCATCCCATAGTGTTTCACCTGTCTCTGTTCTGTCACCTGCCACATGGCTGCAGAGAGTAACCTCAAGGGTGGAACCGTAAATCTCATCAGAGAAAGAGACTCTGAAAAGCATTGCAAGCACAAAACAGTAGGACAGATGCAATAAGAGGCATATGCATTGTACATGTACATGAATTGCATTTGCATTGCATTTAAAAGCCACTGCAAACGCAATGTCTGTTGCGTGCACTTTCACGACAGATAAATGCATCGCTTGCAACCTATGAAAACACGACAGCGCTGTGGCGTATTGTTCCCTCTTCAGTAATGCACGATCATGCACTGAAGCCAGACTCGATTCACTGTCACCTTGTTTCCTGACACTTTGACGTGTTGTTTCACAGCGTTGTATTTACATAGAGGAAACGCGACAGGGAAACGCTAATACGCACCTTCGCTTTTCTTCGTCCACGGCGCTTCCATTTTCGTCAACTTCAACCAAGTTTAAAGAAGCCCGAAATTAATATTTTCTCCTAATAATTCACAAGAACGGCGATAAATCTCCCATTTTTTGACTCGGCTTTATTTTTTTCAGCCTGCCCATGTCCTTTGTTTAACAACGCCGGACTAATCGACACTGATTCCGGTCTAATCCGCTTTGGTCTGGTCTACAATGTAATTCCACTGAGTTCTCCCTCTGCTGGCGCAAAACCACATCATTCTGGTTTCTGCGAGGCCTCAGTAAAAACCAAACGCCAAATCCAGTCGTTCATTTTATCTTTGTTTTCTCACGTTTCACTTTTATTGCGGGTGAATGCGGACTGGTCCGGGACGGAGGGTTCGGGGGCATTACGGGAGATTTATGTCCGTTTAAATAGTTGGTCAAGCGACGGGACTTTTATTATGAAACGCTTCAGCGGACTTCCTGTTTAGCTTATGAATATTAATTTCACCATGCCAACGTTGCTCCATATCCGTCCAATCACGAAACCGTATTAGTTTGGATTTAACACAATATTATATACATATATATATATATATATATATATATATATACAGATATTTATAAATAAAAATATTTGTACATCTGTCTTTAAAATAAAAAAATATATAATGCGCAATTATATAATGCTTTATAAATAACTACTGTTAAATTCATGAATTACTTTAAGAAACATTACTGGTGTAACCAAACCAGAAGGGAGATATATTTTTTAAATAAACTACACTTTATTTTAAAATGCAAACAACAAATAATTACAAACAGAAAGAAACGAAACAGCATCTCCAAAAGTCGCTCCACGTTTACTTTTACTGATATTGTTTAAGAGCATATGTACTAATATTAAATTACAAATGATTTTGGCATCAGTTAAGTCTTGTAAAAGCAAAAGGTTAAAATAGCACCAAGAGCTGTATAACTTGCAGGACAAGGTCATTTACAAGCTTTGCAATAATCACAGCATTGAGATGTTAATTACAGTAGCTTTGGGAGGGGTTTTCATTTACATGTCTAACGGGGCATCTAAAATGCAATAAATAAAACATGAGAAAAAGGACTGTGTACATTACTGCATTACCGTGAACATTTTAGTGTCACAACAATCAGCCTGATTAATAACAATGACAGATGGATTGGAAGCTGCAGAACTAACAGATTAAAAATTCACCCCTTAAATGTTAACAGTATCAGGATCTGTATTTGCTTTGAGAAATTAAATGATAATCCAGGACTACACATTGGTTGCGGCCCCTGATCTACACTGCCAGAAAAAGGGTGATGGGACAGTGGTCACTTCCCATGGCAGTGTTTCGAATCTTGCTGTCACACAGGCCCGGCAACAAGGCAGCTGAGAGCACAAAGTAGTCCAAACGCCAGCCCACGTTCTTGGATCGTGCGTTCATCATGTAGGTCCAAAAAGTGTAGGCATTAGCCTGTTCTGGATACAGCTCCCGAAAACTGTCGGCAAAGCCGGCCTGGAGCAGCTGGGTGAAGCCCTCGCGCTCCTCAGGGGTAAAGCCGGCGTTCTTGCGGTTACCTTTGGGGTTTTTCAGATCTATCTCCTGGTGGGCCACATTCAAGTCACCACACAGCACCAGGGGCTTGCGCTGGTCCAAGTTGCTCAGATAGGCCCGAAAATCTACATCCCATGTCTTGCGGTAGTCCAGCCTCACCAGACCACGGCCGGCGTTGGGCACATATGCCGTGACCAGAAAGAAAGATGGAAACTCAGCAGTGATGACCCGGCCCTCTTTATCATGTTCCTTCCTGCCTACATTGAGAAAGCAACAGATTTAGTCCTGCAACAATGGAACGCTGCAGAAAATTTATATTTGGATTTTGAGTATGAAATTTTACGTTTTATGTCAACTGATTTTTAAGGTATTATGTTTAATCCGTAGCACAAATATTGCAGGACTAGTTACACTCCAAAGTTAAAGTCCAAAAGTTTGGGTTACGTCTTTAAGTGTGAGCCACATATGCCAGCAATAGTGATGCATGCCGCAATACTAATAATAAAATGTATAACATTAAGAACCAATAACGATCAACAACAACAAATTAAATACACTTTCATTGCAATAAGCTGAACACGACTTACCAATACCATAGGTGACATTGAGGGGCTCAGTCTTGCAGAGCATGGCCACTCCACTGTAACCCTCCTTCGTCTCTGATCCCGCCCAGTATTTGTGTGGATACTCGGGCATGTCGGTGATCTCAGCTGGAAGAGATTTCTCAGCACACTTTGTTTCCTGAAGGCACAGCACGTCTGGATCCTCCTGACGCACCCACTGCATGAGAAAACTGAAATCTGACCATAGCTCCAACAAACGACCCTCAAGAGGCCAAACAGCTTACACACTTAACACAAAACACAGAATGGTTTGTTTTTGAGCTAAAATCAGGCAACATAAAGCTTTTGCAATGGTAGCAGCACTTGTGCATGAGTCGTCTGATCTCTTACATCAAGTCCTTTCTTCTTCACCCATGCACGCAGGCCATCCACGTTCCAGGAGGTGATCATCATGTTGGACGTACGTCCATCCTTACTGGTCGTTCTATGTGGGGGATCTTCATAGAGAATTGGGGATTCTGGTTCTTTACCCTTTTTCTCTTTTTTTGCAGGTGCTGTAGGAGAAATCTTAACATTATTAACACTATTATTAATATCAGTTTACATCTGATAGTGTTTTTAGTAGATCTAGAGATTATATAAATATCTTAGATGTGTACCAGTTGCATTGTTAGCCTCCTCGTCCACAGATTGCTCGTTTTTGACTCTTTTGGGCATGTTTGCAGTCGTTCTGAGACCAGACACATGCAGCAGACTGGAGAAACACACACGTACACGTACACCTACAAGAAAATACATGCGCTTTAAATGTAACGGTGCCACCAGCTCACAGCAAAGATCATAAAGACTAATTTAGGTCACACACGAGTGATCAAACCACTTACATGAAATGTATGAAGCGCATAAACCAAAATGCATGTGTTTGTAGTATTCTGCAATAACGAATGGACATAAATTAGCCATTCATTACGTCACTCGCACAGCTCCTGCAGGCTGAATAGGACTACAAGAAGCAACAATTGGCGCAGATTTAACAATAAATATGTTTACACCGATGGCTTGGAAGTCGTAACTTTTATACGTATCTTTACACAATACGGTATACAGAAATAAATCTTACCTAGCACTTTTGTCTTCGGTTTGTACAATTAAAACTCAATCTGTGCGCAACTACGCGCTGCTCTGCACAGACGCATCTTTCCCCGCAAGGGGTGTCCGCGTTAACGCCTGACTAAAACAAGCGTTTAAAATGTATTGTATTTAATTACTGCATACTCGTTTTCGGTATATATTAGTAGTTATACAGTTTTCTTTGTACAATAAATCTTCCTATATGTTTAAAATGTCAATTTTCCGTATTATAATATCAATTTTGTCCAGGCATTTTATAAATGCCAACTTAATAGCTGTTATGGTCCTACGACCAGCGAGTGTTCAGGAGTGGTAGGTGAAATTTAGCTGTAAAACAATAACCAACAGTTCAATAACCAATACAAAATAAATTTTATTAGTGTTTTCCAAATTAATATTAATATTGCCCCAACTTTGATTATTAGGACATATGAATTAGTTGCAATAGTGATCGGTCTGTTTTATTTAGCAACATATTCACATACATTTGCAGAGGAGTTCCCAATAAGTGTGTTACATAGAAAAAACATTTCATACATACATACATTATTGCTTTTTATTTCTGTTCTTATTTCCTCAGCAATACATCATGACTGTAGTGATTGGATTTGAGGGCAGCGCTAATAAGATTGGTGTGGGTATTATCAAAGATGGAGAGGTCCTATCAAAGCCCAGACGAACTTACATTACACCACCTGGCCAAGGTAGATGAGCACACAGACAGCACTTACTGTAAATTATTATATTATTATATTTATTATTAAACACTGTTTTATTAAATGACTTGTGGTGTTTATAGGATTCCTACCTGGTGAGACAGCGAAACACCATCGTGGTGTTATTCTTACAGTGGTCCAGGAGGCACTAGATGAAGCAGGGCTGAAGCCGGCTGATATTGACTGTGTGGCATACACCAAAGGTGAAAATGCTAAACTATAACTGCTGTATGTTCGCCTAACTGCGCAGTACGCTTTCCCACACTAATCAGACATATTTGCGTAGGGCCTGGAATGGGGGCCCCTCTGGTGACAGTGGCGATTGTGGCCAGAACAGTTGCCCAGTTGTGGGGCAAACCTCTGCTGGGGGTGAACCACTGTATAGGACACATAGAGATGGGACGTTTGATCACCAGTGCCCAAAACCCCACAGTGCTGTATGTGAGTGGAGGAAACACTCAAGTGAGTCTTAACATATTGTAGATAACATATTGTGCAAAAGAAAACTGTGCAAATTTATTAATATTATATAACCTGTTCACTAAAATTACACTGGCATTCTGTGCAATATGGCATTAATATTGGTTATGTGCTTAAATAGAAATGCATGTTTTAACAGGTTATCGCATATTCTGAAAGGCGTTACAGGATATTTGGGGAAACAATAGATATTGCTGTGGGAAACTGTCTGGACCGGTTCGCAAGAGTCATCAAGGTCAAAACTGAAGGAAAAGAAGCTAAAAACTGAATTAATTTGGTCACATTTTTATATGATGATTTGATATTTTTACCTGCATTTATAGATACCAAATGATCCTAGTCCTGGTTACAACATTGAACAGATGGCAAAGAAGTAAGTTCATACTGTATATACAGTAATAAAATATACCACAGTAAAGTGACCGGTTAGGTCATTGCTTTTGTAGCATTGCAGTTATTTATTCTTTAAGAATGAAAACTGTTTGCTTTGTTTATAAGCACGTTAAATTGATTCTTCAGGGGCACCCAGTACATAGATCTGCCTTACACAGTGAAGGGCATGGATGTGTCCTTTTCTGGAATTTTGTCCTATATCGAGGTGAGATGAACATTAAATATGTGCTGTTAACTGAAAATCCAGTTTGGATGTTGAAACCATATCATATCTCCTGATGGATATTGTATTATATGCATTCAAATACAGGAAGCTGCTCACAAAATGCTGAGTACGGGTCAGTGTACACCAGAGGATCTGTGTTTCTCCCTGCAAGTAAGCAGATGAAGTATGCTGACCATGTTTACATTAGGAAGCACAAAAAAGTGATCTAACGTTGTGATGAACAGGAGACTGTGTTCGCTATGCTGGTGGAGATCACAGAACGAGCCATGGCTCACTGCAGCTCTGAGGAAGTTCTCATTGTCGGAGGAGTGGGCTGTAAGCCAATACCATCTGTACTGCACTGGAATGATCATATTATGTTTGTTTTATGCTGTATATATTTATATTGTGAGGTTTTCTGTAGGTAACCTCCGTCTGCAGGAGATGATGGGGGTGATGTGTAAAGAGAGAGGTGCTCGACTGTTTGCCACGGATGAGAGGTGAGACACAGATTCAGATCAATATATCCCTGCTGACTCCAAACATTCCAGGAGATTTTTAGATGATGGGTTGTCCGGATGTTTGTTCTAATGGACGTTTTTGATCCAACATGGCTCAAAAAATGCCAAAATCAGAGAGAAAACGGTCAGACCACAACCAGACCAATTTTTTCCTAGCCTCTTTTCTGGACATCACTGCTGGACTTATGACAGTGCTAGAATATCCTAAATCTGACAATTTTGTAATCTGCAGGTTTTGTATAGATAATGGAGCAATGATTGCACAGGCTGGATGGGAAATGTTTCGTTCAGGACACGTCACAGAACTGTCAGATTCCTGGATCACACAAAGGTTAACAAAATCCCATCAATATTACTTTTACCTAAAGTTACACAAAGCTTCTGCAGATATACTCAAGCAGTAACATTCTTTGATTACAAAAGCCATCTTATCATTAGACCAATTATTAGATGAGTTGTGATTATATAGACTAGATAAAGCTGCTGTTTCACTGGAGTTTTTTTTATTGGTTTGGCTGTAACATACTTATTCTCACACAGGTACAGAACAGATGAAGTGGAGGTGACATGGAGAGACTGATGTTTGCTGTAGTTCCAGCTTGTAACTGTTTATGGATTTCAGTTTAAATGTATTTGGAAAACAATGCCCTTATTCTCTGCTCAATTACTCAGAATTATGGCAATGTTTAATGACTGGAACCATTTAGGAATAGATAAAGAGCATTTTGTATGAAAACCCTGAAATCTGTTGTACTGTTTGTATGCATGAGTTATTAACCGCAATATATATATTTATATTTGAAGTATAGCAAAACTGTAGGTATTTCAATAATATTGACATTTTAATTTCCATTATACGGCTGCATTACATAAAAACCAGAAGACCATCAAATACTTTTATAAAGTTTATTCATTTTTACTATGCAACACTGTTCGATTAAATCTCTGAACGTCTTCCAGTGTAAATTAAAAAAGGTTAGGTCATACACAGCAACGGTTTTCTGTTAGGACTTAAGACCAACATTCAATCTGGGTGAAATATATATTAAAAAAACAGCATTAAGACCAATAGACAATTGAAGGTGCTACCATCATGTGCCAGCTGCACCTCTGTAAACTTCATGAGAACAACAAATTGTGAGGGAAGAAGGGAATATTAAGGGAAGACAGATGAGAAAACATTCCGGATTTGGTTTTAAAAATGAGCAGTTTTTTAGTAAGGGATGACTTCAACTGCAGGTCAAAAAGTGCTTGATTTAACCACTCGCACACAAATAGGAACAAGGGGGAAATAAAAGAGGGGTTTCTTAACTGCATAACTGCAGTTCATCGAAATAAAATCGCAGCTTGGTAACAATTTTGCTTAAAAGTATTCTCTGCCATTAAAATGACAGAGGTGCAGAGGAACTCTGCGTCTGAGGCAGACTGTTGTAAGGCAACCGAGAAGTCCAAGACATCCATCTTCAAAAGGGGGGAAAGTCCAAAGTGTCTCAGTATAAACGCTGTGGGGAAGATAACCTGAGTGCGGTGTGTGTGTGTGTGTGTCTAAGTATGAGTGTGATTTTTCTTAAGATGTGGTAGTGTGTGCTAGGCTGGTGATTCCAGGGCATCCTTGTACCAAACAACCTTTGCGGGGTCTGAAGAGAAGAAATCAGTTAGTGACAGAGTAATATGCGGATAATATTTAGTTAAACTCCTATTATCACATTTATAAATAAATGCAATATGAATCAGAAATATACCTTGTTTTTGTCTCAGTAACATTGCGTTCCATTCTACAGAACAAAAACAACCACAATAAGGTTAGAGAGCATATCACAGCCAAAACAAACCACCAGTAAAAGTCATAAATAACCATGACACCACTATCATTTTACCTTGTGTGTGATAATGCACTGCTTCCTCTAGGTGGCGACAGCTAAGCAGGAGATCCTGTGAACTCTCCGAGCCTCTTAAGACCTGAATGGCTGGAGGATCTGAAGACGACTGGGCTGATTTAAAAATAACCTCTCCAGCAACTGGGTGGACACTGGCACTCTCCACTGGAGTGGCCTGTGGCTCATCTGTCACTGGACCATCACTGATGAAGCTGAGTCCCCATTGATTCTGCAGTAAAACCCCAATACCCGGGGGCTCTTCTGCTGCCCCGAGAGAACCTCCCCCTGCCTTTACCTTGGAGGCATAGCTGACGGCTGGCTGCAGCTTGGCCGGGCTGTCTTTAACTGGAAATGCAGGTGGAGGTTTGAGCAAAGACAAGCTGTTTTCCACCCATCTTTCCTTTTGTATCTGGTTCTGACCAGTTTTGGAGGGTCTCTCATCTGAACGAGGCCCTGGTCTCGTCCCGTCTCTCCGAAAGCTTCTTGCTTTATTTGGGGCACGACGCTCTCTGTCCCGGCTGGAGATGAAGGTCTGGGTGTGACCCACCCCGTTGACAGAACCTTCCGGACTGCTCGGCGAGGCTTGACGAGATGGTTTATCCATCCGAGAAGAACAGCCCCCTCCTCCCCCACCGCAGCTGCCTGATCCGGGGGAGAGGCGTCGGTTCCGTATGTGTGGTTCTGGTTTAGAAGGTGACACTAGCACGGCTGGATCACACAAAGGGTCGGACTCACACACAGCATTGCTTGACTCCCAAGTACCTAATAAAGAAAACTGGTTACCTACTCATTTCAAGTTATCAGGCACCATTGTCATGAAGTCTGACACGCAGACTGCAATCTGTAACTTTTTCTGTTTTAAACTAAAGTTCTGGTTACTACGTACGCTGACGTCAAATGACGCTAAACTGACATTTCCCGGGAAATCGGACCCGACAACTCAAATGAATCATTATAATAAGCTTAACCCTCGGAATCGGGGTAAGATAACGAGATCGATATTACGTCCTTGCTAAATTATTAATTTGTGTTTATTTGTAACCAAAGAAAGTCACGGATTGCAGCTTTAAGTAACAGTTCCTACAACCAATATTGTAGGAGACTGCAATTATGCAAAGCAATACAAGCCGATATACCAATACAACCATTTTCCCGAGAGATTGCATCATGTATGCGTTATTTACAGTATTTTATATAAGTTATAACCAAACACCAGAGTTGGTCTTAAACGCAACGCCGAAGACGATCACCGACCTGCCGCAAGCAGCCCAGCGTGTCTTGAGTCAGCCATAGCTGATAACTGGAAATTTCTAGTCGGCGCCTGATCTGCAATCGCACCGAGGCCCAGCAGAAAAACCCCGACAGAAACATAAAAAAATACAATTCCTCCCGAACAACCAACATTTTGGTAACTTCTCGTTGCATGTTTCTGATTTTTACTTTATCAAACCAAGTACACCACCCAACCCAGACTAGTCCAGGTCGCTACTATTACAGTAAGAATCGACCAACAATCAAATAACAAAAGGATTCGTGTTTGCAAATCTACTCCAATTTATCGACACATTTAACAAAAACGTCACAAAAACAGCACGTATATATTTCAGACAGCTAATGCAACAACCAGGCCGCTTGTGTTTGGATATTTAGCGCCCCTAACAACCGCGTTTAAACCGCCCAGAAGACCAAACGCACACCGGCACATTAAATCCAGCAGCCCTGCATTTTATCCCCATTATAAAACCACCCGGGCCCGGTTTCGACATTGACATCCAGCGGAGAAACACGGAGATGTTCAAAAGCAAAAGTTTCGTAAGACTCGATCCTATTTCATCCCGCTCCAGAACACGCCTTGAAACACTTCTCACAACCCCACAAAAGCACCAGGCGAAGACGATGCGCCGGAAACAAACCCGAAAGAAGCTCTCACCTGTTTTAATGTGCATCTCGCTGTGAAAATCCCGGTTTTCTGCACCGTTTGGATGAGCGTGTGGATTATATACGCGCGTCGAGCGGCGGCGTGTGGCTTAACGCGATCGTGCGGAAGTGACGTCACCCAGGGGTAACTGCGCGACGACGACTTCCGGTGCGCGGAAGGGCGGGAAAGATACGCGACGAAATTTGAAATCGTGTGACGCAATACTTCATGAAAAACGAGGAGGATCTTCTGCTTTCCTCTACAATTCAGGATTGCATTGTATTATTACATGTTTGGTGGGAACACTAAATAGGTAAGCGTGAAATGATGTGCAGTTTCACTTTATGACTTGATGAAACGAGACTAACAAAGTCTGGTTTAGTTTAGGATATGAATACACGGTTTAAGAAATATTTATGCAACCTCCAGCACGTTTTCATTTTTATTAAAACTGGTACGGATGATTACAGCATTCATGTTCATATTACGGGCACACCAAAAGTGCTTTAAACTACTGGATTCTCCAGACAGTCTCCTGATATTTTTGGAGGTCTGAAAATGACAAACACAGACTCCAGCATCTCACAAAGTCAAAATTAGGCTTTGGCCTGTAGAAGTATCTCATTACATATTACAAACTTATCACACAGAAACATTAGTCAGGAGCTTATAGTGGTGCTCAAAGCCACTGAATGGCTTCACCAAAATAAACCTTTCATTGGTGTAAACAGGACCGAAAGGCCTGATTTACCTCCTCTTGCTGTGCTCAGTGTTACATCAGCTAACCAACCGAGACATGGATTACAAATGTTATGGGCCAAATCACAGTAGGAAAGGTTTTGTGAGTGCTCCCATAAGACTTTTGTCCAATTGATCTTGATTATGACTTCATTGATCAATGGGGGGACAGTAACATTGAAGAGCTAGAGGCATTCCTATTTTCAGATGGTGTGGAAGGAGACTATAAAGGAGGCTTAAGCTGAAATGTTGCTAAATATAGCAACACAACCCCAATATACAGAGACTGGCCTGGAATAAATGGCTTTGATTGACAGAAAGCTGTCAAAACATGACATGCTGAAAGACATTGAAAAAGACTTGATGGAGATGAAGCAAAACCTCAAGCCTGAGTTAAAACCTGAGCTATTTCAGGATCTGAGGGACTGGAGTAAGAGGAAAATGCCCGGAGCTGTCCAGTGCTGAAACGCCAGCCGTCAAAACCACGCCGGTAATAATCAATATAGTAAGACTGATTGATTCAGACACTTCTCGATAATCATTTACATAAATCTTACATGAATGCACCGTAAGAACTACAAGATACTTTTAGTTACTTTTAGTTTTAACAACCTAACAGCCTTTTCCTCTGTTACAATAAGTCTCCATATTGAATCATTATTATTTCCATAATATTTTGTCTTAAATGCGACTTTATCAGAGAGCAATTGTACAGAAAACCAACGCAACTGTTTGTTTGTCACTTATTTTGCATGTCAATAATCAGTCAAATCCAAGTCAACGTTGTTTCGGGGTTTCTATACAGCGAAAGTAAACCAAAGTGCGTTTTAACCTACTAACCTGTTTGAAGATGATTTGAGAATAATTTCATACGTCAAAATTGATCTTTTGGACATGTGTGCAGATGCCAAAATATACAACCTGTATTGCAAGGTTAAGCGTTGCAAATGATGCTTAAAGCAAAGCAGCAAGGGTAAAAATCACAACAAAAACACTCAGTTTGCGTCTCCACCTAGGGCTCGAACCTGCTGTCTTATGACTGCCCCCCATTCCTCATTTATCACAGAGAGGTCTGTAAATCGTGAACGCGCACTGATCTCTTAAAGGGACGCTGCGTCCCTTTAACATCCCGTTATGCGTCACCCGACGGTGCACCCACCGCCGTCCGTAACCCGTGCTTAATAGGACAGTATTAAAGAATAGGACAGTATTAAATAATCTAGCCCTAACACAACATTTCAGCCTGAAAATACTGCAGTCTTTTAAGTCACGCCATTTTAAAGGCTCAAAAAAGAAATCCGCATCCGTTTGTGACCGGACAAGAAGGGCAGGCGAATATCACCGACGCTCCGGGATCCCAGACAGGTTTATTGCAGATTAATTCACGGTTTGCTTTTCTTTTATTTCCATGCAAAACCTTTCATTTCATAACGCTTTGCGCATCTCTTAATAAAAGGCGACGGGTCGCCCCGTTCACGTGATTATTTCTTTCCCGGGAGAGCCGAAAAACGGGCGCTATTGCTCGGCGTCGGGCGTTACGTAACACCCGCGCACAGACGCCTGCAGCCAGCAAACCTGAACGATAAAACGGGGGGTAACATTTCTTATCAGAGTGATTTCGGGTTGCCGCTTTGGGGACATCTATTGCTTTAAGGGGCCAGCGTGGACTCGCCTCTTTTCTGTCGGCGAACAGCTTACGCGTCTCGGCCGTCCTTGTCTTTTCCCCGGTGAAGTTGATCGTTGAGGCGCTCGTCGACGCTGCTGGAGAAAATGTCGGGCCAGACTCTGACCGACCGCATCGCCGCGGCCCAGTACCAGCTCACCGGCTCCGACGTGGCCCGAGCCGTCTGCAAAGCCACGACGCATGAGGTGATGGCGCCCAAGAAGAAGCACCTGGACTGTGAGTAGACATTTTGGACGCGACCTCATTTCCCCCGACCGGATCCGCACCGGCGCTGTTCACTTCAGCACCACGCCACCATAACGCTGTCGGTGCTGGTAGTGTTTGTGAAAACGGTGCATGTAATATACTGATGTTATTGTGTGTGATTATAGTTAAACTGACAGCACACAACAGTGCAAGAGCCTTTATGTGGGTTGTGCAGTGTGAAGCTTGGAGACAGAAAATATATTAGAAAGTGCCTGCCTGGAAACAGACAGTAAAGAGAGTTTCAGAGGCATCTTCTCATCTGGCTGTTCAGCTCTGTGTCTGCAGGAGAAGGTCTTCTGAATTATAAATCGATTAGTCAAAGCATGCATGTATTATTTACAAAGCCAAAGGAACTTAAGGAAGCTTAAGTCTTGTATCGCAGCATTGATGTACACAGGAGCAGATGCACACTGTGGTTGAACAAGCTGGTTCTCCTAAAACAATAGATTTATAGATCTGCGTCTTTAGTTCAACCTGTTGGCCTGCACAAAGACAAATGTCATAGAAACAAAGTCATACCTGTAGCAGCCAGTGACAGAAATGTGTTTGTTTGTTTGTTTGTTTATGCGAGTTTGATGCTGACATTTGTTGGTGTAAATAAAAAGGAATGGGGGGGGTGATGTTGTCATGGAAACTAAAGTAGATTATTAGGTAGGGGGAGGGGGGATGACATCATGATGACATGTTATCAGTGGGCATGAGAGGGTTCTCATTCTTAGGCACACATACAGTATTTGCTTTGAAGGAAACTGAACATTTAGACACAATATATATTAAGAATCAGGACTGTGGTTTTAATGTTTATTTCACATTTTAATAGGATCTGAAACATTGTTCTTATAGTGTTTAGGTTTCATTATATGGGATTACATCATGTAGAAATGAGACAGACCAACCAGAGCATCCGATTGGCTGTCATTTCAGTCACATGTTTACAGTTACGTGGCTTAGCAGATGACAGTGTGTGTGTGTGTTTGCAATGTGTCTGTATTTACACTGTCTATAATCTGCTCACTTAAAGCACGGTGTGATGAGCAAATCCATAGTTCACATTAACTGCACCCGCTCACATATTCATTTCCTATATGTGTATACACTCAAAACACAGAGACTTTTGTGCCATACACTTCACTGTTTTGTATTGTTACGTAGCACCATATTGTGTACTATTTCTGGCAACACATACTGTATCTCTGTGTGTTGTAATCTGCTTTGTTCTTGGCTGCCTAACTCCACTGCTCTTTGGTGGCAATGAGTAACATATTGGCACACTGAACACAGCATAATATGGGATTTAAGACAACCTCCAGCCGAGTGAACCTCACAAAATATGTTATTTGGATCATATTTCACTTTAAAGTCAAAAGAAAAGGAGGAAGATCTACTTTAAGGTAGGGTAGGCAATTTCAGAGAGGCTAGCAATTGCAGGCTAGCTTTGATAAAATAAGATACCATCCTCCCTTCAGAGCACCCTCCAAAGCCACACCTCTTACAACACATGAACCATTTATAGTTTGACAGGCAAGTAGGACTGAATGCAATGATTGGACGAACATTTTTCACGTAAAATACTAGCGATTGCTATCAGAATGTGAGGAGACTTCCATCCAGCCTAACAAAAAAGTTTAGGAAAATATCGCCTACCCTGCCTTTAATTGTGATGAAATTATTAGACACAAATAATTAGTTACATTAGATCTGATCTCAGTTCACTTTGTTCTCTTATGCAGTTGTTGGTTGAGGCTGGAAACAGTAGTTTTATTGTGGAGTCGTGGTTAAAAGATGTGTGTGTTTGTTTCCGTTTGTGCAGATCTGATCTCAGCCACGAATGAGACAAACGTGAACATTCCACAGATGGCCGACACACTCTTTGAAAGATCCACCAACGCCAGCTGGGTGGTTGTGTTCAAAGCTCTCACCACGACCCACCACATCTGCATCTACGGCAACGAGGTGAGCGTCATATTCCACTTCATTTCTGTGACTGGAAGTTGCTGTTGCAGTTTCCATAATACAAAAAATGTGTTTATTTAAATCTCTGCAGAGATTCATCCAGTATTTGGCCTCAAGGACGTCCCTGTTCAACCTTAGCAACTTTATTGACAAAACAGGCACGCACGGTGAGTTGAAAAAGATCTATTTTTATTATATTTTATATATTAGTCAGTTTTTCTATGTTCTTTTCATGCTATGTTTTCAAGTCATTGCCCTACCTGTAATTTTTATCTTGCTAAAGGCACTAAATGTTAGTAAACTTAAATGTATGGTTTATTTCTGTCTCTAAGGTTATGACATGTCAACATTCATCAGGCGGTATGCGCGCTACCTGAATGAGAAGGCATATGCTTACCGAGCCATGGCCTTCGACTTCACTCGTGTTAAGAAGGGGTATGTCCATTAGCTCTGTGTTTACAAGGCTAATGGAAATCTTATTTTGGCAACGTCCAGACAGCTGTTACATTCCTTACATTGGGAAATCTTTTCCTCCACTCACCTTGAACTGTCTCTGTGTGTGTTCAGAGCTGATGGTGTGATGAGGACTATGGCTCCTGACAAGCTGCTGAAGGCCATGCCCGCTCTGCAGACGCAGGTGGACACACTACTGGAATTTGACGTGAGTCAATTCCTCCCACATTTTGGGACCTTCTGCAGGGTCATCCCATAAACTGAGAAAATTCTGAACGGAGAAAATTCAGTTTCCTGATTTTAAATGCTCTTTCTCTATCCTTCTCTTGTTAATTTGTGCTGTCTCATCGTCTCAGGTTCACCCTAAAGATTTGAACAACGGGATCATAAATGCAGCCTTTATGCTTCTCTTTAAAGACCTGATCAAGCTCTTCGCCTCCTATAACGATGGCATCATCAATTTATTAGGCATGTGATGTCATAACATTAGGCTGCCTCGTTCTCTGAGATAAGTCTTTATTTAGACTAATGACTGTCCCCAGTGAGTAATTATGGGTGTGGTTTTGGTTACGCAGAGAAATATTTCAAAATGAAGAAGTCTGAATGCAAAGACTCGCTGGAGATTTACAAGAAGTTTCTGACGCGAGTGACGAAGATCGCAGAGTTCATGAAAATTGCCGAGGTAAAACTAAAATGTCACCGTTTTTTAAGGGACATTTTTTGCTTAGTTGATAAGCTATGACATTATGCTAGCGTGAAATATGTTCATTACATGTAAGCATCATGTATGTTTATATATAACTGAATGTAACTGAATATGATTGCATTATGAGCTTCTGTTGTGTTTCTGCTACAGCAAGTAGGAGTTGACAAGAATGATATTCCAGACATCTCTTATGTAAGTGAGCCACAACACATCAGAGTTTATTAATCTAATAGCCCAGTAATTGAGTACACAAATACACTGTCTCTCAGATGTGCCATTTACACATGTTAGTGTGTTGCCACCTCCTAATTAACATTTAGTTGATGCTAATGTATTGACTTGTTAATGTCAAGAAACATATATTGCTGCAGAAAAGTATTTAGCAGATATGGGGCACTTTATGAAATAATAAATTGCAGTTAGTGTGTCTTCTGAATGCTTGGTCCATCCTAACTGAGCATCATTATTGAAACTTCTCCCTGGGGATTCCCAGTGTCTGCACCCTGGCGTGGTATTTGATCTCACCGATTCAGACAATGAAGACTGTCCCTTTAAAGACTCCCGAAACCATGAACTGGTAACCATGGTGACTGATATGGGACTCAGTTTGCCTCTCAGTGCTTTGCTTTATCCTTCTGGGCCTGGTGGACTTCAAACAAGACGAGGTTGTCCCTTGTCCTCTAATAAGGGTGCTTTATGTGGACAGGGCCAGTTAGACAGGGTAAGGCTTTAGAAAGCAATGCACTGAAGGCGAGTTCTGTCCCACAGTTTTCACGCAGAGCTGAGTTTGCAGTGTTGTGAGGAGAGGTTTGGGGGAGGGTGAGTTGTGGTGTGCTGTTCTGCTGATGCTATTTGCTGTGGAGAGATTTTATGATACGTAGAATGTATGAAACTCAGAGTTTTCTTCCACTGATCACGTGTTTGCTTTATTTCGATGTCTTCAGGCTCCCAGCAGTATTCTGGAGTCTCTAGAGGCACATATGAACAGCCTGGAGGGGAAAAAAGGGTACAAACCTCTGAACTCACCCTAAATCAATTTAAATGTCAAATGCCTCTGTGCTTGTAAAGCAATTATAGTTTAGAGAACAAACTGTGGTATCACATTTATTTCTGTTCTCCTTTCTTTGGGCTGTTGGATATCCAGGGAGGGGTGAGTTAGCTTTTTCTTCTTTTCTGTTATGCTGTTTTTTCTGTTCACTTTGATCTTTATGGTCACACTTATGTTCATTTATGTGCCCTTTAGGTCACCTACAAAGGTAAGAGGACACATATATTTAATTGGACTCTAATTTTTGTTCTGAGTATCACATACAAATATTCAGTCTGTTGTTCTGTGTTGCTTTAGGGTTCGCCCACTAATAATGTGTCTCCAACATCCACTCCTGCCAAATCTTCTTCTGCCGTCCCTACTCTAGAGCCGCCGCCCACTGAGGCCACGCCAGCTGCTGAAACGGCCACTGAGTGAGTTTCACCATCCTGTACTTCCGTTACATATAGTCCGCTGTTAAAAAGGACAACAATCATTAAAAAGTGTCTCTGTTACTTTAACCTTGTGTAGTTCTCTGCTGGATCTGGACCCGTTGTCTTCTTCTGGACCTTCTGCAGGGGGAGCATCAGCTGCTCCCACATCTTGGGGAGGTGAAAGCAACACACACAGATGCACAGATTAGAATCTTCAATTTACAAATTTACAAAAAAAACAGTAATCAGACTTGATAACCAGTATTAATACTTCTGTCTTTCTGTGTGACAACAGATCTGTTGGGGTCAGGTAAGTGTCAGTGGTTTTCATTTGGAGTTTTGATGTGTTAAATGTCTCATCCACCTTCTTAAACATTTAAACACTTCTTATAGAACTGAAATTTCAGTAAATAGCCTGTGGTGCAATTTATAACAGAGCTAGTCTCCTAAAACCAACTGAGAGTAAAAATCCATTTTCTAACATCTCTCTGTGAATCCCTCAGTAGAATTTCTCTGACTTTCTCTCTTCTGCTCTTCGGTTCTCTCCCCCTTTCCTGGTTATTTGTTTATTTGCGTTGCGGTTTATACTGTTTTGCTGGGGGCGTGGCTATGCAGAAATAGGCTCCCTTACTACAGAGACTCTCCTTCCTGACCCAACCCCCGCCGTAGACTCCAGCTCCTCAGCCACGCCCACCACCACAGCCACAGAGGCACCTGTTTCTTTGGCTCCTCCTCCTTCCACTGCTGGTGGTAGCTCCGCCTCAGCAGATCTCCTCGGAGGTCAGTAGTGAGGTTTTCCATTTTTTAGGAAGATGTGCCTGGGAAAAGCTGTGCTTCAAGAACCAGAGAGAAACATTCTAGCAGACAATGATCACACTTCATATCACGTTTTGTGCTGTTTCATTCATAGTGTCTGTGATTATCAGACGTCTGTGATCTCTGTTGTTCCATTTTTGTGTCACGCTGCAGTAGAAATCTGGTGCTTCGCACTTACGTTTCTATTTTTAATATCTTGCGTACTAAAATTTGCATTTTTCCATTTAATATTCTTATGCACACACTGGTGCCCCACAAATTCAAGTTACAAGCATTTGATTATTCTTATGTGTTTGCAGTCTGCACAGTAAGAATAATCAGCTTTTATTATAATTTTACATTTAGAATGCTTTACGGTCAACATGAACAGTGCGATTCATCGATGCATTTAACTTTAAAAAAAAATCATGTTTGTCGTCCTTTGCAGAAATGTAACAAGTTGCTACACATCTGAAAATGAGATTTATTTTACACTTTTGGATGATGGTGTAGAATGTTGAATATTCTCATTGAATATTCTTAGAAATACATCAAATTCTTGCACTTTCATGTTACTTTCATGTCAACTTCAAGGTCAGATAACGTGTCTGAATTATTGCTGTAATAGTGTGAATTAGTGTAAATGTATCATTTTTGTTCTTGAGATAAATGGCACCCAGAGTAACTCTACATGTATGTTATCTTGATTTGAGAAAGTATAAAGCATATAGCGTAAAACATTTTAAATGCAATAGCTCTTCTTTCAGACTCTTTGCATGACACTGAAATGTGTCTTCTCTTTCTCCGCACTGTTATCTCCTCTGTCTCTTTTTTCTTCCTGTCCTCTGGTCCTCATGCTCGCTGCTCCAGATGTGTTTGCGGCCCCTGCGGCTGAAACAGCTGCTGCTGCAGAGGGCGGGGCCTCTGTGGCCACACCCACCTCTGCTGCCGACAGTACAGCCGGTGGGTGACACAATAGTGAATGTGTGTATGCGACAGTGGGTGCGTGTACAGTATGTGTGTGTTTGAATTGACTACATCTGTTTTACTTGAATGGTTTTGGATAGCATAAACATGCGTTTGATAAGCACTCTTCTCTGAATCTCACCGTTGAGTTTTCTCTTTGAATTGGCATGGGTGTTGCCATGGAGATTGCTGTCTGCATTACCAGGGCAATGGTCTTTCAAAGCTGAAGTTCTGTTCTCTGAGGGCCACAAGCAGATGTTGACTTATTACACACAGAAAGGTTTCTGTATCTTAAAGAACCAAAGCATATGAACACATGATTTCTCATAATGAATTATCTATGATCTCATAGGGTTTCTGCTTTTCCCTCTCCTTTACAGAGGGCAGCTCTTAATATTAAATTATATCATACTTAGCTTCTGATAGATGTTCTTAAACACTTATTTTCCTGTCCTGGTAGACTCCTTCACTCCAGCGGCTGGTACTTCTGGTACGTCCCCTCAGTTGGACCTGTTCTCCATGCAGCCAGTAGCTGACAGTAATTCCTTCTTTAGCTCAGTGACGCCCCCTACTGACCATACTTCTGCTGCTACCACCAGCACTGTAGCCCCTTCCCCAGCTCAGACAACAGACCTGTTTGTTGGTAAATCCTCTTATTGGCCAGAAACATACTCTAACATTCATACAACACATAGACGTGCTTACAGTTCTGTACTTTTATTTCAAAAACATTTTTTACATATAAGCACACATATTTGTGTTGATACTATTACAACTGTTGATTCCACTTTAACCTCAGGGTTTGGAATAAACTATCCTAAGTTTAAAAAATTCATTTAGTTTGGTGTGGTTTGTTTTTACCTTTTTTTTCTGTAGTTTGGTTCGATTTGGATATCCTTTTGTTTGTTTTAACTAAACATTACACACACATTGTTACTATGTTTTTATGTTTTGTGTATATGTGTTGTTGTCTGTAGGTTTGTTTGATCCCATGCCAGACTCACCTGTTCCCAAAACAGACTCAAATCTCAGTGTAGACTTGTTTTCAGCAGGTACAAACCGTACTGCATGCATCCCTCTGTTGATTCCCTGTCTCATATTGTTTTTACTCAGTTCTGTCCCTGGCTGCTCAAGGTGAGCCGAATATGCTTCTGTCCTGCGACAGCTAAAAGAACTGCGATTTCTCTCTCTCTCACTCACTCTCTCTCTCTCTCTCTCTCTCTCTCTTTCTCTCCCTTTTAGGGCATTTGAAATGAAAGCAGATTGAGTGTGATTGTATAATTGGCCTCATATTTATTGTGTGTTTTACAGCACAGGGCAAATAGTTCTAAATTTTAGTCTACATGAAAAGAATGTCAGGTCAATGAAACCCGTTCTTTTGCTTCAGATGTGTTTCACCCACCTGCCCCTGCTCTATCTGCCCCCATGAACTGGCCAGACAGTGGGGCAAATCTGGACCTGTTTGGGGGTTGGTAACTAGCCCAGCCTACATGATGGAGTGAAGTGATGGTGGTTTGATATGGATTGTGGTGCTCATTGTTGTGTAATAAAGCTGCTCTGATGGTGAACTGACATCTATGGAGGAGTTGCTGGATGATTATAGAGTCCTGCAAGACATGGGAGGAGAAATAAGTGTGTGTTGGTGTGAATTAGTGTCTAACTGTAATTTGTGTGAATTATCATTCTCTCTCTTTCTCTCTCTCTCAGTGTAAAGGCTTTGGCTCACTCTAAACTTTTTTACCCTCATGCTGCATGGATGTTTCCTCTGGCTGTGGATGATTGGGTTTCTTCAGACCCTGCAGGTGTAGGTGTGGTCAAACCAGCTGCCCCGCCCACAGCAGCTCCGGGTGGAGATCTGATGTCAGGTGTGTCACCTCGAACCTTCATGACTGCCTTTATTATCTCATTTTTACTTCTCATTATTTTAAATTGTGCTCAAAGGTGTTTAAAACATAAAAGCCACATAAATATACCCAGCTAACAATTTTAAGTGATAAGAATGTTTCCATGTTTTCAAGTTTTCATTCATGTTAAACAATGTTATTTTGAAATTCTGTAGCATTTTCAAAACATTCCACTAACTACTTAGGAATAAGGTTTTTGATATATAAGATGTATAACGTTAAAATACATTCTACTAATGTTACTGCAAGAACGTTTTTGATAACATTGTTAGAACTTTTCGATAACATTAGCCAATGTTCTCAAAACTTTCTCTGTTAGCTGGGTATGTACATAGCATGGAAAATCCAGCACTGTTTTTTGACATATACAGTGGCCTTGAAACTTTTGGGAAAATCTGTGACATTTGAGTCACACCTAAAACAATTCATTGCGCTAACTTTATTTGAGGTGATCTCATAGTGGATGAATGAAACTAGTTCCCCTCTAGCTTACACAGGACCCCAAGCAGAGCATTTTGAAGTGTGACTTAGGTGTCCAAATGTTTTTGGAGGTCACTGTATGACTGTATGTAAATGTGTGTTTGTGTGGGTGTTGATATCTCCGGACACAGTTTAGTGACGTGTGCTCTATATTGAGTTTCTGCTCACATCACATCTTGATGTTATTGTATTGATGTGTTGAGATGAGATCGTCTGTTTCTTTCATTTTCTCTCATCTGTGCTCTTAATGGACTGAGAGTGTTTTCCTCTCAGTGTCTCACTGCTTAATGCTGCTCTGTTTTCTCTCATTCACTCCCTCTCTCTTATATTATCTTCATCTGAGGGTAAAGAGATGATCTTCTCTTTCACGTGTTCTGTTTCCCCTCTCTTTATCATTTTCCCCCTTATCTTCCTTCGATCTCTCTCCCTCTCGGGTCATTGCTTGCCCCTCCTGCTCTACTGGTGAGTTCTGGTGCTTTACACCCGCTGCTATCCCACAATGCATTGCTACATTTCAGAGCAGTCTGAGTGCTTCAGTGAATTTAACTGATCAGGATTAGATGATGGATGAATGAATGAATGGATGGTTTCTATAACTGTATAACTGGATATCTTAAACAGGTCTGTAGTGTTTTGTTGTGCTTGGTTCTAACAACTTAAGAATACGACTTAAGAAACTTACAACTTAAGAATATTTTTGATATGTATGATATATATGTTACAAAAAGTTCTGCCAACGTTACTAGAATGTTTTTAGATAATGTTTGGGGAACATTAGCCAGAATTCTGGAATGTCACTCATTATTGGTGTACAGATTCAAACTGTTTTTCACTTACTCTGTACTCCCCCGGAAGCTTTTGATGGACTGGGTGATGTGCTCATGCCAGCCATGGCCCCGCAGACAGTGGGGGCGTCAGCTATGACCACCTCACCAATCAAACCAATGGGAGGAGACCTGGACTCGGCAATGGCCAACATGGCCAGCAGTACGTTTCCAGCAATTTTCATAGCACTCATTGTAGACGTTGGTTTTACAAGTACAAACCCAGAAATCATAGCCAAAATAGAATATAGAAAGACAGAGCATGAAAACATATTATGTTCATATGATAGAAGGTTTACATGCTAGAGAGATTTCTAAAACTTATGTGTGTTATGTGTCCTTGCAGATCTGGCAGTTGGAAACCAGAAACCGTAAGACTCACAGTAACTTCGTTCTACAACTTTCACAGTACTTTCTTGTACTTTCTTTCATGTATAATATGTATTTGCATATTTGTTCCTCTTTTATTTCTCTCTCTGTCTCAGAGGTGAAGCAGCTGGAGGGGCAAACTGGCAAGCACAGGTACCCACCCCTAGCTGGGGCGTTGCCATGGTAAATGTTGTGTTGTTCTGTAGACCTGAAGCATGGGGTGTTTGAGCAGCCAGTCACAAGCTTTCTCCTGTCGCTGACTTCATATTGAGTCCTGTCAGCTGAATGAACAGGACCAAAGAGGTGGAGCCTTCTCGTTTAGGAAATGTCAAACATTAGCATAAGATTAAAGCGCTTCAGACTCATTCGCTTTAGATTTGCTTTAGAGTTACAAACATGTTTGATTTTATGGAGGTCTTCTAGCCTTTTCTGTTCTCTGCATCACTAATGCATCAAAGCATCATTCCAGCATGTTAGTTTGTCTTCTGAGTGTGTGTGTCATAGAGTCAGTATTGTGTATATGTTGTCTTGTTTGTGTCGTTTGGTGCTAACCTTCCCCCCCATCCCTCCGACCCACTCAGACCTCTTCTCTTGGGGTCTTTCCTGTCATGGGATCCCCGTCACTGTTCGGCATGGTAAGAGTGTGTTTACGTATGTGTGTTGGGGTGTGTGTTTTTGTCTTACCGTCTCTCTCTCTCACTAATAGCCTGGAGCCCCTCCCATGATGTCTGGCTCACCGATGATGGCTGCCCAGCAGCCAATAAGGCCACAGTTTCCTGCTGCAGGAGCCCCTGGACAACCGGTAATTTACACTTGCACGCATATGAAGTATACAAAGCATCACCGATATACACAATCATTGTATAGAAATACATGTGTGAACAAAGACCCTCTTAAAGCAAGATAGTTCACTCTGTGCCCATATTGGCAACATCCCAGGGTAGATAGTTCTAGTGATACAAGTAACTCTATACCTACAGCCACCATCTTGAGAATTGCCACTTTTCCCATTTATTTTTATGTGGGTGGCCTGTCTCTGCCCACAAATAATGTCTCTGGTGTACAGCAACATTTGCACAGACAGCAAACTGAGACACTCACTGTTAAGTATGTGAACCTGCATGTGTGTTTTTCCTCCACAGATGTCTCCAGGAATGGCCCAGAGTCCCAGGAAGCCCCCGCCTCCTAAAGATCCCCTCGCTGACCTCAATATCAAAGACTTCATGTAGATGAGCAGCTGGTGTAAGTTTCACTGCAGCTAGAGCACAGGAGCTTGTTGCAGTTGAATTTGTTGTAGATAGATTGTAAATAGTGGAGCGCAATACATTGTGGAATACAGTGCAGTGAGGTTTGTACTGGGGTCATTCGAGGCATACAGAATTTTGCATGTAAATTGTGTGTGCTCGTACACTGCAAAAATACTAAAATAATATAAAATAAACTTACAATGTTTCCATAAACAATATAATCATTGTCTTTTATCTTTACAGTTGTCACACTTGTGTGGCCCTGAGGAAACAGAAGCGGCCATCTCTCTCCCTCTATCTCTCTCTTCTGTCTCATCAGATTCAAGACCCAGAGTTCCTCTCACTTTTTCTCCCTTCCTGTCTGTTGTTGTAGCACAAACTGTGAACGTGACTAAGTGTCTGTATGTGTATTTGTATTCTAATGTTCTCAGTCACTTCAGATCTAAATATTAAAAAAATACTCTGAACCATGAAGAGCAATGACAGATGGGTCTGGTCTGGTATTGATAGATGTGTGTTTATTTTTCCTGGCTCGCTTTCCTTGGGAAATCAGATGAAAAGTGTGACGTTTTCTGTGGAAAATGATTTGGAAAATGCTGTGGTAAATATCACTGGACCGTCAAGTATTACTTATCTTTATGAACATAAGATTGCTTCTGTGGGAACATGAATGAGTATCAATGTATCACGGGTTAAACGTCTTGTGCACTGTATCTGTTTTTATCATCGCCCTGGTTTTATTTTTTTCGAATCTATCAGTTGTAATGTTACATGCAACATGACTATTTGATGAAAATACATATGCATTTTAGAAGCATTTTAGAATATTTTAATGACAGATCGTTTTGAATACCATTTGCTTTTATTTTGAGATACAAAGAAAGGTTGATTATATTTTAGTTAAGTCAAAAGTTTACTTTACTACATGGCTGGTTAGTAATCCCATTTGTAGAAACATCATAAGGAAGGAACAGTTCAAATCGCCACTTTGTGATTAATCCTGCAAGTGTATCGCCATAAAACTGCATGTATTCCTATGTTGTCCAGATGGGACACTATTGAGCCAGTTTAGATTCCATCAGCAGCAGGTTTAATTCAGTAGTCCATGGTACTAATATTTCTGACTAACTAATGTTGCGTTGCATTGCAAGTGACTGTACTGTAGTTTTCAGACGTACATCTTCTGAAAGTATCAAGGCTATCAAATGGGACAGTCTGATGGGACAGTATTTCAGTTTATGATGGCTTTTTTATTTCAATTGAACCTTTTGTTGATACATTTTATTTTTGAATGGAATAACACCCTCTGCCCCACCCAACCTCTGTGCATGTAAGTCCTGTTGAAATGCAATAAACAGTGAACCAGAGTCGGTCAGTCATTATTGGGTCAAGTGTTTGGGTCATGTTCACTTTTGGACTCACTGAATTTCTTTATTCTTTCATTCAATATTGTCATTTCATCTTCCACGGCCTGCAAACCAGTGCATGAAAGACATTAATTGCTGTTCGTGATATATCTGTCATTTTTAAATCACTGCCATGCCAAGCTGTCTTTAACATGATCATAACATGAACAAAGTTATCATTTGAAGCCACAATGCGACCTCACCTGTCATCGCCTGAGAGCTGCTCCTTTAATATTTAATGCATGTGTGATGTCCTCAGAAAATGTGAATGGTAAAAAAAAATCACATTAAATCATATGTATTTAAAAATGATTTTTAAATACATTTTTATTAGGTAAACAGACTAACAAAATAGGACAATTAACAGCATTTATTAACAAGGTATTTTTAAGAATACTGAGCACTTATTGTGTCTAGTTGCCTCTTCAGGTCTGCTAAATGAATAAATGTAAATGTAAGAATCCAATAAGATAAGTGTTTTAATGTTGAAACTTAAAGAGTTTCAGAGAAACTGTTTTAAAGAGTGCTGATATGGTCCTGCTACTTTCTACTCAAGGTATATGTGAGTACTGCCACGACTGCCACCAGAGCGGCGCTACCAAACAGCAACACAGGGAGTTCAAAGGGTGAAGTGGCAGGGCTGGCTGGGCTCATTGGTTCAGTCTCTGTTCCCTCTGAAGATGATGTTGTGTGTTCTTGAGCCATAACAGGTGCATTAACAGACTCTGATTCAAGGGAATGGGTCACCTCTGAGGGCATGAGTGAAGAAGCTGGAGTCTGACCTTGAAAAACCTGTGAGAAGCTTTCAGGTATGGAGACAGAGGTGAGGGTGAAATCTAAAGGTTCAGACAGAAGAGGACTGTGAGTGAAAACTGGCTGAGAAACATCCTCTGTCTCCATCTCCTCCACAAATGGGTCTTCCACACACATGAGAAGCTCCAGAGTCTCTGGAGGTTGAAGATCAGGTTCGTCAGAAGGCCCAACATCCAGCGATGCTCCTGTCTCCGCCCTCATTTCGGCCAGCTCTTTATCGCTGCCAATTATGCTCAGCATGCTACTCTGGAGCCCCGCCTCCCCCTCTTCATCTGACTCCACCCTACCATGGAGCTCCACTTCTAGGTGGATGATGTCAGAGGTGGAGGAGTGGTTTTCACTTTGGTCCTCTGGAAGCAGGACTATCTCACTGGTTTCTAGATTTTGATCTTCTGGTTCCATATCGCTCTGTTGTCGTTCAGGGTCCAGGCTGAATGCTGTTCTGCTCCAGGCTTAGGTGTGGGAGGGCTGGACAAGCTGCTTGTTCCTAGACAAGGTGAAAAATGCATAGCACAAATGCCTCTTACAATCAACATGAAACATTTTTTTTTGGCTGAATTACAGCTGCTTTGTCTGTCTGCATGTCATCTATATATAGGCTGTGCACACATATTTAAATATGTAACCTATATATATATCTCCATCTGTTCCCATGAACGGAGAATGTCAGATATTCCACACTGCATGACAGAGGATTGTGATTCAGTTTACACAGCACTTGTACAAACCTATGCTTACTTCTTAAAGTCCAAAGAACAACACTTACACAATTAAACTATCAATAAATACTATGATTACAGGTCCTTTTGCAACATTTCCTAAAAATCATAAATGCCTTTTGTATGTTTTGCTTTCCAGTCTAATGTGAAAATGGAAATGGCCATTGATCTCGGTCACGGTTTGTTAAACTGTGGAGTCACAGTGAAAACATGCAGAGTCAACATTCGGACTGTAAACAGACTGAAGCCCAACACCAAAGTCAAAGGTCAAAGTTCTTAAAGAGATCAGACATACAAGGCATACGTAATATAGCATTTTAACTGTGCACATTGACTTCTGTATACACTTAAAGGGAGAGACACCAGTGATGACTGGTCTGTTTTATTCAGCGGAAGAAGTTGTAGTACAACTGAATCACATTCTATATCTGGATGTCTGATATAACTGCACAGTCAATATAACAAGATAAAGTCATGAAAACAAAGCATTGTAATGATTTAATCATAAGGCCCTTTGCTTTACTAATTCAACTATTAGTAACTTCAAATGGCAGACTGGATATACTTTGCACTACAGCCAGCTGTTAGAGACGGTGGACAATAATAGTCTTTATAGCAGAACCACTACATTACCTGAATGTGATATTTTGTATAACAGCAGCAGTTAGAAACAGATCTTACCTTGTCCACGCACAGCGCTTAAACAGCAAATGAATGCTGACTGTATAAAAACAGTGGAGCGGTCACTAAAGATTAGGGGCAAATGGGCAACAGAATGCAACTCAGCCCTTCCCACCCCTGTTCTCTACAACCCCACCCCGTATCCATTACATCAGACAAAGCCTAAAACGTCTATTAGTTCACTCAGCTCTTCTGTTCTGAGTTCAGATCTTGACACAAACTTCTGCTGTCCCACACTGGTACATTGGCTTCTGTTGTGCTTGTTTTTGCAATGCATGCACTTGTTCGGTAACGTTAGTGTCTATGCCATAGATGTAGGTCAATGTTATGTTTTATTTTCATTTTTTAAGTTTTTATTTTCATGTATTATTACATTTCCACAGTGGCCCCCAAAAGTGAGCACACAGTCATTCTAATAAATGCATGGTGTATATATTTATTCTCACTATTATTATTATTATTATTGTTGTTGTTGTTGTTGTTGTTACTGTGTTTCCAATAATTATTTTTATTATTATTATCACAGTTTCAAAACAAGCGCATGTCACCCGTTCCGCAAATCATCAGCGGCAGACGCGCACCGACATCTGATTGGCTCCCGCAGAGGAAACGCGCGTCACGTGACGTTCGCGTGTCATCGCTGACTGCGCATCAGCTGATCTCCGGTCGGTTTTCTGCGGCTCTGTTACGATCGCGCTGTTTCGTGTTATTTTGCGTGTTTTTAAGTCATCAGCTTTATTCGTTTTTAAAATCCAACGCGATCTTCTTCTCTCGAGCGAGTTTGCAATCGTCTTACAGCCGCAGTCATGGCGCTGAGCGATGCCGACGTGCAGAAGCAGGTGAAGCGCTTTTAAAAGCATCATTTATTTACCTTTAACACCGTGTTATACTCATGTTACTTTAATCAAACAATGTTTGGGCGAATGCATTATTTTATATGAGGATATTATGGCCTTTAAATGCTGTGCGTCATTGGGGACGCGCCGCGGTCACGGGATCACTCTGTGTAATGCTGCATTGATACTAATGCATTGTGACAATGCACGTATGATCAGATATAACAAAGCATTTCATATCAAAGACAAAATAGTGTCAACACTGTCGGTGATGCACCAGTAATGCTGTTTTAATCACTGGGCAAATATCTCCATGGGGAAATCCTTGGATAACAACACAATTAAGTTTTTTTTATATATATATACTGTCTTTGTATACTGTTTTTTTTTTGTTGACAAGAATGGTTCAGAGTCTATAGGATAGGACAAGCCTATTACAGTAGAATGAAAGAGGATCTATTAGACATTAAACCAAAACTGAATTTTATTTATTGACATTGAATTGTTTCCATATGCTCCACCCTCAGATCAAGCACATGATGGCTTTCATAGAGCAGGAGGCCAATGAGAAAGCAGAAGAGATCGATGCAAAGGTAACCGTTCGGTTCAGCTTTAAATGAATACATCTGAAAGCAGAGTTCTGCAAACTGCAAAAACATATGACGGCTCGTGACTCTCTCCGCAGGCAGAAGAAGAGTTCAACATTGAAAAGGGTCGGCTGGTTCAGACTCAGCGTCTGAAGATCATGGAGTATTACGAGAAGAAGGAGAAACAGATCGAACAGCAGAAGAAGATGTGAGTGTGATTCCCACAGACTAGAGGAGGCAGATGTCCACACCGTTGCTATGGAAACTCCTCATTGCCTCAAATTCTGTTTTCATGAGGTTAAGCAAGTTCTTATTATTTAACTTTGTATGAATGTTTATCGGTTTGCTTCCTGTTCACAGTCAAATGTCCAATCTAATGAATCAAGCCAGATTAAAGGTCCTTAAAGCCCGCGATGACATGATTTCGGTTAGTTCCTGTTTTTCTGTGTATCGGTTCTTCAAGTAAACACTGGTTAGCCGTTTCTGTTGTCTGTTTACTCTGCTCATGCTGTAATGTATTACTGTTTTTTGTAGGATTTGTTAAATGATGCTCGTCAGCGCCTGGCGAATGTAGCCAGAGATCCATCCAGATACGCGGCTCTGCTGGACGGTCTCATCCTGCAGGTACACACACACACGAGCGATGGATGAATGCAGTCATCTGTATATCTGTATTTTTCTCTGCAAGACTGGCCATAACATTTATTAGCCAGTTACATAAAAAGGTGGTAGATTGGTCTATTTTGAATTCAGACAGTAAGACTAATTAACCCTAACTAATTGCTGGTTAGTCAGACTAGTTCAGACACAATCTTAACTTAGCGGCTGTTTGTGCAACTGGCCCAAGGAGGGTAATAAAAACACACTGATATTCCCTCTAAACATTTCAGGGGTTTTACCAACTCCTGGAACCCAAAGTGATCATCCGTTGTCGCAAGCAGGACCTGAGTATGGTGCAGGTGTGTAGGTCCTTCATCAAAAAATGAGCTGCAAAAATTCCTTCATAATACACATCTGTTACCAAGCATAATCTTGTCTTCTGCTAGGCTGCTGTGCAGAAAAACATCCCCATCTACAAAGCAGCAGTGAAGGACACTCTTGAAGTCCGTATTGACCAAGACAACTTCCTGTCTCCTGAAGTGTGAGTGTCTTGGGTTGCCACGCTGTTCCTCAATTCAATGAAAAATTTGCTGAAGAAATCAGCTGCTGTCACTGAAATGCATTTTTCTTTTTAATCTGTAAAATGAATGTTCGTGCCTGTTGCCTTATGTTTGGCTGTGTAGGTCTGGTGGTGTTGAGATCTACAACGCTGATGGAAAGATTAAAGTGTCCAACACTCTGGAGAGCAGACTGGACCTTCTGGCACAACAGGTACACAATAATTTCAAACATCAGGCATGATTGTAAAAGTAAGACAGAATTACATTTTTTATTCTTTCTCAGATGATGCCTGAAATTCGAGTCGCCTTGTTTGGTGTGAACCAGAACCGCAAGTTTATGGACTGATTCTAGCTCCTGATCCTTTCAGAACCACGGCGGAACGCAGCTGTTTGATGTTGTATTTTTATTCTCATGTTAAAGATCCATTCCTGTGTCTGTCGGTATTTATGAAAATATCACCTGTACGTGTGTGTTGTGTATGTGGCGATTCATTATTGCTGTAAAGAGGACCAGGTTAATGTTTTGATTGGCTGCTGCAACCAATCGACCAATCACATCTGGTGTTCAATTATGAGTGCAGCTGTAATATAACAGTTCTGTTTACAGACAGTCTTCAGTGAGGACAGTCTCAAACTGATGTAGAAATTCCTTTGTTTACGCTTGAATTTTTATTGGTTGTCCCTAACTGTGGTGCAAAGCATGACCTGTATATCAGAGCCAGATGTGTCCATTAACACTTCAAGGACTGTATTCATGAAATAAAATGATACAATATCAATCAGATCTTCTCCCAGCATGTCCTTATTGACTGTTGTGTTGCTAATGGATAACTGGTAGTTATTAGGGGAATGTTTTGTACAGAAGGGTTTGCACAGGGCTGTTCCTGATTGAGTTATTTTAGTGCTTGTATTAGTCACGTGCGTTATTGTCTTGCCGTTCTCCAATGACGCTGAAAAATTAGGAACTTCAATATCCTTAGATGTGCTCCTGTCTTCTGGATTTAGGAGCAGGGGCCGGGGAAAACCATGGAAAGAATTCTCTAGACGGTGAACACAAGTGTTCCAGCAATCTGAATGATCAGTTTGCTGATAGATCAGTTGATCAGTAACAAAGTTAGATATACAGAAACCATTTTAGAACCACTTTTTGTCCTTGGAATTGAGGGCACGTACAGAGAAAGCTACTATATACACGTTTGACATTACTGCCAGGCACAAATGCTCCAACCGAATTTAATCAGCATCATTTTTACTGGCATGCTGAATTTCAAAAGTCCCGAATAACATGTTGTATCTTCCAGCGCTGCCCGCTGCATTCACCAATGAAAAGTTCAAATGTTTTGTGCTGGTTGGCTCTGATCTCCAGACAGCGTTTCGTGTCTCTGTTCTGTATAGCCTGTCCCTGAAAAAGACAAAGCATTGGTCAGACTGTGTATCATGGTATTGCAATACATTGGCATGTTTAAAACTTTCAAGGTCTAAAGTTTAATTCACCTGTTTAAAGTCCCAATGTAAATGCTCTTTTAGCTTTCTAGAGTCGGAGCACAAGTAGAGTCCTGGGGCCCTCCCTGAACCCAGATCAGTTAGACAGTGTGTCCGCTTGTGTGTACTAGACTCAAGAGGACCAATAAAAATCTCACCATGGGCTGTATAGTGAAACACCTACGTGGGGAGAAATTGAAGACTATTTAGAGTTCCTCAACAATACAGTCAGTGTTTATTTTAAAGTGTTTTACCTGTGAGTATGAATAATGACATGGATATATAATGGGAGTGTTTTCTTTGAGTGGCCCCTGATCCAAACAAAACCCTGTTTGCAGATCATTAATCAGCTGTTCATGGGGGATTATAAAGCAGTTATATTAAACAATATATTATTATATATACCTTTTATTTATTGTACATCTGATCTCAGGTCACTCACCACGCCATAACCAAGTATGTCATCTATAGGTTTTAACTGCGGATAAACATTTTCCAGATACCACTTGAACGGTTTGCATTTCAGTCTCTCTCTCACTCTTTTTCGTTCGGACACATCTCCAATGTCTATTCCATTATCCTGTGTGAACCAGTGAAAGAGAAACTGGATTATTTAAATCTAATTGAAACTAGTTTGAATGATATATATTTGGTAAATGAAAATTTTTATTTTTTGTTGAACATAAAGGTACGGTGCATAATCACAATAATGAAATCATAAAACCACAATAATGAAATCATAGCTCTCAATTTTCTGCATAAATGAAGAAACTCTATTACAGAGGTCTCCAAGAGGTCCTCAGAGCTGCAGAGTTCAGCTCCAACCCTAATCAATCACACCTGAAGCAGCTAATGATGGTCTCAAAACATCCAGGTGTGTTGGAGCAGGTTGAAGTTAACTCTGCAAATGTGTGGACCTCTAGGAACATGGACAGGAGACCCCTGATCTGTTATTTGGTTATTAAATGGTAGGACATATAAAATGTTCAAAGTAGCAACTGAAACTAGTAGATGAGTAGATTTTGGAGGTCACCCCTACATTACCTTCACAGGAAGATTCCAGGCGATGTTTACATTGGTCTTGTATTCATCCATCCACACCTCTGCCACTCTGAGGGCATTTCTCTTCATCGTGATGCTGAGGTCAGGCATGTACGGTTTGTGGGCTCTTTCAATGTGGGCGACTTTTGAGCACGGAATGATTTCTATACCCCCTCCACACAGCCACACCTGCGCCAGGCCACACGGTAAGTCAACAGTGTCTTGTGGCCACCAAAAAATGGTAAAAGTTATTTACAAATTAATATTTATGGACAGCATCTGTGGCATTTTATAAATGATCATGCAAAATAATTCAAATGAAATGTATTCACACAAACTTATCTCTCATTTCCAAAAGCTTCATTTATAGCCTTTAATAGTTATAAAGTGTTTATAGTGTAACAAAAGTCACGTGCGCTCAGGTGAGTTTGTTTTACCCGTATTCCTAATTCGACATTTTCTCCGCCATACACCTGCATTCCTCCATCCAGAGTTCCAATCTCACCAAAGAACAGACGATCAACTACGAGAATTCCCATTATAGAGGGACTCCTGACAAACAGAAAGAAACAGGTGCTGATTAAGCTACAGAATACAGTGGACTGGCATTTTAAAACAAACACACAACACAAACTCACTTTTCTGGCTGTGAAAGGTCATTCTGATTGTACCACTTCTGAGGGAACATCTCGTACATGCACCAAAGAGCCCAGTCGAACCCATGTGCGGCGGCAGGATATGGCGTTATTTCCAAATCATGGAAATTCACTTTATCAAACACGGGGCTCAGGACCAGGGTGCGATCAGCCTGGATTCGTTCAAGCAAAGGCTCTGCCCTACAGAGGGAGTTTGGTCACTGAGAACTGTAGAAACCAAACACACGCACCATATTCCTAATATTATCTGTATCTATGATCACGCAGATGTTTGCTTACTCATATCATGCAATAATACATGCAATATGTTGCTTAAAAATAGTGGTGCGTGGTGTTAAGCAATCATAAATATATATAAAGCAATATAAAGTCAACTGAGCAGATATACACCATTGGACATGGACTTCAATGTGAGCGTCCAAAATGGCAACTACATCAGCAGTGGCAGCCCTCCATCCTGAGATTCTAGCCTGCGTGAGGCCTCTCTGCTCCGGATGTGTAATCAGCTTCACCAGGTTTAGGTGCTTCTGATTAATGGATCTGACATAGACATCCAGCTGTGTCTTCAGATCTTCTGTGGAGGAGACGCATCACCTGCTCAAAACATCCTCTTCACTTTTCTGTGACTAATGTACTTTTATTGCATATATTCACTGTCTGCTAAAGGTTACAGTATGTTAACCAAAACTTAACCTAAAAACAACAATTCTGTTAACTGACAGCAAATCAAATATAAGCATGAATATTCATTTTTAAAACCTAAACTAAACGGAAATTAAACTAAAAATATTAACAGAAAATGAAAAAAACTAAAGTAAAACTAAGCTAAAACTAAGAAAAATAACTAACAATGTAACTAAAATTAACTAAGCTAACTACTAACTAAGCTAATTCAAAATATTAATAAAACTACAAAAAAAACTAAAAACAAAACTATAATAACAGCTTCTGCTAAAGATGCTTCGTCTTATTGCTGCATTCTTTCTGTAAATATTAGGCTTGCAGAATAAGGCTTTCACAAAGAGAACCGACAGCAGGATATGCTAATGATCAACTTTAAAAGCGGTCCACATCACCAGAGAAAGGTGCAGCACGTGTGCAGTGTGTGAGTTTGTATGTGAAACAGACCGTTTCTGCTGTGATCATCCACCAGTATGATTTCTCTGAGCAGGTGGGCTGGAGTTTTATTAATTATGCTGCAAATGGCTCTTTGAATGACAGAAAGAGCTTCGTCCAGATAAATCAGCACCACGCTGATGGTGGGCAAATTCTGAGGGTATTCACGTCCAATGCATCTACAAAGCAATAATAAACGCATGACAGAAAATACATGACTATACAATAATCACCACAAGACAGTTCTTAAGGGTTCAAACACACCTGTGGTCTCGAGTCTCTGGTAGCTCTCGGTCTAAAGGCATCTGCTCACTCAGGAAGGCATTATAGCCATATTTCTGGAAGAGATCTTCAGCCTTCTTCTGGTCTTCCTCAGAAAGCTCAACAGTCCATTGTCTGAAGAGATCTGAGTTTGGGAATAGTTTTTGCGCAGGTTTCTTCTCCGTTTTCTCTTTACGGTTTCTCCGCCCTGCAAAGATTTTTATGTTTGGTCATTAAAACTGGTGAAGTTTTACATCAATTAACATGTTTGTCAGTCAGAACCTGAGCTAAACCAATAAACTAATTATTACAGGAAATTGTGAAGGCATATGTAAAATTAGACTAATTAGACTGAAGAGTAACGTGAAATACTTCAGCAACTCACCCATGGCGTGTATAAGAGCCTCTAGTCTCTCCAGTTTGTTGAAGAGAAGGACTTTATGTAACGAGAAATTCTGCTGGACCTGATGTAGCTGCTTCTCTTGGGTCTGCATTTGTCTTTTGACAGAGCTGACATACAGAAGCACTACAACGACAGCCAGAACTGGAAACAAACTCTTCAAACAGCTTATCCTCATCATAAGCTGAATGTTGGTATGCAGTAGCCTGATACAGATGTTTTCTTTGGGCAGCCCCAGACTGCACAGAACTGAAAGCCTGCACAGTTTGACTGTACTGTGGTCATATTGGCAAATTGATTTATTATTTGGACTGATGGGAGGAGACCAGGACATGAAATCCTGCTAGGGCTGATGATAAACATTACACTGTAAAAATAACTTTGCTGCCTTAAACTTTTAAGTTTAATCAACTTATGTATAAACCAAATAATAATATATTATATATATATATATATATATATATATATATATATATATATATATATATATATATATATATATATTAAATCCTGACTGGTATAACTTAAAATGTTAAGCAATTTTCCAACTATTTATACAAGTTACCTCAACTCCACACCAGTCAAGATTACAGAGTAAGTTGAAATGGCTTGTGCAACCAAATTGATTAAACTTAAAAATTTAAGGCAGCAAAGTTTTTTTTACAGTGTGGGTGTATATAATGGCTGATGATAAACACTGGGTGTATATAATTACAGGCTTTAAAATCTTGCTAGAATAAATTTCCACTTGATATAACAAGAGTTGTTGTTATTAAAGCTTATGATATTATATCATTTTTAGAATTATATACATGTATCATTTTCATAACGTTTACCATATTTGGGGTAAAATGACATTTTAAATCACAGTTTATCAGGTGAGATCAAGTCTCACAAGATGAAATAAAGGATTTATGACAAAACACATCAGTGTAAATGTTTAATTTTTTTTCTTTTTAATTCATGTATAAACATCCTCACAGGCTGTTTAACCTTCATACAGATCGATGACGACTCAAAGAGAGCCGACCTTCATCCTGCCTATATAAATATACGTGTGTGTATGCAGAAATATACAAACCTGCCACAGTTTCTTTGCATTAATCACAGGTTTTAATTTCAGGTGAAATATAAACATTTTTATAGTCTTTTAAATCTTTTATGCACAGAGCTGTGTGGCCACTAGAGGGACACATCATGCATGCATGACAAATTGACCTTTTAAACCAAGTAAACTCTTTAATAGCAAAAATGCACAAGCTCTGAGCACATTTAAGTAATTTAATATAACCATTGTTTTATTTTGGCTCATAATATAAACACATGTAACTCAGATAAACAGACAGAGTGATTATAACACAAATATTTCACATCTTACTAAACAAGGACTACAAGTGATGTGTGCAACAAAACTGTGAAGCTATGAAGATTTTGGCATATTTTATGATCTTTAATGTTTGTCACAAAAGTGCATATTTACAAAGCTTGAAACATCACAGACTTTTAAAATATTAAAATTACCAGCAATTTATTAACTACTTCGGAAGGAATAAAATGTCTTAAAATTTAAGACAAATTTCAGTTAAAAAACTGGTAAAAGATCAAGTTTTCTCAGTTGCCTGAGTTTGCATGTGCTAATATCCCCAAAATCTACTGTGCAGTTTTCAAAAACACTGTTTTTTAAACCCTGTTTGTTCAGTGAGCAGTAGCATTAGGGTGCAGGGGTTTGAGTCGGGCCAACCGGGAAAGTCCTAAACGCAGACCCTGCCCTGGAGACTTCACAGATGCATTCTGGGATGCAGTGGGGCTCCTGCCAACCAGACCTAAAAATGGAGTTAGAAAAAAAATTATCTACTGTACATAGAACAGACCTCTAATTTGCACTGGTCAGTGATCACACTGATGCCTGGAGCTCTCATCTCACCCGGAGGATTCCACTTTGGCAGTCTGCCCCCTGCAGGACTGGAGCTGAGCGCAGGTTTAGACAAAGGCGGAGTTGTGGGTGTGTTCAGCCTAGACACAGAAGCAGCTGGACTCCGACTGATCACTGCGATGGGGGCTGTCAGAAACAGAAACAGAGGCAGGTGTTATTGTAATTTTAAGAACAGCAGCTCAGCTGTCTAGAATTGTCAGCAAAAGGTACCAGTGTTTTTAGCTTTTGCTGGTCTTTCCTCTTTTTTCTCTTTTTTGTGCTTTGCAGCCTGTGGGGTCTTTTTTTCTGCTTTGTGAGCCGCTGTCTTCACATTCTTCTTCTTCACTTTGACAGTCTCATCCTCACTTTCATCTTCCTCACTGAAGTTTGCATCACTCTCAGAATCTACAGCAAAAACAACACATACACAGTCTCAAGCTGTTCCAGCTCAGTACTAATAAACTTTAGATCAGCACTGAAAACATATAATGGCTCCAGTCCAGGTACTTGAAGATGACCTGGTGTGTTTTGTGGCTGGTAGTCTTCATCTTCTCCACTGTCCTTTGGAGGTTTTCTCTGCTGCTTGGACGCTTTCCTCTGTTTCGAGACACTGGGAGGAGACGTCTTCATGTTGATGATCAGATTTAGCCCTAAACATGAAACATCAACATACACAATGTATCATTTATGAAGCTCTTCTGAACGTCATCTTGTTAAAATGTTTTTATCACCTTCTGTTTCCAGGCAGATATTTGACATGTTCAGATGATCAGTACTGAATAGACGCTTTGTTTACTATTAACTTGAGTTAAACTGGTTTACCTAAACTGTTGCCATCAACACTGCAGTTGTGTAGCACAGGAGGAGAATCTGGAGGTGGGTGAGGATCATCTACAAAGTCAAATTCAGATAGTTGTTAAGAGAACTGACAATGGTTCAGATAAAAAGGCATGAATATGCAGCTAGAACGGGTAAACGTGTACAGAATATTTAGCAAAAGCATAAACATGCAGATCTTAAAATAATTAGTAAACGAAACAAAAATACTGGCAAGCAATTACTGGCAAGCAACTCCTACCGGCACTGCAGTGTGTAAGAACAGGGGGTGGGGCTTCAGACATGCCATGATCCTCTACAAACAAGATAATAAAGTAATAACAAAATACAGTTTTTCACAGAGTTCCTCTAATACACAAGAACTCCAAAACACTGAACATGAGGATTCGATGAGACCTGATCCGGTGGTACGTTCTTCCTCTTCTGCGCCTGAAGCGTCCAGCAACGACAGAGTTAATGCCGCCTCTAAATCTCTCTCATACAGTTTATCATCCAGAGACACCCTGTAATATCACATCCTCATGTTACTGTAAATGGTGCTTTAAAGTGACCGTGCGATCAGTCTTCCATAATGCTGCTGTGCAAGTAATTGTGAAATCATCAGAATGATTATCAATAATGATAAATGTAATTAGTGATTAATAAAGGCTGTCTGACCTCTTAATGCATCCTGAATTAGTGAGATCAACAACTTCACTGGAGGTTTTTTGGTTTCTTTCAGGGTCTTGGATGGTCGTTCGAGGTTTTTTGGAAGGAGGTTTTACAGAAGCAAAATCCTCATCTGCCACACATATCACCAAAACATCTTACAGGGCAACTCTGCGACTTTAAAGTAAAGTAGCATCTTTAAAGCGACATTCATGAAATAAACGCGACATCTCACCGTCATCATCGCGGAAGTCCGAGTAGTTGACCGATTTTCTGTTTCTGGTCAAATAAACAGCCGTCACACACATGCTAAACTCATTTTGCAATGAAAGGAAGAACATAAATAGGAAAAACTAGCAAGACGATCACAATACTTGCAGACCTGGATGGTCGGTCCATCCTGCAGCTCATGCAGAAGAATAAAAACTCACTTTGGAGACCTATAAACACACACGATCGCAGTTATAACTATTGCATTAGTTATCTTTTGGTTAGGTTGCGAATAACCAGTTTTAAACGAGATGTAAGTTAAATATAGACATAAATATCTGAGCTTGTTTCAGCCGCACTCCATCCAACCCGCCTGAAAACAAACGACGGAAATCACTCTGAATTTACAAATGTACGGTTCGTCAAAAAAAGTCTCTTTGTTTTAAGGGGAAAATGGTTGTCCTAAAAATATCGTAAACAATTGTTGTCGTAATGGTTTGCTGAAGTTTCTACCACAGCTCTGGAATCAGCTGGAATATTTTTTGTGACCTTTGCAAAATGTCGAATCTGCGGAGAGGATTCACCTTCATACGCGCCACGGGAACGCGCTTGGGACGTCACTCGAAATGTTTGCTTTTATAATGAAACGTTTCCCTTTATAATAAAATTTCATTTCATTACATTTTCATGTTTCATTTCAAAGATTACGTTGATAAAATTATTTAGTCCTTTTTTGTTCCTCCTTTTCTTTATTTCCTGCGTCTTGCTTTACAATGCATTGCTTTCTATGGATGAATGTTTATTTTTTTTAAATATGTTTAAGTTCATAATGCTTTAAATACTTAATTTAAACTTTTTTAATATACATATGTGAAATCGGGGAGTAATTTCATCTAAGCCTAATTATATGTTTCTTCTCACTTCCAAACGTTCACATTTAAGCAGGTTATAGTGCAACTTGCTGTTTACTTTCTTTCAGGTCTGTGTTGCCCTTGAGAAGAAAAACAAAAGCAGAATGTGGAAAGTTATTAATAGTGTTCATTATTCACCCTAGTCTAATCACAGGAAACTGATTAGTAAATGCACTTGGAAACTTAAGTTTCCAGTACTGCAACACCAAACAGTTTGTGTGAATTGATGAAAGAGATTAAAGTGATAAATGACAGACACTGAAATAACACGAATGAAACCCTTTTCATTCAATAAACAGACTTTTATTGAAATCATAGAGCATAAACGAGTAATATGACATTTTCCTGCACATATAAATTTAAAGCATTCATATAAATACCATAAATAAACACTGATGTCATTAAATAAATAAATACTTGTCATTAACAAGTGTTGCCCACGGGTGGTGTCCAGCACCAGACACAAATTCAGGATGGCAGGTCGTTTTATTTTTATTATTTGGAGAAATGGAGTGAAAACCCGCTTCGATACACCTGACGTGTTTCTGACGTCACTGATTATGATTCAGGTGTTTAATTAGGCTGAGCTTTTCATAAAGATAAATCTCCATATGTATTATAATCTCCAGATGTGATCTAATGGATGGTGTGGTTAAGTTCTTCAGGTTTGGTGAGATGTGGACTCAAAAAAAAAAGAAAAAGATTTAAGATATAAACTGAGGTGTGAGAAAATCGGGTGTGCCACCCGACATCCTTTCGCTCACCGGCTTTGCGCAAAGCGGCGACGGGCGCAGTCACTCCATGGCGCACGGGTACCTTCATCCAACAGTACCCGAGATCCGAGGGCTGCTGGGGCTCATGTCGTGAAGAAGGTCCCAAGGGTCATCATCGGAGGGGGAAACGAGGGTTTCTCTAGAGATGTTGTGGCCCTCCGACGGCTCGAAGTCCAGGTCTCCATCGTCCTCTTGGACCGCCCCGGAGTCTGACGCCTCTCCGCGCCGGAGCGCATTCAGCGGGTCGGCCGGGTTCACCTGTCGGTTTCTTCTCTCTCTGTGCTGCAGACGTTCAAGTGGGACGGTATTTTTCTCTGATAAAAAGAGAGACGACTGAGGGAGATTTTGCCCCGTCGTGTACACCTGCTTCGCCCCATCCAGGTTAAGCAGCATGTTGTGTTGGGTGGAGAAGTACACGTCGCGATGGTTTTCCAGAAGTTTGTGGTGAAACAGACAGTCGTCCTTACTGCAGACCGTCTGGGACGAAGAATACATACATTATTGAAGGTAAACTTTAACATTACAGCGTCCTTTACATGTTGTTATAACTTATTATGGGTTTTCTATGCTGTTTTAGTGATATTTGACTGTTTATGGTAAGCAACAAAAAGTGAGTCCCTGCTTAGGAAACCGGTGGAGTTTGTTTTCGACTCAAATGTCTGGGTGAAATGGACACTTACAGAGGCGAAAAGTGTCCCCCCGGCGTCCATACACACAAACCGGTTACTTTTCACTCCAAATATTGCCAGACGGTCTCTGCTCTCCGCTTTTAAGAGAATAACACCTGTTGAACAAACAAACAAGATGAGAAAACATCATTCAATCAAATCGAGCTTTGTTCAGCTTTTCCATCCTGTTTATAATGGATCTTCTAGGCTAATGATATCGTCTCCATCATGGCATCTTGCACTCACTGTAGGAGCCGCGGTTTGCACTTTTGCGCACATGCCCGTTCGGGCTGATCTCCAAGTAGAAGTTGTTCGAGTCAGAAGTGGTTTGGAGGTGGACGAATCTCCGCGGGTTCCCCCAGTTGGAGCCCAGGAGCGGAGAAGAATTGGGGGCAGCATCCGCCGATCTGAATCCCTGGAGAGCTGCGAGCGCAAGGAGGCAGGAGCGCGCAACGCATCTCCATCTTGCGCAAAGTATCGATGCGTAAAACCAGTTTGGAAAGCTGATCAAGTTGTGATGCGTAAAAGTTTGCCAGCGCGGCTATTTAAACTCGCCTGTGCCACCCCTCGCTTCATGCTTTACGCAACGCGCGCCCCGGCACCAGAGGATGTGAGGGGGTGGATACTTGTCGTCCACCTTCTGGTTATTATGCCCCGTCAACCCATCATTTATTTATTTCTTTGCTGGTTCTGTACCAGCTGCCAAAGCTCTGGTGGCTTTCTACATGCGAAGGCGTCTTGGTGTCATTTCCCCTCCCCAAAACACAAAACTTATGGACGACCCTCTCTCAGCTCATTCATTATTTTGTATTCAAGTAGCGTTTTTGTAGAAAATTCCTCAACTATTACATTCTATATGATCAATATATCTTATTATAGTCGCCCCCAACCGAAGAGATGGTATGAGCAATTTTAACTTCTTCATCTTGTCCAGTAGAGGGAGCTTGTGTCTCATTTATTCTGCTTTTATATCCATTTGAATCAGTTCAACTAATGCGCTTGTTGGCACGCTGTTGTTCTTTTGACAAATACATCCTTTATAATTTATTCGCGTTATTTCAACACTTGCATTACACAAAGCGTTTAAATGTATGTAAACTAAATAAGTTGATCATCTCTGAAAACATTACAGTCTAACGCCAATATGTGTGTGAGGTTCTTCAGATGCCACACCATCAGAACCCTGTAGAGAACCCTCCACAAAACCCTGTAGAGAACCCTCCATAGAGACATTATTAAGGGCGTCTTGAATACCATATTTATGTACTAAAGAATCTCAGAACATATTTCCTATTTATTACAGAATGTGTTCTTAAACTTTTCTCTAATGATGGACTTGCCTTGAAACTGCTGACTGTCTTTAGACTTTGTGCAGGACCTTAAAGTATGTTTCTTGGTGAACTAAAATGGTTCACCAAAGGGGAAATTACAAAATTACCCAAAGCAACAGGGGCAAAAGGTAAAGAGAAAGATACACATTAAAGAAAAGATATTTTATTTTTTAAATAGAGGTTTGGGCGAGTTTCAGATATTGATTACTAAACACAACATAAGCATTCAAAAGTTTGTCGAACATAAATATAAATGAATCAATGTTCATTTCTGAAGTAATTGCTTGCTTTAAATAACCATGACAGGGAAGATGTTTATAAATTAGTTGCATGTAGTTTATTGAATTGTATATTGTATAAATGATCTTGAATGGGTGGCATCCTGACTGGAGTGGGAATTATTTCTAGAGAAGTTCTAGAATCGACTCCAACCACAGAAACATTGTTCACTTCACTCTCACATGTAAAACATTAAATAAATGTAAAACAAACATACACAAGTACAATCAAAGAAAAAAAAACTAAAACTAAACTAAAAAAGTTTTATTAAGATCACAAAAATGATTAAACTGTTGTGCACAGCACATACGTAGAAAAGTAAAAGAAACGTTTTTTTTATCTCAAAATGTTTTCATACATAACTACAGCGTAGGTTTTAGAAACAAATCATTATGGCTTGTTTCTTACTGTGGCAAAACTTTAGCAAGAACTCATAAATAAGGCAGGGGGAGAGTGAAGTGTACAGAAAGAGGAGAGGACAGGACCAGAAAATACTCTCAGAGCAGAACTCTCAAATGAAGGGAAAACGAACAGTAACCACACAAAATTCTGGACTGCTCAAAAACATCTGATTTGCCAATAATTATGAGCAAAGTAAAGATTTTCCTTAGAAACATGCACCTGATATGAGAATAAAAAAATGTATTTCTGTAGATATTTATCCACTAAATAAACAATGTTTCTGCTCTCTGCCTTTCTGGTCACTGCTTACAGTGAGTTTACCATTTTGATCAGTTTTTTGGCCATCTAATTTGTTTGTTTACTCTTCAAACTATGTAGTTGGCCAGTGAATAAAGGACTGTAAATAAATAGACCAGAAAAATCTAGAAGTCACGCTAAATAATTAATGATCGCCCACAGGCACAGAGGTCTCCCTCTCACTGCAAAGGGCTCAGCCACACCCCTTCAACACAAAGACATTCAACCACAAAGACTGCACAGCCAGAATCCGACATCTCTTTCCCAACGTCCAGTTCTCTAAAGATTCCCAAACCGTCCCTGCACATGTGCATATTCCGAATGACAGCTTGTCATTTAATGAGCACATACGTTTTTCTCATGAGCTCGAGGGTTCAGCGTCTACCAGGAAACTGGTGTCTATATTCTGTGCCCAATAAACATTTTTACAGCTGTTGCTATAAATCCAAGCGACATACATCAGCAGTCGAGGCGGCTCCATTTCCCGAATGTTCACGCACATCGTATCACAATCAGGAAAACAATGTAAAGAAACTTTATTAGACTTCATTTGACTCCCTCCTCTCCTGCGTTCTTAACTTTTTATTACTCCTCATGATTTTGTAACAATTGTAACATAAACTGTATTTAAATAATCCACTTAGAGATTGACCTAAATCATGTGATATTATTATTTTTAACTTTCAGACTAGTTTACCCTCTCATCACTTCTGGATCTTAACTGAATGACCTAATTAAATCACAGTTTAATTAGCCTCTAATTAGGCCTAATGAAAATAATTTTAATTAATCTGTCATTAGATTTAATGAGGCTTTCCATTAATCTCTTTAAAGCTGTGATTATGGATGGATGTTAACGTTGATTATACATTTGCTAACGTAAAAACAATGATTACAGTTACAACCATAAACAACCAGCTTGGCTGTGGCGATAATTAATCAGTCTTTCTTTCACCCTGAAATCTTGCGGCAGTCCTGCAGAGGTTTCTCACTGCACTAGAGAAAGGAGCCAACCAAACAAAAGTTTCCATTTTGCACACAAGTGTGGACCCCCTGATGAGACAAACAACAATTGGGGTCTTGAAGTCTTAGGCATGGCTATGACCTTGAACTAAAGCTTTGGGTGGAAAACCGGAAAGATCCTCCGCGCTACACTACGCTGGAATCTCAACACTTTGAGATTATGAGGACGGTGCTCTGTGGAGTTACAGAACTGTCTGTGTGTGATGGTGATTTCACCAGCATAGCCTCCGCTCAGGTATTTCCTCCCCCCAGAAGCTACATACTTCAAACGGACTGAACAAACAAGCAGGCTGCGGTGACCCATAAGTCTTTTTAAAATAGCGCCGTTCCTTTCCAGTCCCCTTTTAAAGAAAAGGTCTCTGGAGGGTGCGGCAGGGTAAACATTTGGTGACACGAACAAAGCAAGACTGACCAAAATCATGAAAAAATGGCGACTGTCCCTCAGTCTGGATGCCACACAGCATCAGGCCTGTAATTACATTTGCATAGAGCACCAGCAGAACAGAATCCACTGCAGTGTCTCTGCAGTGAGCCGGGCACAGGACCACACACCACACACCGGGCTCAACTGCCCCCCTACCAGCATTTATACACGCACACACTGGAGGCAAAAAATAATAAAATATATACTGCACGTTTTCCCTTGAATCCAATACAGTACCACCATCGATAGCAGTATACAATCTGAAACACGTTTTACCTTTAGCAACAAGCGAAAAATCTGGATTCAATATTTACAGTATTTTCATTGGTTAAGAAAATTTCTCATTCACAGCAGTGCTTAAAGCTTATTTATCAAGTGCTCTGTTTGTTCAGGCAAATCTGTGATAAGCATATTTAAGTATATTTTAACCAGCCACCTTTAAGAGTTTATGAGCAGAATCAATTTAGGTGTGCGCTTGCATCAGTTCCCCTATAGTTTTCTCATGTCTTTATAAAAAATGTCATTTCAATTGCAAAATCTAGTCCACAAATAAAACATAGCCTCAATGCTCATACAGGATGAAGGAGGTGTAGTCTCAATTTCAAAAAGAAAATGTTTCAGCTCATTTCAGAGCCGCCTTGGAGACAACAAACAATGCTAAACGACAGTAGTGTTGGAGCTCTAACTCGAAGACACACAGAGTTCTCTGATTTGAGAAAAATAAAGCAGAGATGCACAGCCCCTCCTCCCCACCCGTCTTCAGAGGCCCTTGTGGGAGAGTCCCCGCGGGGCCCTGGTTAACATAGCAGCCCTATTTCTGACTCCCTGGGGCGTTCAGAACATGCATGTTAAAGGGGAGGCGCGTGGGAATACCGAAACGCCTCAGCGCAACATGCAGCAATCCGCAAGCGGAGATCTGCTTTCTTTTAAGTGCTCACATGACCCCACAGAATGAGAAACATTTCAACAGAAAAAACAGAAACCAAGTATCTGTTAAAAATAAAAAATAAAGACGCATTATGCTTGTGTCGGCTCAGTAGGAACTAAAAATAAACAAGCATTCATCACTGTGTAACTTCATGCACCCCTTAAAAGAATCTAAGAACAGCGGTGCTTACACGTTTGTGAACATTTCACCGTTTGTGTAAATATCACCTGAAATGCCAAATTGAGTCCTAAAAATAAACAAAGAGAGCCTAATTAAACAAATGAGACAATAATATTATACTTGGTCATTTATTGGAGAACAATGAGCCAATATTTCATATCTGTGAGTGGCAGAAGTATGTTTTCAGTAGCTGGCTTGCCCCCCTTGTGCAGGTAAATGTTTGGTTAACTGTTTATCAGTCCTGCAGTTTAACCAGGAAATTTAGTTCATTCTGTGGTAAAAAAACATCTCTCCTCACACCTGCTCGCTTCTGATGCTTTCACAACATTTCTGTTGAATTAAGGTCAAGGCTTTGACTTCGTTCTTCAGTAGCATGATTTGTGTGCTTAAGGTTGTTGTCTTGCTGCATGACCCACTTTCTCGTGAGATTCAGTTCATGGACCGATCAGTTGTGATATTTGCCTTCAGAATTCACTGGAATAATCCAGAATTTGTCGTTTCATCAGTAATGACAATTGTCCTGGCCTAGATGTATCCATTCTCCAAATATACACTTCTCAATTAAACCAGAAGTTCTTCTGAAAGAGTTTGTAGTTAGTCACTTAGAAGTGACCTTGGGTTTCTTTGGTTCCTCTCTGACTATGCCATGTTTCGCTCCTGGAGTTACAGTATCCTTGTTGGTTGGCCATTGCTAATAAGGGTAACAATGGTTTTGATTATCTTCCATTTGCACAGAGTCTGTTTGGTTGTGGATTGGTGAAGTCCAAAATCTTTGGAGACGGTTTTGTATCATTTATCAGCCTGATGATCATCTACTTTTAACGAGACGCTCACAAATCTCCTTTGACATTGATAGATCCTTGTCCTTTAAATAAAACAGGCCAGCAAGTCATCAGATTAACTGCTGATCCCACAGGTTCTCGTACTTTTTGTCACTCTGGATCATCAATAAACAAATGACCAAGTATGCTATTTGTCTTATTTGTTTAACTGGGTTCTCTTTGTCCTAATATAGGAATTCTGACAATGTTTTAAATTATATTTATGCTATAACAAACATAATTCACAAACCTTCAAGCACCAATGTAGCTCTTTGAGGTAATAAAAATGTGATTTCCAAAAGCCAAAGAGAAACTTCATTATCCACCCCAGAGTCTCAGAGTTCTGTATTTGGCAAGCACCTGACTATAAACAAGTCTATGGAAACTCAATGTATAGAAAGAAAAAACAAAATAACAACAAAGCTGGGATGGACGGCGTATTCGGAGATTCTAATAAAAAGCTGACCTATTCAAATATACATATAAAAAAGGAGGATTATGATATTTTTCTTGCAGTTCCTTGTATCGTCACATGTCAGTTGTCAGATCTCTCAGGAGACCAGTGCAAATGAAGAATTATTGCGGGAGTCGACTCATATTCGAGGCAGGAAGTGAGTGACAGTCATAGCAGTGGTGGCTCTGTTGCCCCGCTTCACTCGTCCGTGTTTGCTGAGCGCGATATAGAATCCCTTGTAAACGGAGGACTCGTACGCATTGTAGTTATTCGGCAGCAGGGTCTCCGTAAACTTGCACTCGTCTTTAAAGACAGGCTGGAAAAGAAAACAAGAGACGCAGATATCATGATTCATTATAAATACAGAGACGGATGCATGATCATTTTGGCTCTCCATTAACAACACTGAAGCATTGAGTATTGTTTTGAGCATCATTTGAAATCACTCACATCAAAACACTGAACTGTGTGAATAAATACTTTAAATGTGTCCTCATACAATTAGTTTCTCTTGCCCTGCTTATGCATAATTCCCGGTTAACAGCCAACAGACTGGATAAACTTCCAGCTCAGTTTGACTACAAAACCATTAAACATGAACTATTAAACTGATTCTCTGCTAAATAGATCTGTTATTTAAAATCAGTTTTACACAACCTTAGCACTTCTGTTTGTATTTATTCCTGCTCCAGCAGAAGCTGGTGAGACTGCAGTTTTGGAACGAATCTGTTTTCCGCCCACCGTCCCCAAGGAGCAAGGGTTGCACTGCGCTTATCACACCTGTACTGAAACTTCTGCTTTATCTAAGATAAAAACTTACATTTTACAATACTTACACTTTACATTCCAATACCAAGCAGCTTAACAAAACCATTTCAAATCAACACATACAGTTTATTGGTTTAATTTTCATAATTCAACGCCATCATATAATGTATGACCCAAACTGGAAAGTAAGTTACGCCTATTTTTCTACTCTACAGATAGGATGAAGACTGTAAGCACGCATGCGCATTTATATTATGGTGTATGTGACTTCTGCCAGGTAAAACTGTGCATATTAAAGCTGACCTCGACTATATAAACGGTACGAGGCGTTTGTTAATAGGGCTTTAATGCGAGTCATTATTATAAACCTGCAGCTCTTTGGCACTAAACCCGGATCTAATGCATCGTATGATTAATTTCATGAATGCAATGGCGGTGTATCTGCATTACAACTGTGGCCAACAAACCAGAGCACTTTATGTTCATAAGGTCAAAATAACTGAATGCAGAACAGCGCCATTCCCTCTGTGCGTGTGCGCCTGTGCCATCCTAACCCCTATCGGCCGTTCCCAATCACAATCGTGCCAAAACCCCGCAGCATCAATTGCTTTAATATGAACCAAGCACCTCGTACGTCGAGAAGCATCGCACGTCAAACACAAACCGGCCCCGGTGATGCAGACGCTCGGCGTTGACTCCACGGGAGGCACGGGAGAAAACAATTGCGCACTCACCGTTCCGTACAGCCGTCCTCTGCTGCTCATTGCGACAAACAGTTCGCTTTCCACGCCGTACAGGCTTACCACTCCTCTGGCCACGGTGGAAATCTCTATTAGACCTGATCACACAAAAACAGCCATGTTACACAAAACAAACCGGGCGACTCGGGTCCGAAACGCGCGAGGCAGCGCAACAAAGCAGGCGGTGGGCGGAACCTCTGCAGGTGCCAACAGCGGATGCGCATGCATGCAGCCTTTCGCTTCAACCTTTTTCAATCAGCCAAATCGTCCCTCACTTTCGGGTGTCGAGGGTTTGTGGGCCGCAGAAGAAGCCGGTGTAAAAATAAGTTGGCGTCTATATCCGTCCCAGCATTCATGTCATGTTTAAGCCCGGGACGGATATTGAGCGACTCTGTTTTTAATAGACACTTGACTGCGCACACACCGCAAGTGTTACCTATCAAGAATAAATAAAGCGATGCGATGCGATGCGATGGAGCCGCTAGAAACGCGCGGCGGGTCGGATTGTGTGGCGTTTATTATTGCGTTATGTGAACTCACTGTACTGGCTCTCAGTATGTGCACCGTTTATCTTGCCGTCAGGGAGGACCTGAAGGTGAAACCCGATGCCCACATTGCAGTACAACCTCCGCACTCTTTTGATGCCCAGCAGATAGTCATTCTCCCAGTTCGGCTCTGGTTTCTCTCCAGAGATTCCCAGCACGGACCGGGAGAAGAGCGTCTCCCATCGCTTCTCCAACAAAGTTGTACTATTCCTCCTACTTGGAAGCGGACTGGAGGACACAATCCCAGCCAGGAACAATCCCAAGAGCACAACGGCAGTCCTTGGCCAGTGTTGCGCGTTGGCCTCGCAGGACATACTGATGAGGAACCTTTGCGCAATGGCCATCCGGTTTACCTTTGGGGCATGTGGTCGAAATTAATGGCACTAAAAATAGCACTCTTCTAGTTTTTCTTCCCTCGGCATGCTGGTGCAGGTTTATTTCAGCGAGGCGGGTCAGGATTTCGGGCGTGCGACGGTGGCCCGAGATGAGAGCGGCGGCGGGACGTGGAGAGCGCACGACACAGCTTGTGGTGGAGGTGAAGGTGGTGATGACCATGTTGCGCAGCTCCAGAGCCTCGGGTCGTGGAGAAAGCCACTCACCACAGTCCCTATCTCACCTCAGCAGACACCTTCATCCTTACATGACATCATATGAGGGGAGGGGGGAGAAAGAGAGAGAGAGAAAGTTGCAGGGGCTCATGCCGCTGAGCCCTATTGGACGGCTTGTGGGATGCGATGGGTACTCTGGCAGCGCCCAAATCGGGACGGTGGTCATATGTCTGACAGCCCTGCTTCCTTATTTAGAAGGATGGTGTAAAAACAGTCCAGTTGTCACCGGAGAGCAATGGCACCCCTGTCTGCCACCTCACGGGCTGCTTGTGTCGGAAGTTTTACACAACGACCTTGTTCCACAATATTGCGCGCCGATCACAACGTCCTGGGTTTCGTGGAGGGATGCGCTCGTCTTCCGGGAGGGCTGCCCCTCTGATGTCACGGTGATGATGATGCTGAGAAAACGCACCTTCACGACAACGCTCGGAGCGTCAGCAGACGACGCGCCGCGTTACGCGCTTCCCAAGGTGCGCACTGAGTACAGAGCAACGCGACTGTAGTAACGTTTAGGGAGGCGCTGTTGATGGCATCGCATAAAAGAGCCAAGCACACCAAATTCACTGGGAATAAATCCAGTATTCCCTTCCACATTCAACATCACCAAGGTGTGCAGAGAGTTTAGGTTCCCATTTAAACTCCGGCTGAAGTTAAACAATTAATACATATCCACCTAAAGTACAGCAGTGAAGAAGTATTAAAGTGATAAACTCACATTCTCATCACTATCTGATGCCAAAATGGGCTTAAATTCACCAAGGCAATTTGAGCGACAGCTGTCAGTCAGTAGAGTAAGAAGTGCATTGCATGGCAATTAAATTAAAGCACAGTGATTGAACTTTTGTAGCTGAGCAGGATGCAAATTTGTTCTGCGTTCAGTCTCCAGCTGTCTTAAAAATGCTCACGCGCCTTACAAAATAGCCACAGTGTAATTAGCAAAGAAATTTCAAATCGATACCAAAAGCCCAGAGGTGTTCTGACCCTGACACAGACCCTTAGACATGGATCTGATTTCTGCACCTACATGAACAGTCCGGCATCGATGATGTCAACAGGAAAATGCTGGGCATGAAACCTTTATGACTATAGGAGTTGGTGTGCACTGCAGAGTGCATGAAAATTGAAACACAGAACAAATCATGGTTCTGTCCACTTTAATCTTGCATATGAATCTGATTACATCCCATTAAACCTGATGTACCAAACCGTAAAACAATTCAGGCAGCTTTTGCATGTCTGTGCAATTAACAGAGCAAATACAGATCAAGGTACAAAAGAGTCACAGCATTCAGCTGTCATTACCTCTCGAGTTTAGACAGATAATGACACACCCAACATCTGCCGCACATCACTCCAGTTTCCGTCTGATCGGATTCAACAGCCTGTGAGAAACAGAAGCTTTGATTAATTCATTAATGAATCTCAACATTCTCTTAAAGGTGAAAACAAATGATAAAGGAAAATAAATGGCTCAGAACTTGTCATGGACTTAAAATGTTTGTATGAATGAATGGTTTGTACAGTACGTAAAAATAAATGATAAAGAACTAAGTAAATTAGTCAGTTCTGCTTTTATATTAACTTTAGCTGTTTCTTTACCTCATATAGATATATGTATAACCCAATCAAATAATTAAATACGATCACATTACAAGAATCTCTCTCTATGCCTCTCTCACACACAATATAATAGTTATGAACTATATAGTAATTCCATGTGGCTTTGTTCAAGGCAGGGGTGTCACAGAGCGCGTAACTAGATCTGCTGCAGTTTCAAACCCTTTCAATTAGATTTTTATTAACGTGGGTTTAAATGGTATAGACACGACAGCTGGGGAGAGCCGCTGAAATCCAGGACTGAATTACACACACATGACATCACAAGCATCAGTGGACATTTAACACTGCACAAATGGTGTTCCCCACGGCTACACGTTGGTACCCCTTCATATCAAGTCATATTAAAGGACAAGCGCAACATGCATGAATCTGTGTGAAAATAAAGCTGGGGGTCAGGTGTAAAACTGTCCAGTGAAATGATCCTGCTGATCAATAATTCAACATGGAAAAGTGGCACTACAGCCTTTTAATTCTTCCTAAAAAGCACAAACCTAATTTTAGGTTCCCTAATGTTTCCATAAATAACAAAAATGTTAAAAATGTTGTAATAACATTATTGCTTGGTTATAAGAACGTTATTCTAACTTTTTAAAAATTGTTACATTAATGTAACGTAAAATGTAATATTAAAATGTAACGTTAAAAAAACGGTCTGCTAACAACTTAAGAATAACATTTTTGATATGATATATAACATTAAAAAACTTTGAGAAAGCTTTTAGAGAACATTATCCAGTGTTCTGAGTGTTCCTTGTTAGATAAGACGCCACTCCCAATCCCCACTGCTCTGTGAATCAATGACTGTATAAAAAAAGAAATACTTCATTCAAAATGACCAATAACAACAATATTTAACTATTTAAATGACAATGACAAGATTTAATTATCATTCTTTAAACAATAAGAGATCATACAATGTGGAACTGTGTCCTGTTTATTGAAATAATGACTAATTTACACAAATCACGCAAATCGCAAGTCATTTTTCTCATTTAAAAACATACAGAGGGTATGTAAACCTATGAGCACCACTTGAATGATTGCGTTTTACATAGATTTCATCACTGAACAGTGAGTGAAAAGCTGTGTCTGCAGTGGTTGTGCTGGGGCAGGGTTCTTGTGTGCCAGGCTGAGTTGCAAATACAGCACTAAAAGCACAGCGTGTTCATGAGCTGTCAGAGCTCAGAGAGGACGATGTTTCTGTAGGACAGCGTTTTTGACCCCCACAGAGAGCAAGAACTGAGTGCTCGCTGTTACCATGCCCGGCCCTCACAGCACAATGACTCAGGCAAAAAAATCTGTCTGCAGAAAAAGGTCACTTTTTTGCTAAGTAAGATCAGAATCGTGATTATTTTCCTGTAGTTAAGCTTTATGTGCTTTTATTTCTCTGTTTCCGAACAGCCTGATGCTGTATCATTCTTTATTGTGACTTGAAAAGTGCAGAGTCATTTTAAATTAAATCTCACCTCTCATCACTCGCGGTTCAAGTCCCTGTTTGTCAGAGTGACACAAAGCTATAAGTATTGATTGTCCTTCACAAGCTCGGATCTGGACAGACTCCATCTGAGAGCAGAGAGACAACTTTAAGACGCACATGCTAATAAGGTCTAAACAATCTACCACAACAAGTGCAACTGGGGAAAATAATTTGTTTGTCCAAAAAAATACAAATTCTCGCGTCATTTCCTCACCCACGTGCATTTCACACCTGTTAGACTTCCATACCTCCCCAGAACACAAAAGATTCATTTTCGAAAAATAATCTGGACAATTTTTTATCACGTAATGAAAATGAACAATGAATGAGACTGCCAAGCTATGCAATTACAATACAAGCAACATAAAAACCTCATCAAACGCGTTAAAATGAAACGTGTTATACTGCAAGTTTTCAGAAGTCATATGACAGCATTGTGTGAGGAACAGATGATATAAAGCAGAAAATATACAACCGTTTTCACCTCAAGTGGGTATTTAACCTGTAACTGGATAACTAAATCAGAATTAAACTTAACAGAATCAAGACAAATCCTAAATGAATCATTCAGATCAGTTTTGTGAGCTGGATTGATTGTAAAGATCAACACAAACATACTTTCCAGTGAAAGTTGGATCAGACGTGAAAAGTTGCCTGTTACTTACACACAGCTATCATATGGTTTTAAAAGACATGGAATATTTTGTTTTGACCACTTTTGTGATACTTTATGGTGTTTTTTCTCATTTTGGAACTTCAGTCCCCATTTGCTTTCATTATATATAAAACACTCTCAGGCTGCAACATGAAAGTAAATGAATTGTCATTTTTGGGTGAACGTAAAATCTAAAACTTTGGGGGACGTCTGGTGCTACGGATTCAGAGCGACTTGTTTGCAAACAGCCTGAACAAATAATTAAAGAGACCAGTTTAGACGGAGGACATTTTTGTTTGAGTATTTTGGTCTGATGATGGAGAAGCAGAATGATGTCAGAGCAGAGTTTCTGCTGACTCAACAAGCCACGCCCCCCCCAGCGGAGTTTTCCAGAACTCTACACCATCACCGGCTCTCTCTCTCCAGCCCTGGAATGACAGGCATTCTGTTAGACACCCGTGAGCCACTTTACACATTCTCACTCCCTACGGGCGAGAACGGCGTTTCTGTGTGCTGATGCGGGCGTAGGGTGGGCATTTCCACTCTTTCTGTTCTGTCATTTCAGCAATGGAAGTACCAGCTGTACTAAAAGACAAATGTTTGAGGCTTCGGTGGACACACAGAACTACGAGTGTATCAGGCCGGTTTGTCTAATAAAGGGACACACACACACAAAGGGCTCGGGGGAGTGACTCATCCACAACACTGAGTTTGTCCCCGTGCCAACAGCCACTGCAGCAGAAATCATTTACATAATAAATGTATCATTACCGAGACAGTAATGACAATCCATTCATTAATCATCATTAAAGCAGGCGGGGAGGCAACATGATGTTCCTCCAAAGAAATAAAGCTCTGGAGGAACATCCAACATCTTCCCAGCATGTTACAGAAGCAGCGTGTTCCCAAAAGCCATCAGAACGACTCCGAATGGACAGATGAAATTTGCTATTAAATGAGCAACAGTTGCAAGATTTCGAGGGGGAAGATCTGTTTCAAGAAGTTAAATCACTGCTAGTCAAGGCCATGTATTTTTTAACTACAAATATCGCCCCCTTCTGATGTAAAGACAGACTGCAACTATCCTGTGCAACGGCTATTAATTTACTGCATTGCAGTATTGGGACATTGTCACTCATTTTGGCAGAGCGTCTGCGCAGATCACACCCACAGAAGATAGAAAGATGAAACAAAAGGATGATGTCCATTTCCTATTAGTCACTAAGGGAGACCTCTTCTGAATAAAGCCTTCATTAGTCCATAAACAACAATTAACAGCAAGCATTTAAAATATAGATATATATATATTTAGTCAATTCATATACCATTTTGGTATGATGTAAAATGTGTTCGTCTTACTTTTGGAATGTCATTAAAACAACAGATTTCCATATTTTTGTTCTCGCGCAGCAGACGTGAGTGAGGAAGAGGAACTTTTAGTTACATTCATAAGGCAGGATGGATCTTAAAGAAGCTCAACAGATAAAATGAGATTATTAAACTCACTCAAGAGCTGCATTCAGTGTAAGATCTGTGATGCTGAGACTGCAGTTACTGTACAGTGCAACTCATGATACTGGCAACACACAATAACATAACAGACTGATGTGTCCAGTAGCACCATGTTTCAAAACCCTAATACAAAATCACTGACACAAGATCAATAATTAATGCATGTTTAATGAATTGATGTTTGAAAATAGAAGCATAATACATAAAGCATTGTAATTATTATAATTTATAATCCATGTTTTCCAATAGACAAAGTGCTTGCAAAAGAACTGAGCTATTCTGGCAATTTTAAACAGACAGCATTCACATCAATTGCAAATCGAACCCCAGACCATTCAAGTTCGGAAAACTACTTTCACGCCTCAACTAACTCTGACGTCAAACGTACTTCTCACATTTTCCCTCTGGCATCATTTAATTTGCCCTGCACTGACACAATCTCCTGTTCATCAGTTCACACGGTGCTCAGAGCCCCAGTTTAACCTGTTTCTGCAGAGGTAGATGGAGATAAACTCACTAAAGCTTGTTTACAAAATGTTTTTAGTGAAGAGAGAGCTAAAACGTTTCCTCTCACATTTCTATTTTCTTTTTTCTCTTATCATGACAATTACCACACAGTGCGTGTTCTGCGTAAAGTCTTCGATAGCAACTGTTTATGTCCAGAAGTCAGGGAAAATAAACTCCGGAACGTAACGCATCATGGAGCTTTCTCTACCCACAATTCCCCACTGCGGTCTGTGGCACCATCCAGCGTGGCCCGCTGAGGTTTAGTTCTGACCTCAGGCCATTTCTGAGCTACAGGAGCAAAAACCGGATATCCAAAAGACCCGCTCCAGCCCTCTGCTCCTTTTATAGAGCGTACAGGAAGTGCAATCAGTACCCACAAATGAAACGGCTCTAATTATGAGCTGGAAATGTTGAGTAGATACACCACCTCGTCTCCCATCACACTTTCATAAGACAGGATGTTACCTTACATCCTTCTGCCCTTTTCAATCCGTCTTAGTTATAAACAACTTCTGGAAATAAAAACGCTCTTCTTTAGCTCATTTGTTAATCTAATGAGGTTCAAATTATGTGTTTAAAAAACAGCTATAGAAATTGAATGCTGGTATAATTAGCAGAAAGATGAGGTGGTTCGTTTATGCTACATTAGCCCTGGGCTTGATTCATGAAGCTCTAAACAAGCTGTATTGATTGATTATCTCACAGGGCCATGAGAACTGCTGTATCATCAAAGCGTGTCCCCCCGAGACTCTCCGATCGCTGGGCTGCCCCAGATCTCGCTTAACCGCTGCCATAAGCATAAATTAAAGGAATGAAGAAATATTAATGAGGCTTCATTATAACAGAGGTGATAATGGGAGAGTTTTAACCATAAACCCAACCTGGACTGTGTTAGTTGAACTGTTATTCAATGTCTAAAATGTTTAAAGTCAGTTTTGTAAATGAATACGTGCTGCAAACACCGAGTCCTACAGCAGAGCAAACAACAAATCAAACAACAGTTAGTTAGTGCCGTTCTGGAGTTTTTTTCAGTTCTTGTCTGCCATAAGTTTGAGTTTTGCTCATCTGATAAAACAGCTCAAACCAGGTTAATTTTTATTTAGCAGCCAAAATTGAACCTGGTCTGATTATTACCAGCTGGCCGACCAGCTAAACCAGAACATCAGTTTGGCCTGGCTGAGAGACCTGCTAAACCACCATAAACCAGCTAAGACCAGAAAACAAACTAGGCTGATTTTTTAACTGGGTAGTTTGATGAAGAGCAGTAGAACTGCAGCAGAACAAAATATTATGAGCATGTGACTTTGTTTGAGTGTCTATACAAGGAAACTAAATAAAAGCGCTGGTTTTATTTAGCTGTGGCTTTTGACTGTTCTATAGAAGCAATTCCAATAGACGTTTTGCAGCTATTTCAACACAGATGCACAACAGTCGTGTATAAACATACAGTAAAATAACAATAACATACACACCCTTGCCAAACATTTCTTCAATACATTGAGGGGTCTGAATGAAGCTACATGCTCATTTGCTGTTTGAACACCTTCTGCATGTGTGTGTGTGTGTGTGTGCAAAAATGTAAATGTGATTTTTCTGGGCAGATATTTTAGGAGCTTCTGTAGGAGTTAAAGAATGCGCGGTCACAGGCTAGTCAATCGTCTGCTTGGACTGTCAGAACATTTAGTTATCCAGATCCCCTGCGTGACCAACCCAGCCCAACTGCCGCCCACTTACCGGCAGGAAAATGACAACCCTTAGAAGATCACTAAGTTTCCGTCGCCGGTCGGCAGGGAGAAAATGAGGGACCAAAAATGGCAAGTTTCCTGTCGGAGTGGGCGGCAGGAAGGACGAGTCGCCAGGTTGGCCCCTCTCTCCTCAAGAGGTCAACAGCACAGCACCACCTACTGGCACAGACAATCAGCCAAAACAACAAAAGTTTTCAACCAACACCATAAACAACAGGTAAACATAGTAAACAACACACAACAACTCTAGCACTAAATCAATACAAACACAATCTGAAATATGAATATGGATAAAGGACATGTATTGTTAATTCTTTAAAGTGTTCAAAAACTCATTGCATTACTGCTACAAAAATGTAAACCTCTGAACATAACAGAGGTTTGATGATTTAACACAACTAAATAAAAACAAAAGTCCAATTTATGGTCTATTAAAAAATGACGTATAAAAACATTTGCACAGGAAAAGTTGTTTTTTCTTTTTGCATGTAAATATGTTTTAAAAAAACAAACAAACTTTCTTAGCTTTATTTCAGTCTCTTTATTACATATACACGAGTATATATGCGTGAACACTTTAGCGTTTAAGGATAAAACAACAATACAACAAGCAGAATAAAGTGCTTCTGAAAGCCTCTTCAGTATTTAGGATTGCTTGTATTCAGTCATTTAACAAGATTCATGAATAGTTTTGTGCCATACCGCAGTTAAATAGTTTCACATGTTAAATAAATCACACAGACACAAATGTGCTCTCCTCCTCCTTCAGTATGTGTAGAGAAAAACTCTGGCCACGGTGCGGCACCGTCAGATCAGTTTCTGAACACTAGGTAGTTACATTTGATAACACTGAGTTTTTGACGTCATCTAAGTGGTCTTTTCTGTTGATGAAGACACAGTGGATGCATGTGGCTCGCGGGCCACTTTCCTCTCTGCAGACGGTGAAGATAAACCTGCTGATGCCGGTGTTTGGGCATGGTGAGAACACCTGGCTCATCTTCAGGCCCGCGGGCAGACAGCACTGCAGGTCCTCCACTAGGTGGCGCACGGACACACGGATAAATGCCCCATGACTGACGATCAGCGCGTGGACGGGCACGCCGCGGACGCCGTCGTTAGCTAGTCCGGCGATCACGGGCTGCTCGGGGTCTGACGGTCCAGAGCAGCACGCAGAACAACGATTGGGCGAGTTGTGTTCATCTAACATGCGCTGATAGAAAGATCTGAGGAACTTCTTGAAACGTATCTTCACCTGCGCGCACACACACACACACACACATACATACACACAAATATTTCTGCTATCCTGTGTGAACTGTAAACTGAACAGAGCCAAGAAGAAAATGTACCTGTTCCAGCGTCTCTCCTCCTGGTGGGGTATAATCTCGGCAGGCCTGGCCGGCTGCATTAGCCATGTTCTTCAGATCTTCTTTAGGTCTTCCTTCTGCCACTCCAAAACCCTGAAGAATAGAGCGCACACACCGAAATCAGAGGTTTCACCCAACTTGTGATAACAGGTTTAACACCCAAAATGTAAAGGACACCAGTGGATGAGTGAAGCTTTGGTTTGTGGGACACTCACCCTCTCTCTGAGTAAAGGATCCAACACCATCTCAGTAGCAGAAGAATGAAGGTTGTTTCTTAGGATGACGTCAGCTGTCTTGAAAGACAGAACAAGAGAGTTTTAAAGAAACAGCTCATACAAAACCGTTATATATCTGGAGAAAGTGAACCAGTGGTGCAACAGCGTTGGGTTCAGACAAACGTTACTAAAGCGTTTTGATAAAAACCTGACACGGCTTCAGTCTGACACACCTGGATGGCTCTCTGCAGGTTACTGACGAACACATTAGTGAAATGCACATCTTTAAGGTAGAGACCAGCTGCGGCTGCCTGCTGATGTCCTGTATCTGACAGCAGCGTGTCAATGCCCTGACCTACAACAGTTATGAGAAATCTTTCATTCACACACTCACATCTGACCCTGAAGATCAACCACAGATGCTGTTTTGTCTGGACTTACCTTGAAGCAACTTGTCTCTGTTGTACTGGGTTTCACCACTAAAGAAACAGCACACAATAAACTCAGCTTGTCTTTCTGATGGGCACGGAAACGAACTTGTGAACAGGTCATTACGATCGAGAAAATATGAGATTGCACAGAGGCGAGGATCTGCAGAGGCATGCATGCATTGAATAAACCCATCAGCTTATAATGCGCATGTGCAACACTCATTTCACACCCTTTCAAACCAGAAAGCAATGAAATAATACGAGCATGCATCGACTTACTGTCGGACGACTGTCAGTGCAAATATGAGCATCATGAAGTCCTGCGACGAGCAATTGAAACGTGCGAGCGACTTCCTGGTTCACGAGTCACCCGCGTGACGTCACGACGCACGTCGCTCTGTCGCCCCCGTGTGGCGAGTCGTGTGCATTACAGCGCTGCAACTGTACGGCCCGTTTGCACAAATCAAATTAAAATCTTTATCATACCTTTGTAACTTTATAATACTTTATAATAATGTGTGTACACTAAAAAGACGAACATTCAATGCAATTTTAAAACGCTTTCATTATGTAAGGGTCTATACTCTGCTTCTGTATATCAACATCAGTACATATACATCAATAACCAAACAACGAGTGGTTATTGTGAAGAGTAGAAAGAAAAAAAGTTTTACTTTATTTTATGCGGATTTTATGATATGAATTATTATTTGGTCATGGTGGCTTTTAAAAGTCGTCCATGCTTTCACTGCTGTTTTCTTATTTTACGTATTTATTTTAATTATATTGTGTATTGGGCATTGATCACCAGTAGATGGTACAATTCTGTTGCGAAACTCAATATTCTTAACATATATATATATATATATATATATATATATATATATATATATATATATATATATATATATATATATATATATATATATAATAAAACAGCAGTTCTAACCTGAAAGATAAGCCAGCTAAATAAAATGTGACTTTAATTTTATAATACTCTAAAACCTAGAAAATAATACTTTATAATACTCTAAAACCTTTTAAAAACACAAATACGCTTTTTAATAAACACTGTTTATGGAAAGTCAAACTGGAGTAAAGAAAAGACAGAACACAGTTTTATTTAAACTAAAATTTATTCAATTCAATGTGTAATAGGCCGAAATGAGGTAAGTGTTCATACTTTGATTTAAAGGGTAAAAATAAAGTCTTCAGGTCTTGCTGAAACTCACTGAATCACTCTTTGTGTAGTTTCGGAAACTTTAAAGGCAGTACAAAAATGTGGCAGCTTTAACATTAAACATAGTAATTAGAAATCATATTTTGTCTGTAAGCGATGTCCTGCCCCAGTCTTAAATTTAACATCTGATAGAACAGTACATTTATAGTAAGTTTGTGACTGAATCAGATTTTAGATTCAGGCAAATTTCAGCCTAATCTGTAGGGTAACAAACTACATAAAGATCAACAACACCCTTTTTATCTCAGTTTACTGTGAGGTGTTGTGATGGGGGACGGGTACAAAGAAAACTATGAATAGGTTTCATAACACACATTTGAATAAGAGCTATGAAAACAAGTGAGACAAAAAGAAACATAACTGAGGCAAGATTGTTCCTACAAATATTAAGACATTTTATGTTATGTATGTTCTGTTAAAGGCCACCTGAAAAATCAATGTAAAACAGTGTAAATGCAAGAGAAAACGGACAGGAAAACAGCCACAACGAAAACACATTTAACAGTTTTATGATATAGCAGCAACGAGAAAATGAAGGTATACAATAGCTCATTTTTTTTCAATTTTCTTTCAGCAGCACTGGAACACAAGTTCAAAAGAAACACACAAATGAACGAACATGAGAATATAGCACACAAACTCTGAAAAAACAAAATGTGAAAAAAACATGAACATATGACCCTACAAATGAACATTAAAATTTCGAAACGGACTACAAATCTGAAGTTAATTTGCATAGTTGTTTAAAGGGCACACTGGGTCATTTTAAAGGTTTAGTTAAAACTCCACTAATTAAAGTCCACTAATAAAAAAACTGCTTCAAAATCAATTTACAAATAAAAGTGCAAGAATTAACTAATAAAGACAGAGAAAGAAATCTGGAATAATGTTTTAAAACCTCCTTTTCTATATATGAGAAATCTTCAAGTGATGATGGATATTCTAACAAATAAAATAAAATAAACTACAAAAATAAAGTGAGATAAACTGAATGATGTCCATCTGTGCTGACATGAATTCAACACAACTACAGAAAATAACTAATCTTTTAGGTCAAACCTCGACTTTGCAGTAGAAACTGACTGCTAGATGCGTTTTTTGTCTACATTAATTGGTCTAAATTTATAACTATAACCCACAAACACACCTAATATGGGAAACCAGCCCCCAAAACAAAATAACTTATAAAGAAAAACAATAAAAAAATAAAAACCCTTAGGAATAATTTGTCCTCCTCTTTCACCACAGTAAACCAGCGGGAGGCGAGTTTTGAAAGTGCATCAGTATTGTGATTTTACTAAAAAAGGTTTTCAAAACTCCCAAACTGCTGTAAATTTCTCCAGCATAGCAAGACCACATGAGCAAACAGCTCCACACTTCCTCAGCACAGCACAAATAAACGCTTCTATCAATAAAGGTTAGAACGTTTCAGAAACCTATTCACCCGTCATCCTTCTGTCACATGCACAATCTTTCCATCTTTTATTTTATTAAATTCACCTCTATTCTTCCCTGCATAAATCTTTCCTTCACTACATACTTGATCCTGCTGAAATCGCTCGGTGTGCTCGTGTCAAGATATTGATCGGCATGTGTCATCTGAAACTGAATAATATATAGTATAATTATGGTAACATTCATCTTTGTTTGAGTCTGTTATTTGAGTTGCATATACCCAACATTGTACTCATCTACAATAATTTGTTGAGTTGATTTAATGTATGGTATGAAAATTAATTCTGTACTAATAAATGACTTAAAAGAGCTTTTTCGGCGATGCACCCCAAATTACCCAGTATTAGAAATGAATGTCTACTGTAAAAATGTTATGTAATTAAAAAAACACAATTAATAACAATAATTATTATTATATATTATTAATAGGAGATTCTGTTGTATACTACAGCCATTACAAATGTATGCTTATTGTTGAGTAATATACAATATATATGTTATTATAGATTATGGCCATTTATTTTAAATTCAAGTATGTTGAATTGCACCACCTGCGAATTTGAGGCGACTGCAGCAGCTGTTTTGCTCCTTTATAAACATCAAGCTTGTGTTTGTATATATGAACGTGAAACATCACGGTCCAATGTGGCTTTACGATAAATCCTAAACACAGTAATAAAACAATACATGTCTTTTGTAGGTTGTAGGAGGAGGTGTGGTGGAGAGGAACAGGAAGTGACATCATAAGTTGACATCACGCACATCTGTAGGGGTGCAGGACAGGTTCTGAGAGTCTGTCACTTTGCCCGTGGCTCCGCCCTCTTGTTTCTGTGGGTGTTGACTCTCTTTGAGGCTGTTGGCCAGCAACTGCTCGATCTGCTCTTGGCATGACTTCAGATAGTCCTGCATCAGACAGACAATGAGTTACACTGGCTTCCAAAAATCACAGTTTAGTAGCGAGTAACCTGAATATAAATAGTCTGAACTGTTTTATATTCCACTTTTTAAACAGTGTCTATGAAATGATCAAAATGTGTTACTTTTTAAAGGACAGAAGTTATTCTTTCGCACACTATTCTCTTCATTTCTTCTGCTTTCTGTACAGACAGTCATGGACTGACAGTGCTGTGAAGTTCTTTGAATTGGTTTTTCTTTCCATGCCAAGTTATTATTGTGGTGTCTAAGATTTCATATAAAACTGCCCCTAATTGGCATATAAAAACAAAACATGCTGTGATTGGTTGGTTTCTGTAAGTCAGACAGACGTTTCCTGTCAAAAGTGGGCAGTTCTTGGCCAGGGAAAGCTGCAGACTGGACCAGATGATAGTGAAGTCTGGCTAAGTGAGGCTAAGAAAGTAAAACTTTGACTTTTCCTGTCAGTCAGTCTCTGCAGTGATGTGGGAGGTCTTTGGAAAGATCCAGTATCATAGTTTGTGCTGAAATCTTGTCTCTCTCCTGATAATTGAAACCTGACAGTTATTTCTCTCATCGTACTGACTGGGACGAAAACAACAGGTCTTGTTGTCCCGGCAACTGCAGGCACAGGAAGAAACGGTTGCTACGGCGACAGTGTTTTTTTCCCAAAACTTGGAAAAATGGAAAATAAGATGGAAAATAAGTTAGCACATTACATCGAGGAAAGACAAAGAATGCGTTTAACGTTACGAGTGTGTGTGCGTAAGCCTGTGTGAGGAGTGTGTAAATGGGGCGTTTACTCTCTGGGCCTTATGCAAAAAAGTTTAACGGCGAGACTTTTCAAAACAGCCCGAAGGCAGTTTGTGTGTGTGTGTGTGTGTGTTGGAATGCGAGTGTGTGTCTGTGCGGTAGTGAGTTTTAATCCACAGATGAGGTTGAGAGGCCTGTGTCTCGCCACAGGAATGCACTTCTGAAAACATACACCGCCATCATGGCGTGAACGCTTACACACACACTCATTCATAAAATGACACATTGCTCTACATTTCCAAACAGTCATGCATGAAAATCTTGCAAATGCAATTTTTGCCACTCTTCCATGTCCACGAATTGTGTTGCAAAGGAAATTTGAATAGTTTCAATGTCCAAAACATGAAGCAGACTCTGGTGGCTAAACAGATTAGAAAAAAATTCCCAACTTTAAAGGCTTTCAAAGAGCAAAATCAAAACTGGACTTATGTCTGTAGTTCTTGTCTGTGGGCCATCTATATGCTAATGTAATGTAAATCTAAAAGCTGACAAAATTAGATTTTAGTAGAAAAACACATTAAAAATGCAGCCTTTTTTCTTTGGTGAAAACGAAATGGAAAATATTGCTGACTCATCCTGCACTCAAGGGTGTGTCCCAATTTTTGGTCCAATCAAATCCTCTTTAGAATGACAATGTCTTTTTTCCAATAAAACCTACATATCAATAGCAAGTACTAGAACTAAAGTCTATGAACATTTATTAAAGGGAAAACCTTTAATATCTCCTGCTTTGTCTTTTTTTTATATAATAAACACATCAACACAGGATAAAACTGCACTCTTCACGGGAAAAACTGTACCTTTTTAATCAATTCATGGGTTTTTTAAGGAAGTTGCTCTGTAGACAAATATCAGAGGCTGAGAGTGACTGACTCACTGTGTGATTAACCCCACTAAACAAATAAAGTTGGGCTAATCCTAGGCTAGAACATATCTAGAACTACAATTCTCTGTTTAGTACCTCAATTACTGCAAAACATGTTTGTCTGTTTAACAGTTTGAAGGATTTTTGGACCCCTGACACTCACCACCTCAGTGTGGGTGATTTTAGCCAACAGCTCTATCAGATTGTAGCCCCAGAGATTCTGGTGGTTCGGGTCGGGCTGCAGGCCACACACGGCTGCCCCCACACTTCCTGTTGCAATCATGGAGGGAGGATACATGGTGAAGCTGTCATCTGAGGAAAAACAAGCACACACATAACATCAGTGACCTGGACGGACAATTCCCTGGAACATGACTCACCTGTGAAGAACTTCAGTCGCATGAAACGTTTACGATAACAATCTTAGAAAATCTCATTTGACATTTGTTTTAAATTCCACAAGAATGATTTTTACACGTTCTCAGGTTTCAGAGAGGAAAACACGTTTTAACATCACTGAAGTTCTCCTACAGCTGTGAATGGAAAGAGGGGAGAGCCTGGCTTCTTCCTCTCTGCTCTGCCGTCTGTATCTCTGAGGGCTTTGAGGGTCCAGAAATTACTCCTGTCTTCCCCCACCTTGCGAGCCTGAAAACGGGCCCTTGGTTTTTTTATTTAGGGAGGATACGCTCCTCTGTTGTGTTGAAAGACCTTCATTTCATCTACTCTGTTGGTGCTGCAGGTTTCCTTTCTCAGGTCGAGAGAATGCAGAAGGTTTGAATAATCATGCGATGCCACGATGCAGCAGCTGCTGTGCAGTAAACCAACATTCCTTACTTGTGAAAAATGCAAGGAGAAGAAAATTCCTAAAACGTTTGCAACAGCTCAGAAAAGCATCGCTCCTTGTTTGGTTGACCACAGAAACGCCCAGTTAAATATACAAAATCTTTATAGGCACCAGTAACAAGAAAGAGAAGTATTACAACACTTTTACATCACACAACAGAGATACAGACCTACTGTTTAAGATGGTTTAGTATATGTGTGTGTGTGTGTGTGAGACTGCTACCTGTTGCGCAGAGAGCGATGAAGGTCTGAGCGTGTTTGCGGATGAGTGTCAGTCTGTCTTCAGGGAAGGACAGCTTGTGCAGGATGTGTTCAATGAAGTCCAGAGGAGTTACGGCAGCCATGTTCCATTTCAATGTACTCAACACCACTAACTCCCACTCCAGCAGAGAGACATGGAGAGAGAACAACAGAAGAGAGGGACACAAAGAATAAAGAATTTAAGTCGTGGAAAATCTTGGATTACAATTATGTGGGATGTTACAAGTTTGGTCTTTGTTGGCCATCAATTATAGGAGTGCCACATTCCACATGTGCATTGATGGATGTTAATATATCCTCCAGGATAAGTTTTGAACACAATAAACCCACTCTCTGTTATCTGTCTGCTAACAGTTTTAGGTTGAAAGAATGTTTCCTTAACGTTTCCATTGACTATAAACAACATTAAAAATGTTACTTTGAAAGTTCTTGGAACGATCAAAACGTCCAGTTTTTAGACAACGTTATTAGGAACGTTATTCAAACATTTTTTAAACTGTAACATTTTAAAACATTCCACCTAACAAGTTAACAATAACATTTTGCTAACGTTACTGCAAGAACATTTTTAAATAACTTTGAGAGAACATTTAAAGAACATTAGCCAAAGTTGAAAGTGGATTTCTCTATGTGACAACACATCCTCCAGCTTGTTCATTATTAATCATGTCAGAGGATTTTTTAAAGCAGAGAAGGTGTGGAGTCAGGCTGCTCTTTAAAAACCAAACTTTAAATCTTTCTCAAGTGACATCATCGCTATACAACATATTGAGCGATCATGCAAAGCTCCGCCCCTTGAATGTGGCTCTCCACCAATCAAAGGCCGCATTCCCTGCACACACTCAACTTCCTTCCTTACACGTGCCCGGCTTTGCTTGCTTGCTTTGTTTCGCCTGCTATAGCTGCTTTCTGAGAAGTTCAAGAACAGACACACGAGGGGAAAAAACAAGCCAAAAGCAGAAGCGCTACAGCCTGACTGTGTGTGTGTGTGCGTTAAGAAGGGTGAGAAATCTGACATTTTGGTCACTAAAAGGGACCGTCCCCAACACAGCAGCGCAAGATCAGCACAAAAGTCATGACTTTTAAAGTCCCACATCTTCTTCTAGATGCCTGAATATAAATCCAAACTTTCATTCATTTATATTATATATTAAGATGGTGTTGTCTTGATCCAGGTGGACCAGCTCTTCTCCTGTCTTTCATAATTTACTTTTCCAAGACCTTCTCCCCTCTGTTCCCCCAAACACCTTTAAAATCCTGAAGATGATGGTCCTAAAAGCTCATTCCAATCTCTAAGACCCTTAAGTCACATCTGCGACACAATTTTAAAACCATTCCCATGCTGATCTGAGTTTGTTCTTCACTTCTGCTACAGAGGTCAGAAGAACTCAGAAGATCTTAATTCAGACCAATGATTATTAACAGAAACAACCACTGGGGGCAAAGAAACTTCATTTCATATATAATTTAGCATTTCTGCAGACATTGAACAGATGAAGGACGTCTGAGGATCATCAAAAGCCGTCAGTTCATTTCTTACCAGCAGCTGTTGGCATGTAATGGAATTGTCCGTGTACATGCAGAGCTTTGTGGTCGACAACGGCTGGCATGCTTTTAATTTGGAAGCCAGGAACAGACACACGGCCCCCAACAGCTGCAAGTAACATTTTCTGGTAGGAACCGCAGCTAAAAATCTGTCCAGGTAGTTTATAGCCAAGGAAAACACACTCTCCTCACATTTCTCCTCTTCACAAACCTGTAAGAGCACAAACAGAATTACAATTCAGAAATCTAGCTCTTCAATTCATGCTTACATTCACGTATTTGTTAAACGATGAGCCATACAGTAGCCTATGTTATTTTCATAGACTGCAGCCCACGTGACTGTTGTATGTAAAATTACTATAATTATTCTGGTGTAGCCGCTGTATATTTAATGTGTTAGACTGTTATTGCATGTAAGTTGATTTCTGTATTTCCAGCTTCTCTTATGAGCAAGAGGAACTTGCCAACAGTGAAGATCTCCACTCATTACAGTCTGCTGAGAAACCCAATGACGCCCACAAATGACAAGTCAAGATTTGTCACATTTAACACTAAAACCAACCAACCATTAAGAAACAAGTGACAGTTCACATCATGTATATGAATTGCCTGTTAGGCTTACACTGTAGCTATCAATTGTTTTCATGGTTAGATGAAGGAGTGAGGTTTAAATCCAGGAGTCATTTCTGCACCATTATGCAACTCCAAGTGTGCGTCTGTTTTAACACTTCGGCAAAATGACCAAAAGGCATTAAAGATGCTTCAATTGCACATGTAAATAAAGCACAGACCCTCGTCTTAACAATGATCAATGTCTTTAAGAAAATACAACAGTGTGCGCTTTCCAACCAAGCCTGCGTGCCCACGAAAGGTGGAGTTTCAGCATTGCGTTTCCTGGTGCTTTCTGAATGAATAAACTATTAAACCAAAGTCCATTTTGCATGTTGATGAACACATTACCTGTACCTACCAAAAGTTTTGCACACACAGGTAAGAACAAAAGTGAAGTTTACCAAACTGCCCCCCTTATAATAACACAAACGCATGTTGGAGTCTCCACCGACACATTACATAATACTTTGGACAGGCTTTGTAAAAATGCACAAGCAGTTGTCCAGAAACATTGCAATACGAACCTCCAGCATCCACGTTGCGACCATTCGTCTCATGAAAGGTTGGATATCCGTCTGGACGCATTTAAAATAGGGTCTCTGCGGGACGTAGCGGTCCTCCACGGTTAAAAGGCTTCGCAAAACCCTCTCGTCGCAGTAGATGTTCGGGTCCTTCTGAGCTCTGCTGGTCGAGGCGTTTTCCAAGCAAAAAAGATCCATGATGTGGCCCTTGTGTGCGAAACAAACTGCTCAAAGTGACCGAGGCATGAAGCGGTGACGATACGGAAGATGATGCTTTACGCGCCTCCGGCATCAATAGACTTCGTCACCTCCTCCGGACCTACAATGTTTGCGCTTTGTTTTCGTTGTGCATCGCGGAGGCTGTTAGTCCGACGTTTTCTTTCTAATCTACGGACACAAATGAAGTGAGTCGCTTTTCTGAATTCATGGCCACCCAAAAACTGAAGTCCCACCTCCGCGCACTGGCGCTCGCTCGGTTCTCGTCGCCTGCGCGTTTTCTTTCCTGGCCGGTCATGAAACATGCGTGCAGTTTTAATGGAGAAAACACCAGGCAGCACTTCGCATTAAAGTGTGCACAAATGAAACAGCATGCACATGAAGAGCAGGAAGGATGTGCAGCTTCACATGCACGACATATGATGCGCTTTTCATTTCCTCTCACGTGCAGACGCACATGCCCATGAAGTCACTCCGCGTCTTTTATTTGTGCGCTCATGCATGTGAAGAAATGGCTGCATTTCATTTCAACGTGAAAACCCTCAAAGCAACACCTTCACGCATGACTTTTTTATACTTAAATACCTGTAGCCAACAACGAAACCCAACAAGCACATACGAAACGTCTAGTGGCACAGCTGAGCCTGGGAAACGGAGGGGAAGCGACATGTTACGTAACGGTGCACTATAACAGCCAATAAGAGAGCAAGAAAATAGCTTGAATGGGCAAATTCTGCAGGCTAAAACACTTCATGCAAGCCCAGGTTACCCTACAAAACATACACAATCTGGAAGAAGGAAAGGCATCCGGTTTCTAGGCATTGTATTTTGTTTATAAGAAAGTTTTTAATTGTGCAACGTTTATAAAACGTTCCACTAACAACTTAAGAACAATGCTTCTGATATGCATGATATAGCACATTTAAGAAAGTTCCACTAACGTTACTGCTAGAACGTTTCAGAATCATGTAGAGAGAGAACTTTTAGGGAACGGTAGCCAATGCTCTGAGAACGTTCCCTGTTAGCTGGGCAGAACACTACAGCAAACATTCAGCAATTATTTAGACATTTCTGCCTGTGACAGATGAGGAAGGTGAAAGTCTTTCGTGAAGTGAAGTTAACAAAGACCATCAAACAATTGGTCATTATTCTAATGATCGGGTTTTATGTTGCCATGCACTGTGTGTTGTAAATAAAGCAGAACTTAAAGCTACTGGGACTGGAGATGCAGAGATAACACGATCTGTTTCATCTAACACATTTCATTCATGAATAAAAAGAATCGAAACACGTTGCTGTCAGCTCTATGTAGCCATTTACAATCTCTGGGTTTAAAATGGGACACTGAGTACAAGAGAAGGTTGTACTGCATCTGAAGTGCAGACAAACAGAATCTAACATACTAAACAGTGTATGCATGTATTTAAAACACATCTGTCTTCACTTAGCCCAAACGCACAGAGTTGGTGCATTACTGAAATATTCCTTGTGTCAGGAACTAAATGAATGAGTCATAAATTGCTTTGACATAATGGAATTTCATTCAGACCAAACAGCCTCTGTCATGAGCTTTAATTAACTTAGAGAGGATTCACCAGCATTCCACAAGACATTAACAGAGAAAGGGCTGCTGAAGTTTTATTACCATTGTGACCAATTATTTTTGACGTTCTTCTTGAAAACGCTGCGAAAACAGAGCAACCGCAAGATAGTTTGAGATCCTGCTCAAAAAAAGTGTTGTCACTTTCCAAATCAATGAGCTTAATGTATATTCAGCAGAAACTGAAATAACTGATGGAACTGTAAATGTATAAGTTTTATGGTTGTATGTGTTTACACGATAACATGTCAACACACATCAAAGTGGCATGAAGGTAAAGGAACGTCAGGCGGCTGGGAAATGTGTAGAAGCATGAAATTACCTTGATCCAAAGATTCCCCTGCATACCAGTTCTGCATTCCCACTGCTATTAGACCCCAGAGAGAGGAAGTTTTCAAAAAACATTCTTGCAGTAACGTCAGTAGAACATTTTTCTAACATTTTATATCATATATCAAAACATTATTCTTCGGTAGTTGGGGGAACATTTTAAAAAGTTACAAAGTTAAAATGTTTGAATAACATTCCATAACAAAGCAATAATGTTAATGCAACGTTTAATAAATGGACATTTTGAATGTTCCTAGAAATTAAAACATTCAAATTATTAACATGTTTTATGTTTCTGTTACTTTATGAAAATGCTACAGAAATGTTCTTACAACCTAAAAGCTGGGAAGCTGCGTGTCTGGTCTGAGGCAGCTTTTTCATTGTGTGTGATGATGGGGGACTTTGTCAGCTGTAAGATCTTGGGTAGAAGGTACTGAAATGCTGCACACGGTTTAGTACAGGCAATAAACAGGGCCAGTCAATACTGACCTAGAATCATTTCTGTTTATTAATATTTTTACATAAAACTCAGACATTGGTGAACACCGGGCCACTGGAAGCTGAGAATATCTGAGAACATGGCATGACATGTTGCTGTGGAAACAAACAAACCAATAGCCTTGGCAGTGAGATATAGAGAATATCAACAATAAGATTTGATTATCGCGTTTCATGAACTCATGGTGGTTTTACACATATGCATGCGTGTATGCAGGTTCCTACACATGCAGAATAATGCTAAGATATGATCTCAGTGCAGACCAAGCCAAAGCAAGACAACAAAACACTCACTGTTCACATACTGCGTGTGTGATATATATATATATATATATATATATATATATATATATATATATATATATATATATATATATATATATATATATATATATAAAGTAATGAGCAAAGAGTTACATGGGCTGGATTTCTGATGTGTGAGATCACATCCTCATATCTCCAAACAGTAGAAGATCAGTAACAACTCTCATATAGACATCTGATGAGGAAACAGCACAGAGTGGATTATAGAGCACTTATGTGTGTGTGTGTGTGTGTGTTTTGGTCATTTTCCCAACGCACTTTTAACACTTGATGTTTTTCAGACAGCATAAGCACTTACTCTCCAGTAAGACCAAACAAATATCAAATGATCTAATCTAGTGTCTCCCAGTTGCACTCTGAAGATCAAGGACTGCACAGCTGGAACAATTTGATTGGTCACTGACTTCTTTGCCGGTGTTGTCTGATTGTAGCGAGGAATCCGGTTGGCCGTACGCACCGCTTTGGAATCTGGTTTCACCGTAAACAGCAGCTGTCTGAATGATGAAATGAATTGACCAGACATAGAGTGTGACATTTAAATACCAACACAAAAAATCACTAGCTATTGACTAAGCAGTGACTAGCTGAAATGGGTCCTTTAATTGGTCACAGTCATTCAGATAGTTAATGCAACACAGGAGAGGGTGATGCAGAGGGTACATATGTCTGAGCTGAAGACAGCTGCCCCGGGCCTCTGTTCTTGACCATGTGCATGGTTGTGTTTAATGATGATGAGGTTCCTTCTGCTAACATAAAGGGCCTCTGTGACTGGCTTTAGTTTTTAAGTCTGCTGATTGCCTTATTGCTTTATTAAATTTCACTGCAGAATCACTAGACTGTGTTGACAACAGCCACAAACAGAAGAGGCTTGCCAATGCTCCAGTTTCAAAAGAACATTTTAGAAGAAGCCATAGTAGAGCTTTATATTCTGGTGCAACCAAATAAGGAGACTTCCCAGAGGAAAAATTTATTGCTCAGAGGTCGATCTTTTATCCTGTGACTCAGGAGACTTAAATGATTTCTCCAAAGCCATTCTTTTAAAAGTCCTTATAAAAATGGACACAAGTTAGTTAGTTATCACAGTAGAGTATGATTATGGTTTATATAATTAAGGTGGATTGTATACATAATTTGGTCCTGGAGGAACTGGATGAAAGAAATTTGTTCTGAAATCTCTGATTTTGATTGCCGACTTGCTATTCTGGTAAATCAGAGCACAGTTTGGTATATTGTTGTGATGTCTCTTAAAACTCCTGAAGAAACACATGAGATGAGTCTTTTTTTCATTTGTTCCTATTCTAATCTCATTACCAACTAGGAGAAACAACTGAAATATTAAAAAGGTGTTGTGTGAGTTTTCTTTTCTATGGAATGAAACACACCCTCTGTTATCATCACCTCTGTTATCATCACTTCACACGTTATCTCAAAGTTATGCCAATGTGAGAAATGGGCTTTGTTCTTAAGAATGACATAATCGCTCATTTTATATAAACATTCCTGTCTTATCAAAAGGAAGGACAAGATCAGCACAGATGAGATGCTGGCAATCATATTTTCATCATACCATCTTTATTTAAGAAAATGGCTAAGGGATTCATTGTTTTTTAAAAGTGAAAATGGGATTTACTTAAATCCATAGAATAGACATGCATTTCTGTTCAAATGTGAAAGTTTATACTAAAAAATAACTTTATTTTAACATAAGACTGATGGTGCTTCTACAATGCCTGGCTCACGCTCCCAGAATAGATTTCCCATACCAAAACAAAGACAGTTCTGATTTTCCCATGCCTCAATTAAAAATACTGCTGTGTTTTTGGCATGAAGCTAAAAATGTGTCACCCCACATTTTCACAGGAAAATTGTCCGCATTAATTTTTCATTATCATCAAATCAGCCCTGCTCAGTAAAGATCCACAGAGAATCTCAATGTAAGAGAATATAAGAGACAATTTCCACAGAGCTGAAAAGAAGGACCGATCATGAAGTAGGACTCATGAAGATCAGATATTATATTCCCACAGTATCACAGATTGCTTAAGTTTATCTTCACAGATAGTCTAATAATAACTGATAACCCTTGGAAAATCAGTTTCGACCTTCTCCAGAGGGTCAGACCAGAGGAGGTTCCTGACCCTTCCCACCAAATGATTCCGTGAGGAGCAGTGGAGATGTTCCTCATTGTTAACAGTATCATTTGCTTGAAGGTCTGTGAAAACTGGGCTGTGAGTGACAGAACAATAGCAGCCATCCAGCTAACAGGCAACATTCTGAGACTGTTGGCTAATGTTCTCTAAAAGTTCTCTCCAGGTTAGCAAAAAAGCAGTAACATTAGTAGAATGTTTTAACATTGCATTTCATATATCAAAAACATTATTCTTAAATGGTTAGTGGAACGTTTTAAAAATGTTACAGAATCAAAAAGTTGGAATAACGTTCTTATAATCACCATTAATGTTAATACAACTTCTTAGAAATTCTATGTTCCTAGAACATTCAAAATAACATTTTTGTTTCTTGAGGGAAATGTTATGGAAATGCTCTTACATCCTAAAATTGTTAGCTGGGCAGGAGAGGCAGAGAGGAACAAGAAAATACTCCTCGCGGTCATGCTCACCCTGATCTTTAGACAGCTCTTCCCAGGACTGTTGTAGCTCCTCTAGGGATCAAATTCTCCCCTCAGTTCCGGACGCAAGGTCCAAATCAGGATATATATCATTGCATTGAGCCACATCCTCTGTTAACAAATACATAAACTGTTTGGATTGGAACGCAGTCAAGATGTAAATCACATGGAAATAAAGTCATTTGAATTTTATAGAGCAAAATGTGTTAGTGGTAATATTCGATAGCATATTTTGCAGCTATGCAAATTACAAGTTCTGCAATTAACAAGTGTAGCACAAACAGAACAGCTCTTTTGATCTTCAGTATCAGAGCGGTGGTCTCATACAGTATGTATGTTTTGTATTATGATATACATCATTAGTGAGAGAGATGATGATTCAACAGATATTTTGTACAGTAGAGAAACTGTGTGAATTGGTCATGAGGAATGACACACTCATCTGAATCAGGTCAAGAGCAAGTTTAATGTATAAACATGCGTTCGGCTTTAATTTAGCTGACAGTCTTGCTCTAGGTATTTGGGTAGACAACACAATATGCATGTTTGCATCATTTTTAGCTGTGTCAGCATATTCACTTCCATTCGGATTTTGTCAAACCACTTTCTGTATGATAAGAGTTACAGCAGTGCATATTAATTTAGATTAAAATCTAAACGTTAATGCATTTCCACACAACAGCATTATGTCCATATGTTACTGTATCATCATTTAATTTTTTTATTTACTGTAAAGGCAGCAAAAAACCCGGTGCACTGAGAACCACTGAGAAATGCCCTGCATGGAATTCTGGAAGATGTTTGTGATAAAATTCCACAGTCGGTCATCTAATCCCAGCAACTGCCGATAAACTGCACCTGTCTTCACATTTGTCTATAAGAACAAGAGTGTTTAGTTATAACAGTGGTAAGTTGGAGGCATACTGCTCCCATGGTAAACCCCATTACATCAGTACACAGACTGAGACAAAACACATAGTAACCCAATGCCTTAAGATGAAAATGAACATATTTTAGTGATCCATTATCATTCAAGTCAGATTTCTAAAAACAGGCCCCAGTTTTCCATGTCAAAAATTGTAGATGTGAATTATAAACGCTCATTTTAAGAGCGTCAGTTACTGCAATTGGAGGTTGGCTGCATCTGTTGAAGGTGGTTCTGGGAAGCACCAGCCAAACCTGAAAAACAAAACACATCGAAACAACAACACAAAAATAAATCAGAGCAGCTCTTAACAACACACAGGGCCGTGTGGAGATAGTTTGACAGTGCCATTACTGTGTGATTGTGTAACGTCTGTTTTCTTGGCTGCAGAGGTGGAGTGTGAGTCGGATCAAAGACAGCAGCCCAGGGAAGCTCTGGATCAGATTGCATTTTGGGTTGAAGCCCTTCATTCATTTGTGACATTTACAGGCGTTTCAGCCTCGGCCCTAAAAGAGGGCCCCTCGCCTTTCTGGAAAATCCCTGAGAGCGTGTGTCTGGCTCCACTTGTGTGTTCTGTGCCGGTTGAGGAAACGGGCCAATTACGGAGGCAAGAACCAAGACGCGTATGATGTCATCACACACACACTCTTCTAACTGCGCTATAACACATTGCAGATGAGAGTGGAGAATGGGGGGGGGGAGCAGAACTAGTCTGCAGTTTCTTGAAAGCGTCCTGCAACTTAAGATTGACAAACCAAAGTTTGTCAGGCACACGAAAAAATCGAATCTGGCTCTATTCTGATATGCACTGCAATCAATTCTCACTGCGCAAACTCCAAGTCCCGTCCTACATTGTGCCCCAAATGTGTGTCGTTACAGAAAGTGGAAAATGGATTGCTCGCAGCAGTTGACTTTGACTTATAAGAATTCATGTGCATCCAGATGGGTTCCCATACATCCTTATGATGGGCTTTCAAGCTCTAAGCACTGATCCAGTGTGTGCAGGCACCTTATCAGGTTTCAAAGGGAGGTATTGGACAATGTCCTATGAGATCACTGGATTACAGACTGCAACTCTGTTCCTGTTTTCTTAGTTCCAGGTGAGGGCTTACAGTCTTCATCCTTGGCCCAAATGAACCGATTACCAAAGGCATTTATATTTCGGTGGAATAACGATTGTGAATTCTGGAGAAAATCTCCACAAAAGTGAACAGCCCAGCTTATTTGTAGGGTTGTGCAGCGTCTTGCTGACCTCTGGTGCTGTGAAGAGGGTTTGCATGAACAGAACAGCTATTCAATCTCTTATATTATATTGATCTGCATGAACAAAATGTAAACGATTAAAATTTAAAAGTTGAATTAAAAATAAAATCTGTAAAAATAAAAAAATATATATTTGAACAAATGTGTTGGCTCATGGGGACTCTTATTTTGAAATGCAGTGCTGGCGGTCTTTTATTGTTTATTGTTGATGTTTTATAGTGTCTGTGTTCACACTGCTGATTTTACCGCGTTGATGGAGTAGTAAAGTCAGAGGAAGCGGGTATAAAATCATAATTAAATACAATATTTATTCACATTATAGACTTTGTTCGCTCGTTTAATCGTGTTTTGTGTATTATTATTAATGTTGTTTAGCTGTCGCACTGTGACGTTTGATAGTTACGTATGTCGCACGTGCGCCATGGCTCACAGTTTAACATCACAGTTGTATTACATGCGCTGTAATAATGATTATAATTATTATTGATAATGATAATAATTATAATTGATAATGATAATAATTATAATTGATAATACACTTCTTCTTTATAACACAACAAACTGCAATGCCGCCCTTGACGATTATCGTGTGAATACAGTAAAAGTACAAATGTGAATGAGTTGAATGAGTGCAGTCAGTGAATACAGTATTGCTGATGTTGTTTGTGTTGTGTTGTGTTGTGTTGTGTTTATGTGGTTGTGTTGTGTTGTGTTTATGTGGTTGTGTTGTGTTGTGTTTATGTGGTTGTGTTGTGTTGTGTTTATGTGGTTGTGTTGTGTTGTGTTGTGTTTGTGGTTGTGTTGTTGTGTTTATGTGGTTGTGTTGTGTTGTGTTTATGTGGTTGTGTTGTGTTGTGTTTATGTGGTTGTGTTGTGTGGTTGTGTTGTGTGGTTGTGTTGTGGTGTTGTGTTTATGTGGTTGTGGTGTTGTGTTTATGTGGTTGTGGTGTTGTGTTTATGTGGTTGTGTTGTTGTGTTTATGTGGTTGTGTTGTTGTGTTATGTGGTTGTGTTGTTGTGTTTATGTGGTTGTGTTGTGTTTATGTGGTTGTGTTGTGTTGTGTTGTGTTTATGTGGTTGTGTTGTGTTGTGTTTGTGGTTGTGTTGTGGTGTTGTGTTTATGTGGTTGTGTTGTGTTTATGTGGTTGTGTTGTGTTTATGTGGTTGTGTTGTTGTGTTTATGTGGTTGTGTTGTTGTGTTTATGTGGTTGTGTTGTTGTGTTTATGTGGTTGTGTTGTGTTTATGTGGTTGTGTTGTTGTGTTTATGTGGTTGTGTTGTTGTGTTTATGTGGTTGTGTTTGTTTATGTTTTTGTGTTTATGTGGTTGTGGTGTTGTGTTTATGTGGTTGTGTTGTGTTTTGTGGTTGTGGTGTTGTGTTTATGTGGTTTGTGTTGTGTTTGGTTGTGTTTGTTTATGTGGTTGTGTTGTGTTTATGTGGTTGTGTTGTTGTGTTTATGTGGTTGTGTTGTTGTGTTTATGTGGTTGTGTTGTTGTGTTTATGTGGTTGTGTTGTTGTGTTTATGTGGTTGTGTTGTTGTGTTATGTGGTTGTGTTGTTGTGTTTGTGTGGTTGTGTTGTTGTGTTTGTTTTATATGTATGTGTGTAAGGAGGCAGGGGATCTGTGCAGGTATGACCCCAACAAAGGAAGACATGACCTCCCTCATTGAGAAAACCATGAAGATGAGGAGGGATGAAGAGGCAAGGCAGGTGGTCCTGGCTTGGGCTGTGCTGAATATCTCTCTGGCTGGAATGATTTATACGGAGATGTAAGTTCATGCATGTTTTTGTGTTTCTTCCAAGGGTTCTGCCTGCAGGAGTCTCGAACTGTGAGGGGACATTTAACTCCAGGATGCCACTGTCTCTCAAAACTATTGTTTAAGTGTTAAGACTTTCCTCGTGATAATGTGATATAAAGTGTCTTTTGAACCACAAGTAATCAGTTTACCTTCTGTGTAAGGTCTGGAAAGCTTCTTAGCAGATACTACAACATTAACTACTGGCCAATCTGGTATATCGGTAAGTTAATAAAATGGACAGTCATGTCTCAAAGGATGTTGGTTATGTAGTTTGTGGCTTTTTCTCTGACTTTGGTGTTTATTGGTCAGAGCTCGCCCTGGCTTCCCTCTTCAGCCTTAATGCGCTTTTTGACTTCTGGAAGTACTTTAAATACACAATGGCTCCCTCTGCTATCGTTGTCTCTCCAGAGCAACATCGACTTTTGGGGCTCGCGGCCTCAGGTGAGTTATTACTGGCACCTGCAAAAGAAACAAGTTTTGTTAACACACAGTGCTGTGAAAACTGTACGTTGCTTTGGACACACATGCACATGCACATGTACATGCACACTACAAGATAGTGTGAATGACTGCTGTTATTTTGTTAACAGGGATTCAAGCCTCCCCACCACAGAAACAAGAGAAGAAGGAAGCTCCTGTCTCAGTCCAGTCCTCGCCTCTTCAGGGACAGAATGTTCTTAGTTTTAGTCCTGCAAGATCCTCCAGTACCAGCCCCAAGTTTTCCCCCAGCTGTGTGTCCGGATACAGTCCGTCTCTAAGCAGCCCCTCCTCAGCCGGGGGAACTTTTTCACCTTCCATGGCGTTTGGCAAGGTTTGTGTTCCAAGAATGACCCGCAATGCTTCTCAGAATTGTATTTATAATAATTTATTCTGTTCAAACACTTTTCTCAGTATGCTTCACCATGTGTGGTTCTATCACCTGCAGGTGTTGAACTACAGCCCATCTCCAGGTTCTTCTCCTTATCCCAGTACTCTTGCACCAGTGGAGGGTGCCAGTCTCCGCGCGCGATACCGCACGTCTCCATCTGTCTTCAGTTCACCTGGAGGTAAGGAGGATTACATAAATGATCTGAAGACTTTGGAAAAATTTCTACGCTCAGAGGAAGAGAAGAGTCATCGCAGTCAACTAGGAAGTCCTGAGTCAACATCTCCAAGACACAGTCCAACCTTCTGGAACTACAGTCGTACGGTGGGGGATTACGCACAGAGTCTGAGGAAGTTTCAGTACCAGCCGGCCTGCCGCTCACAAGCCCCTTCAGCCCATAAAGACGACACAGAGCTGGGATCCAAACAGGCTGCGGAGGAGGTGAGGATAATGTTAATACTGTAGCAAGAAACAGACTGAAATGCTGTTACGTAAATGATAATAAAGATGTTTCGTTACAGGTCTGGGCAAGAATCACAACCAGCCGTGTGGTGACTGAAAGCATTGACAGTTGGACTGCTAAACTTAGAAATGTGAGCACAACATTTATGAATTTTCTTGTCACTTATCCGGCAGTGTGGTATTTTATGGGCTTGAAACTTCATTACATTGAAAAATGTGGTTTGTTATCAGTGTTTGGTCATTTGCATGCAACTTCTAAAGGCATACTGTGGATACAGCTCGAGGATTTTGTTTTGAGATCACACGTTTGTAACGCTTTTTATTCCAGTGGATCAACGACACGATTCTGGTACATTTGGTGAAAGAGATTGACTCTGTCAACGGTCAGATGAGAAGGATGGGCTGCCCTGAGCTCCAGATTGGAGGTAATTGTTTCTCTTTCAAACATATTGAATTGTACGTGTTTATTTGAGCTACCTCATCACATCTTGATTCTCTTTTATGAAGAGGCCAGTATCAGCAGTCTTAAACAAGCCGCTGTGGTCAAAGCATCTGTCATTCCATCCCTCAGTGCCATCGTTCAGTATCTGGACATCACAGCCAATCAAGAGTATCTCGTGGACAGAATCAAGGGTGAGCGGATAGCTGATTTTACTTGATGTTGTTCGTTGGCTTTACACATGCTTTTATTTTGAAATATATTACCAGATTGTATATTATATCTTTTTAACCTATGTTTTGACGGTCTTGTCCTGCAGAACTGGCTCACAGTGGCTGTATGAGTTCGTTTCGCTGGAATGGAGGAGGAGATTTGAAAAACAGGAAGTGGGACAATGACCTTCCAACAGACTCTGCTGTGAGTTCCTTAAATAGCCATCATTTGAATGTCATGTTACTAAAGTTTACCTGTATAGATGAGGTAAATACAAATATTATTCATGCTTTGTGTTTGTTTATTGTTTATTTTCCTGTTCTGTAGATTCTGATGCATGTGCTGTGTACATACCTGGACTCCAGACTCCCTCCACATCCAAAATATCCTGATGGGAAAACCTTTACATCCCAACACTTTGTACAGACACCAGATAAACCAGGTTTGCTCAGACATCCCGCTGCATCGTAAAGACTGCATGTTTAAACTATGCCTCTGACATTTGCATAAATATGCTAATTTTTGACAGACGTGTCCAATGAGAACCTGTTCTGCATCCATCAAAGCAGCATGACCCCTCCTCATTATCAGCTCGTCTATCAGGGTCACGTTTACAGCTTACCAAAGGTACAGCGTATACAACAGTAAAATAACTGCTGTGACGTTATGCTTCACTAATTTAACTAATGCTTGATGTTGTTACAGGGCAGAAATAATTTGTTTCATACCATCCTCATGTTTCTCTACATTATTAAAACTAAGGAGTCTGGCATGCTGGGGTGAGTGGAGACGAGTCTAGTTGTGCTTGATTTTAGTGGTTGACTTGTGGCATAATTTGAACAGTGTAGCTGTTACTATATTGGATCATAAAAGCGTGTAATGTAACACATCTTTTCTGTTTTTTGCTTCAGGAGAGTGAATCTCGGTCTTTCAGGGGTGAATATACTCTGGATCTTTGGTGACTGAGGTTGTGATGTTAACACAAGAATTTGCCACTAAGAGAAAACCCTGCATCGTACTGTATTACAGCCATCCTAAACAATTTATATGCACATGCGAATAAAGCACAAGAAGTGTTTTTTAGCTGTACAAGAAAATGTTTTAAACACAAATGTTTATGGCTTGAAAACATGTCAAAATGGATCTCGTACCTCTGGTTTTGTACTTCATAAATAGTTTTGTATGTCATTTGTCACACTTGCTTCATATCCAAAGTTGTTTTTGGTTTCAAACTGAATGTGTAGAACAGTGTAGTTTGATATGAATGTAAATTCATTAATTAGGTGACCGGGGCTTTGTGGGCACTGTAGGATGTACTTGTACATTTTAATGCTGAAAGAGTAAAGAAATGTTTCTCCTATTACTTAAAGATACCAGTTTCATTTTTTTGTACGAGAAGTCTGTTCTCAACAATCAATGCCTGTTACACATGCAAAACTTTTCTGATGAAAGACATGCTTGAAAACAGTTTGGTGTGGTGATGTTTCTGTAACAAGTACTTGCTTTGTCACGATGAATAATAATATGCAGAAAAGCAGGTGATCTTTATTTTGGATGCCGATTTCTATAATATACAAAAATGTTTTGCATACTATATGTTTTGCATTTTGTATTGTGCCTGAAATGAAAGCTTGAGATGAACTGAGTCTGCTTTTTTGTCTTCATATTTAAATGAATAAATGCCTGAAATTATTCTTGCGTTTGGGTCTAAGGTGCTCTTGAGGATGTTATTCTAACAGTTGCCCGCTAGATGGTGCAGTTCTGCTGGTGGTGGATCTAAATTCAGGACATATAATAATACATAATAATAATAATATACACAATAGTATACGGTAATCATTCAGTACCAAGTTACTGTAGTACCATTACAATACGTTTTGTAAATGCAGTGTTACAGTAATATGCTTTCTAAACATTTCCTTTAAAGAGCAAGAAATAAATGTCTTCTATCGTATTACCAGCAATATACGTATATTTTCACTACAACATGTAACCATTGAAAACAACACATTACACACAACGCGTACAAGTTTAATATAAATGACGAACGGTTTGCGCAATGGTTTGGCGGTGAACTACACGTCCCGAAATGCCTTGCGCGACGCGTCATCCGTTCGTGCGTCGCTTCTCCGTATCGGGAAAAAAAGCGCCGTGCGGGCAGCAGCGATGTCAGTCCGGGCTGTAGCAGCGAAAATGGCCGAGGTCGAGTTGAAAGACGCGGCCGGTAAAGATCCTTCCCCCGTTATCTCTCCTCTGACACCCAAAGCGGAGGACAAGAAAAGTGAAATCAACTCCTCAGCGCCGTCTTCGTCCTCGGCGGCCGCGGCCGGGGATCCGGTCCCGGTGGTCGCCGCACCGACCCCCGCGAGGATGCCGCAGGTGTCCGCTTTGAAGCGCCCGGACCCGCAGCAGAACGGCGGCGAGGCGTTCGTCAACTGCGACGGCACGGTGGCGGAGGCCCCGCGGATGAAAAAGGTAACGTGAACCGACGGACGGCCATCCGTGACGGAGCTCCGGTCATTGTGCGGCGATTATGATGGCCTACCGTCACATATCACCCAACGACCGGGAGACGAACTACCGGAGAGTCTCAATAAAATCTCAATAACATCTCAATAAAAGTTAGTACGCAGTGTTGCCATTTCGGATCAGTTCATTATGTGAAGATGAATTCATCTGTGTGGTCTGTGATCAGCTGTGAAAACTCTCTATACATTAATATTGTGCTCATGGTCACAATATATAATATGTATTTATGTATCTGTATTCATATACAGAATACAGATACGTATTTATTTCCTGTCTGAAATGTAGATGTCTGTTTCCTGCACCAAAGCAATGTGAGAATTAATTTACCTGCACATATAAGTACATTTTGCCCCTTGGCTTGGCCTTTGCCTCTTCTGCCCTGTCTGCTCTCTGGACGGGTTTGGCACAGGCTGGGTTCTGTATTAATCTCTTTTGATAATGAATATATTTACTATCTCAGCTGGCGAGCACCGGACGGTTCAACGTACAAGACAAAGACTTTGTCAGAGAGAAAAACGCAGTCCAAGCTCTGAGGTTTGTATTGGTGGACTGCAAAGCCACGGCCACAGCGTGATATTATGAATGATATTATGATATGATGAGACAATCTGGCCTGCGGGGGACCTTTAAATGTATTCTTTGTTATAAATAGTTATAAAGCTGTTGCGGTCTTTAATGGTTTCGTTAATCCAGAAATGAAATTTTATAGCTGCGTTTTTTCACGTCGCATAATTTTAAACCTTTTTGGGGATGAACTATTGCTTTAAGGCTTAAATATGTAGTTTCTGTTTGCTATAAAGACGCATCTGACAGGAAATGAGTCTGTAATTTCAGGCTTTGCTGAACATCCCTCAGCAGTGTTGTTGGCAGCGTGATTCTGGACCTTCTGCGGACAGCAGTGGATGAACTTTTGTAGCTCAGATTATCTGAAGTTGGTCTGGCAACGTCCCAGAAATTCTCTTAGCGCAGACACAGTTACGCCACTCGGCTGTGTCTTAATGCTTTTAATGCAACTGCTGTTTTTTCAAGCTGTGACTCCAGCAGATCTGTTTCTAAGAAAACCCTGTTTTGATCTCTTGTCTATTTAGGCACCTATAATGCATGCTGCCTGTTCAGGGAGAGTGGGTTACGTCACATGTCTGATAGTGCACGAAAGGAAGGAAGAGCATGCAGTTTTGCAAATCCATGCAGTTTTTATGTTATTACATCGGCTGTAGTTTGTCTCGGGTTTTAATGGTTATCACCCCCGCGAGAGGGCTGGTGTTACTGGAGATGTGAGGTTTGTGTGCACTGAGGTTATGTCACTAAGTTACGATTCCCAGCATGTTTATGTCATATAACAGGTTAGTTGTGTCATGGGAACAACTGGGGGAAACCCTTGACAACCTGTAGTTGTTCCACCATGGTTTGTGTGGTTACATATATTTTATTTATGTTGTATTAGCTATGTTTTTTTTTTTATTCTTGCTACTGTAATTGTTTCTAATAAACTGTTATTTATGCTGCTTTAATAAACACTATAAATTAAAGGCAATATAATGCTCTGTATAACACTTGTAAGTTTTGTTAAATATAACTTGAATATTCTTCATTTATAGTTGTTAAAAGTTATTTATTTGTTAGTGCTGTTTATTCATTATATTATTTATGCAATTTCTCTTCTAATCTGAGGGCCGTGTTTATAACACCCCATTTCCCACTTTAGCTGTGCTTTTCATAGACACTAGGCCACAAGTCTGTCATTTCTTGCCTTGTGGTTAAAATGGGGCTTTTGAAACCCTGTTGCTTTCTACTGCTGCGTCTTTGGACGGCCATCGCTGTGGAGAGACAGTGATATCCTGCTGATATTTCTGATATATGTGCTCTGTTTGGCAGAACTTACCAAGTTCCCATGACTCGTGATGGTCTCTCGCTTTTGAGTGAATCAGAAGTTGTGTGACACCCGTGTCTCTTTCTTTAGATCAACAGCTGTTACCCTGAGGATGTGGCAAACCAAGATAACCTGCTTTCTTTACTGCAGTTTTGGACTTCATTTCACTTTTTCTGTTGATGTCAACGACTCCATTTCTCTTTTGAGGGAGTTTAGAAACTTCTGCATTGGAAACAAAGTAAAGGAGGTACAAAGTGTAATCTGGTCAGACCTTCTCGGTTCGAAGTTCCTCATGGCTTGTGATAGAAACGGCTGTTGATAGGGAAATATTTGTCACTATGATGTGAATGACTGGAACAGACAGATGTAATTGCGTTTAGTTGTGTGTAGCTTTGAAATGTTTTATTTGAAACATTTATCATTTTTGGGAAGCACTTCCTGGCCCTTTCTTTTCATATAATGAAAAAGAATCGGTACTGGAGCTTTCAAGCTCCAAAATTGCAAAAAGCGCAGTGAAAAATCACAAAAGTGACCAAATAGCATATTCTAAATTCAGATCATCTTTGTGTGAGGAACAGGAAGAAATTCCACAGAAAGAAGTCATTGGGGTGTGTAAATAATGCCATATTTTGGGTAAACTATTCCTTTAAGAGCTTAAGAGTGAAATGTTTTGAGAAAGTGCTGCTCAGTCTCATGAACGTGGTGGTCATGGAGACTGACGTTATGATGGAGTAACTGTGCTCTACCTCATACTGTATGTCTTGTGCCGTCACTAATGGACTCGACTGAGATTTTGCTTTTCACCTGAGATCACGCAGAGTCTGAAGTATCTTGTTTGTTCCACTTTCTCAGATGTAAATTAAAGGGGTAGTTCACTCAAAATGAAAGTGTACACTATTCCTTTAAGATATGGTGTTCACATTTAACATGTTGCTGCGTGTTGTTGCAGTTTGTGATGAAACCTGCAGCTGAGATTGCTGTTTGCATACTGCGAATTTATAAATCGCAATCTGTGACTTTATCCTGCTTTATCACGAGTAAGCAGAGTGAAAAACTAGTCAAAATAAGCATCACTGAGACAAGGTTGCTGAAGGCAGCCAGCTGTTGTTACCGTGTGTGCTTACTAGCTGGTTGATTATTTCTGCAAGTTCTTGTTAAATTGTTAAGAGGGCTTGCGAAATAAAACCCTGTAAGAACTTTCTAATCCTGTCATTTGTTCGTTGAGTTCATTTGAATATGCTGGTATTTTCAGTGAATGCGCATCAATTGTGCAAGTGGTACGAGTGAAATATTAAACCTGTTAGTCAGAAATGTGCTACTGAATGAATAAACAACAGCTTTTCCACTGACCAATTGGCCTTCTGTTCAACCGGATTGATTTATGTGGCTGAGCGTTGAGTAGATGATTTGTGATGGCGTTCGTGTTGACTGCTGCAGATTAGTGTACAACTGGGCCTCAGGTTTTTCATGTAGTTAACCGGTGGACGAACACACGTGAAGGGTCCACGGCGGAGGAATGCGACCCCTGCGCCAGCCCCTCGCAAAGAACCTTCATTGTGTTCCAAAACTGCAGCGTCACAGTGGGAAAGAAATGCCACCCTCAACTCCATTTCCATGCAGTTACAGCTCAAAAAAGACGACCACAGATGTTGTATAACAGTTTGATTGTGACCATTATCCTAATTTTGCCGCCGTGGCTTATCTCAAATTTCACAGCATTAATGGTATTTTTTATTTTAGTCTGTATGGACAACCGCACTGAAAGTTTTTTTTTTTAAAACAGCTCATGTAGTCTGTCCACACAAACCTGTAATTTCACCCTTTAGCTGTCTTTGTAGTGTGCATATAAATCCAAATTGCAGTCCGTCATTTTCAGAGATCAAAGTGGAGCCCAATTTCTGTTTAATGTGTCTGATCTGGAGATGGGATGAGAATAGTCGGACTGGCTTGTTACTCTGTAATGAAGTCACATATTTTTTACTTAAGAGCGCTGATGAAAGAGCTCAGGACAGGGCTGTCCGTCCAGCCGCACAGCGCTTGTGACTGTTGCTTTCAATCCATTTTAACGGGTAATGACAAAGAGGTTCATTAGCTGTGTGTGGTTTCATTGACTTATATAGATCACTGACCCAGAACGTTACTTCTGAGCTAAATTTGTGGATCCATTGATTAGCTGATTGTTGATTTACTTCGCTTAGCTTTCAGTGAGCATCACAGGGCTTGATGTCACTTCCACGGATGTGTCATTAGCAGAGTGCATCATGGGAAAAATCATTCCAGCTTTCACTGCTGAAGATACTGAAGTGGTTTTTCTCTTCTCTTTAGCCCAGAGCACTTGTTTGTGTCCATATATCAGTGCAGGAAGACTTTGCAGGCAGTTCTGCTCCAGGGTCTTGTTGTGCTTTAACACACATTTTGTTCTCTCGCACATGAGGGTTCTTTCTGTTCCACATCAGTGCTGATGGGGTTCATTCGTTCTCTTGGAGAACACGTTGTACTAGAAGATTTAAAAAACAGGTTAATCAGAGCCATCGTGAGTGCCCTTAAGGCTGCAATCCGTAATATTTTTTTGTCGCTGAAATATGAACAACAAAAATCAGTTCATGAGTTTAAGTTTATAATAATGGGAAATGTCCGTCTGTAAACAAAAAGAAGATTCGGCTACTATATCGCATGTCCGGGAGCTGTGGATGACACAGTGTTTGTAGCTTGTTCTTACAGGCTTTATTTAGAATTTAAACGTTTCAGCTACGTTTAGAAAGTAACGCCGCAAGTACCCTGCAATTTCATGTTTCAAACAGAGATGGCGGTACAGAGGCAAAAGTTACAGCCTGCAGCTTTAAAGCGTGATTGTGTTCCTGGTTAAGAAACGTCTCTAAGCATTGATATAAAGTCTTACTGTTCATATAATCAGTTTCTGTGTTGTGTTCTCTTGATCTGTGTGTTCTGCTCTGAATTCCCTGTAGCTGTTGTGGATGTTTTTTATTTTTGATGTTCTGTTGCTATATTTGGCTTCAGACAGGAGATGAGCTCTGGTTAGGGTTCAGGAGTGTTCACTTGCTGTCAGGCACTGAGCGCTGTATCGCCGTGCTCTTATGAATTAAGAATCATCCACTGTCTTGCGTAATAAGATCCTCTCGTTTTCTTACCCTTGCTTTCTCTTTCTCTCCGTCCACCCTCCATCTTCTCAGAGGCCCCAAAACAGTCACAGCTTTGCTGTTTTCATTGAGTTAAGGTTAGAATGAATGTGTGTTTGCAGTGCATTTCCATAATTTGAGTGTTTCTCAAAAAAAACATGATATTATCTGGTAGAGTGGGGCTTGAATTGTGCAAAGTGGCTGTTATACATCATAAAGACACATGGTTGGAAAAAGACAAGTAGTTAAAAAAAAAATCCAATATCTTCTGCTTCATTTGCTCATGGAGGCTTGTTTTGTCATGTCAGCTTTTATCTAGCTTGGGTTCTGGCGTATCCCAAAATGCATTATGTTCTCGTATCACAGTAAATAATTTCAGGTTCATTATAATATTGCAAGATTATGCATAACAAATAAGGTCCCAGAAGACTTTTTCTCACACCACCTGCGGTTAATGATGCACTGCGTTTAGGATAAGTTTAGCAGGATAAGTCGAACATCTAACAAGCTCAACGTGGAAACGGGCATCTGTGTTCGTTTACTTTTTACAGGCCTGAGTAAAATCAGATTTATATTTTTTTAGCTGGATTTAGACAGACAGAAAGATGGTTATCTTTGGTTATAAAATATGGTTTATTTTTCTTTTCCCTGTTTTAATGCACAACAGATGTCAGTAAGGGATGGTGCGCGTATGGTCGAATGTGTTACGCAGGCTGGAGCGAGCCATTTTACTTCTGCTGCAAATTTAGGGGTAACAGATAATGTGTTTCGTGGCATTGCGATGCATAAGTTACCTCACTCAGAATGGATTCAGGCATTTCATTTTCCAGTTTTCTCTTCTCATAGCACTGTGAAGGTGACCTGATTCTCCCTGCAGTCAATAACAGCTGCTCATCTTTCTTGGATCTTTCGGCTGTGAGCTCGATCATTCTAGTTCATTATTAAAAAAGATACATTTACAAGACCGGGCTGGCAAATGAAGTGGATTCAACAGTTATTTGCCCAACACCTTTTTTTGTCACTCCTATCTTCAGATGAAGCTTAGTGTGAAAGAGTACATTAGGCATCTAAACCCAAATATGCAGAGAACGGAAAGAACATCACACTCTCTCGTCATTTGTGCTTAGTCAAATCACCACCAGCTGGTACAGAAATAGAGGCCTTTTATCCAAGGACCTTTAGACACTGATCGTCACTGAGGGCAGAACCGGGCGTGCAGGGACAGATTCTTTCTTGCAGAAGAAAACTGAAAGGTTTCATTAAAGTCCAACGCATGGCCTTTGTCGGCATAGTGTCAGACCTTCAAGTGGATAACCTTTCTTTTCATTTGATCTCTTCATGAGTCTAGTTTTCGTGAGCTGAAGAGATTCAGCTGTCAGAACAGAATAGAGAAGAGAACTTTTATCTCTAAAACTCGGTGTAACAATATAACATTGTTAATGTTTATTGTTGTGCGTCATTGGTTCTCAACAACGCAAGATTGCCAAGCAAGTTTACTGTTAAATAAGTAGGCAGATAGTCAAAGAAAGCTTTTTCCCTTTTCTTGTCTTTTTCCAGTGTTGCCAGAGTTCTGTGTGCAGAATGCATTTTTAATGTGATGTAACCTTAATATGTCTTTATATTGAGTATGAACCTCACAAGAGACAGCGCACGAAAACAGCATTATAAAGGTATTTTATTCCCACAAGAACAATATTTCACCGGGCTTGTCAAAGAGTTTGACCTTTCCAACAATAAAGTGTTGAAACGCGCTTAGGCAGTGAACTTCTGGTGTGGATTTTTCCGCTCTGAGACACGGAGGTTAGGCTTAGTTGTGCCTTAAGCCTTACAAACTCAACACGTACTGATAAACAGAAACCAGTCCAAAAGATGGTAATGGAAGTTAATAACAGATGGTAACTGTACAGAGTAGTAATAAAGAGTTCTAGTTTGAAGGTTTCTTCCAGAGTTGTAGCTTCTGTACACATCTCTAAACCGTTATTTTGCAGCTGTAGGATACTAGGAAAAAGGAAGGGCTAAATTTCAATAAACGGTAAGCAAATATGTCAGGTATGTTACGTGTTGTGGCCGCATGTTCAAGCACCGTCATCCAGTACAATGTGTCATCCGAGCAGGAAGCGAGCAGGAACCTGTCACATCTTACAGAGTTCATAGCCACACAATTACAGGAGATCAGTCCCTTGAAATGTGCTGTTGACTTGTGGATTATCTCTGCCTGTATACTTTTCCCCTGTTAAGCTTAAGCGGTGAATCATTCGTTTAGTCAAAGAATATTCCCATACCTACATACATAAGCTAACTTGTGTGCTTTACTAGCAGAGCTATTTGAAGGGTCATTGAAAAAGCTGGTTCGCTGGTTAAATGTCCTCAGATGCTCTTCAGTATCCGCTTCACGCGCCTCTCTTATTTCTCTTGCTGTCATTGGTCAGAGTGGCCTGCCTCGTATTACATTACCCACAATGCAACATCTTATGACTGTAAAAAGTTTAGTTGATACGAGTCCAGGCCATTTAGTGGCTTGTAAAGCTTGTTGTGTAGGGCTGAAAATATCACTGCAAGGTACGAAGATGGTTTGTGAACTTGAAAAGTGTCAGAGTGAAAGAGCACAGAGCCACACAGATATCCACGTCAAAGTGAGGCTGTGAAGCTCTTAACGGATGAAAAATAGACAAAAGAACTGTTGACTTAAGTTCATTCAGCTTGTTTTTTTGGGCTCCAGTGGTGCGTGATGGAAACTCCCTAACTGAAAATAACATTAAGTCTATAGACACATTGAGCTAATACTGTGCAGCACTGGGGCTGGGTAATCAAGCTAAATAATTCTTTACGGTTTAGTCTTAAAACCCACAATGGATACATGTCTTCATATTTCTGTATTTGCTCAGACTTTGCGTTTATTTCCATCTTGGTGCGATGAAGCGTTTAGCATGTGACTTTATGAATTTATTTGATTTTTGGCACTTGAGTGCCTCCGTAGCGTTTGTTTGTTCGGTTGCATTTTTCCACCGTTAGACAGAATAAGAGGAAAAATGCTCTGTGATGTTTAAACAGTTGCCAATCCTAAAAGCTGCTTCTTCCAAGTAGCGTTTAATTGTGAAATTCAGACCACAGGTGTCTCTGTTCTCTGGAGGCCATCTTTTTCTGTCCTGTGTTTCCACTCTCACCTGCTACGAACCAGCAGTAATGCTAATATCTCCCCTCTCCTGTCAGCCTGTGCAGAACAAGTTCATCTTATGTACGGTTCTTAGCTTCCAGGTGATGAGTTTCCTTGTTCCTTACAGCGATTAAGCAAGAGTGTGTGTGTGGCTTTGTGACCTTTTGTCCTGGAGTAAATTCCAAACTATCACATCTTGTGAAATTTCCAAGTGTACTCGTTTATTGTTTCTGAGCTCGGTGTGACACGGGGCCCCTTTGAGCCATCGAACTTTGGAGGTCTTTCTGCAGTGACCTCCCCCTTAAAACGAAAATATCTGCACTAATTTAGGTTTTAGATGTAAGATTAAACTTACATTTGGCCAAGTTTCTTCTGTTTATAGCTCTGGCCTTCATAAATCACTAACTGCTTAGCAGACTTGCAGTGCAGCTTTGAACGCCCTGCCACCCAGTGCCACCCTGATGCTGGTGCAATTGCCAGCTGGTTTCTATAGTGGCATAAATAAGCAATTTCCCTGGCACACCAACTACGGCCTTCATCATTGTGACAGCAATTTAAGAAAGAGTCACTGCAGGGTCAGGGATTGGGCCAGCTTCTGTTTTGGCTCTTTTTCTGCACCCATACTTCATCACTGTAGGAAGCATGTGTAGCCTTGCATTCCTTATTTATTTATCATTTGCAACTAGTGTACGTAAAAACACATAGAGCAGTATAATGCTAAGATTATAACATGAGAATTAACAAGGTCTCTCCCTGTTGCATGCTGCCAATGTAATACATTACAGTTAAAGTAACTCACACTTCATTTTGGCACAAGGTTAGCCATAGATCAAAATTCACACAAATTGCCTTGTCTGCGAAAGATAGATACAACACTATATTAGAACTGGTTCAAAAAACATTATTTCATAAGGGAGCACGATTTCAGAGTTTGTAACAACCTTTGTGTGTCTGATCTGTAAAATGTAGTTTAGGTAGGCAGCTCACTGTGGTTTGGAAGAGAGCCACAATCTAATGGTTATTCTTGAAACATCAGAAACGTGATTCAGCGTTTTAACAATTGACCGATGAAGTCATCTTCACCCCGCAGCGTGGGCTGTTTGTGAGTACATTAATGACTTTTTTTTACGTGATAAACGCTGCTAAAACCCGACTGCGAGCGCCTGGACATCCATTCTCAGTAAAAGTGAGCGTCTTAATCTTCTGAGCTCTCTGCAGTATCACTGTTAACATTCTGTGAGTGTGTGACTGCGTCACTTGCTCTCTCTCGTGTTATTTTTCTCTGTTACATAAGTCATCTGTTCGTGGAAGTGCTGCTCATGTGGCCCGATTTTCTCCTCTGTTACATTCGGCCATTGTGCCATTCTTCGAAATTGAGCTTTTTCCATCTGTTTGATTCATAAATCCATTCATTTTATCTCTGGAAGATTTAAATACATTGTTCTGTTTTGCCACAGTGTTTTGTGTCATTCAGAAAGAGAAGAACATGACACAAATGCTTTGTCAGGGTATATCTAAAATTAAGTATTATTGTGCATGATGTTATATTTGTTTTCTAAACATGATGCTGTCTTTACAGTGCAAATGATTATTGATTAAAAATGCACTGCAAAACCACATATAATTCTCTGAACTCGGCTCTGAGGTTTGTGAGTGTGTGTATTTGTACTTCTGAAACATCTGGGCGTGCAGATGGACAGGGTCACCCCAGATATTCACCCCGAAGGTACGTCTGGTCAGTTTATTCTTCAAGGTCAACTAATGTCTTGGTTGAGCAGCAGTTTGAAGAGAATGCGGTTGAATGCGGGTTAATTCATGTTGACATGTTTATAAAACTGTCTGAATCATAAATACATTTTTATGTCTGTTTTTAATGACACAGACATTTGACGGTAACTCCAGCAACTCTGTTTAGTATTCAGGTCAAGCAACACAGCAAAGTGTATAATACCACAAAGGAGTCAAAATATTACAATCACAAATATTTGTACCACAAATATTTCAATATTTTCATTTTTTTTAATCTGTGTAGGTACAAGTAGGACATGCTTAATGTTTAATAAGTCAGATGTTTTGCTGGACGTGTGCACAGTCACACAGAGAAGTTTTCTAATCAAACTGTCGCACTGTCATACATTCTTTCTGTTCTCTTAGTTTTCATGAAATGAAACTTGCTTTTAGGGTTAAAGGGTAGAGTTAGAGTTATATTGTATTGTGTCAATGAATGTCCTCACAAAGCTGAAGGTACAAACGTGTGTAAAGTGTCCTTGGCATGTTTCATTATCTGGAGCTTTTGAGACATACTCGTACGGTGTGGGAAAGTAGACGTGCATTTCCTGTACAATCAAACATTCCAATGCAGCCATTCGGTTCCTTTGTGCCGAAGGTGCCAGACTGAAGTTCACACAGTTCACATGGGTGTTTTCCCCCCCGATCTCTTTAGTGCTATTGTTGTGAAACCCCGGTGAGTGACACTCGCATTAAACTGCTTTTGGCTGAGGGCACAGAAACACTTATGTGATTTAAGGTCTCCGTGAGGCCATGCAGTCAGGCTGAGTCAGGACGTTATATGCGTCTGTATGACTGTGTTTTACTCACGGTCTGAAACGCATCTATCCATCCTTCCTGGAAACAGCACTTCCTGTAGCCTCAACCTACAGCCCAAAGATTAATCACTGCGATATCCGATGATTAAGGCTTATGCTTTTAAAATCTAGAGATAGATCACAATGTGTGGGACGATTTACGCAGCACTTTCCTGTCCGTCTGCAACAGCTGTCTGTCCATTTATAGAAGCAGCAGTTTACAGACATCTCTTATTGCTTAACAACAAGCTCTTGATGGGTTTCTCTGCCGTGCGAGACTTTTTTTTAGTTGCATAGAGACGCGGCAGTGGCTGGCTACACTGATAAGTGTGCACTGATAAGTCAGCTACACTGAGTGCTGATGTAGTTGTCAAGAGTGATCCTGGGTAACTGCAGAAAACAGGAAGTCACTGCTTACCTCTTTAGATTAGGTAAAGCTCACCCAATAATGAACTTTTTTGTGAGTTGTATTCAAGCTGGTTATGTTTAAGTTCCCTTAAGGCTTTTTTAGTTTATTTGTTGTTTGGACACCTGTTCACCGAACACTGTTCTTCTCTCTTTTTCTTGGCCATTTTTCACAACAGATCCAGTTTGCAGATCAGAAGCAGGAGTTTAACAAACGCCCCACCAAGATCGGCCGCAGATCTCTGTCTCGCTCCATCTCGCAGTCATCCACAGACAGTTACAGCTCAGGTATAGCTGCGTGTATTCACCACAGTCGCACATAGTCACGTAAACAAGCGGTTTTCCGACGCTTTATTTGACATGCATGATATTTATTATCTTCTCCAGCTGCCTCGTACACTGACAGCTCTGATGATGAGACGTCTCCACGAGACAAGCAGCAGAAGAACTCGAAGGGCAACTCCGATTTCTGCATTAAGAACATCAAGCAAGCCGACTTCGGACGCAGAGAGATCGAGATTGCCGAACAAGGTAGGAAGGACCTTTTTTGTTTCTGTGGCACCATGTAAGATAACACATGAGCAATAACCCGTCACGAGCATGTGTGTCGTGATGTGATGTCAACATGTATGACCAAAAAACTGTCCGCGCACACACTCACAGCCTGCTTGTATGCCAAGCTGTGTCTCTGTCTTGTTTTTGTTTTTATAAGGTTGATATATCAGCCATTTTAAGATGATTTGTGACACCTGATTACTGTCCTCATTGCCATTTAACTTTGTTTTATTTGCAAAGCTGTTAAAAATCTACTGTCTGTCGATTACTATTTATGATTGGTCCATCGAGTGACAACTGCAGTGCAGTTACATGCCATTGAGTGAAAATGAGTTTGTGTTTCAGTCTCATAGCCATGTGTTAATGATTTTTTTATGTGCTCTGCAGAAATGCCAGCGCTCATGGCACTGAGGAAGAGAGCGCAGGGAGAGAAGCCATTGGCTGGAGCCAAAATTGTGGGTTGCACCCACATCACAGCTCAGACTGCTGTGAGTGACCTGTAAATATTCATAGACATGTCAATATATTCTTATGAGGGCCTCCTTACTGGCCCACTCAGGAACTCTTTGACCATTAAAGACCAGCCACACAATTAGCTTAAAAACAAGGTGATGTTGTCAGATTTGTGGTCCTTACAAGTATAGTGAGTGTAGTTCATGTTTTATGAGGGCATTCCATGGACGGAATGGTTTTAATACTGTACTGTATATTCTAACCCCCTACACTAACACTAAACCTAACCTTCACAGAAACCTTTCTGCTATTTAAGATTTTCAAAGCAGACATCGACATTTACATTTAACAGTTTGTTAAAGTTTGTTTGTGTTTGTAGGTGTTAATGGAGACCCTTTCTGCTCTGGGAGCCCAGTGTAGATGGGCTGCCTGTAACATCTACTCCACCCAAAATGAGGTCGCAGCCGCCCTGGCAGAAGGGGGTAAATCTACTTCCTGTCTCCTGTGTACCTTCTCTCATCATCTCTGCATCCTATAGTCTCACCTGATTAAGGTGTGTTCACCCCGGCAGGTTTCTCAGTGTTTGCCTGGAAGGGTGAATCAGAGGACGACTTCTGGTGGTGTATCGATCGCTGTGTTAATGTGGAAGGCTGGCAACCCAACATGGTAACAAAACATGGGCTGTAGCCTCTTCTGATAACTCTTATGTTGATAGACTCTGATCTACGTCTTAACAACCTAAATCTTGTAGATTTTAGATGATGGGGGAGATTTGACCCACTGGATTTATAAGAAATATCCCAACATGTTCAAGAAGATCAAGGGCATCGTAGAGGAGAGTGTGACAGGAGTTCACAGGTGAGAACTTGTGTAACATGTCTCCCTCTGGTGGCAAGTGATGGAATTGATAGTTAATGTAATTGTGTATATACTGTAGTTCTCATTTATTTGGGATCCCTTAAAATGACCAGTGTTATCTTTTTAATATGTGATTTCAGTCTGGTGAATACAGATCAATTGTACTGCTCAAAATGCAGTTCTGATGTCTTCTACTAAACAAACACTTGTCTTTCCAGGCTGTACCAGCTGTCAAAGGCTGGCAAACTGTGTGTTCCCGCCATGAACGTAAATGACTCGGTGACCAAGCAGAAATTTGACAACCTGTACTGCTGCCGGGAGTCCATCCTGGACGGGTACGTTTTTCATAATGACATTGTCCTGGAAAAGCCCATTGGAAAGCTGTACACCCTAAATAGTTTTTCCATCAGCAATCAATACACTTGACAGACTGCACATAGCTACATAACCGCAGTTCTCAGCTGGGCAGAACCAGAAAGGCCAGGGTGACAGATAGCAGAAAAACACCATGCAAATAAAAACAATTTTTGTACAATGCAAAATCTGAGTCTTGAAGCTAAACTCTAGTGTTGTTTTATTTAAATGTGATTTTGTGTGTGTGTTTCAGTTTGAAGAGGACCACAGATGTGATGTTTGGAGGGAAGCAGGTGGTTGTGTGTGGATATGGAGAGGTGAGATCATTATATGGCTAATACAAAGTTTCTTTCCTCCCAATGGCACTCAGTTGTTCACATCTCTGGTGGCTCCTTGTCTTATTGAATACACAAGCACACACAAAGTATTTAAATCTGTTGGTTCCAGTGTTATGTGAGCACCTGACAGCTGGAAATCCAGCTCAATTTACAGAGTATGGTGTTTTGTAAAATATCCTCAAACTATAATTTGCGCATACTGGCCAGTGATTTAAAAGTAGCCAATACAGTTGCTAATGGCATCTATTTTCTGCTTATCAGTAGTGTGGATATTAATTTACACATTGGGTAATAGCTCTCATAAATTTTTGTAACCTTTAAAAATGGATTCATACACATAGGAGTTCAAGGGATTCACTTTTAATCTATTATATTTGACCAACCAGACAAGGTGTCATTTTTCTCATTTTTGTAGGAGAAACTGTCAATCACTTGATGACCACATCTCCACTGTACTACTTTATTGGACAATACCACAAATGGCCACTAGAGGAGACTGTGCTCTATAAAATTCCCCTTAACATTCATATGTTTGTATTAGGTTGGAAAAGGCTGTTGCGCCGCTCTCAAAGCGATGGGCTCCATTGTTTATGTCACAGAGATCGACCCCATCTGTGCCCTGCAGGCCTGGTGAGTGTCACTTCCTGTCAGTCTTCGTTCTTCTTCAGAAATACTATAGTCTCTTATGTGTGTGTCACACAGCATGGATGGTTTCCGGCTGGTCAAACTCAGCGAGGTTATCCGACAAGTCGACATTGTCATTACCTGCACAGGTAAGTTTACATCACTGTTTGTATTGCTTATTTTTTAATTTGTCTTTAAAACTTTATTTTCAGTTGTTATTTATCAGTGTTCTAACTCTCATTGCACCATAAGGGGATTTTAACTTGCTCAGCACACAGAATTCAGTACGTTTTATTAGCACAGATTTTGATTTTGGCGTAGATTGCTGTCCCTAAAGTTAATTACATTCCCATCTCAAACGTCATTTATGGCCATTGCAAAGTTCCTTCTAAGCTGCAGTCAGTCTTAAATTGAATTAAAATCGAGTTTTCAACAGTTCTGTGGGTGGAGAACACAGGATATGACTGCAGGATTCAGTTGTGCTCTCAGAGCAGTTGCTGATCAATATCTTACCAATAATTCCCTCAACGAAACAGAAAAGCTTTCTAAAGGACAAACAGAGGTGTTTCTTATTTGATGTCGTGTTTGTGTGGTGTTTGTAGGAAATAAGAACGTGGTGGTGAGAGAATACATGGACCGTATGAAGAACGGTTGTATAGTCTGTAACATGGGCCACTCCAACACTGAAATCGATGTGGTGAGAAAGTATCTATAATTACCCAGCTGTCTGTGTGTGGGAAGGATCTGTGTCATGCTGTATCCACGTGTGTCTATAAATAAGTGCATGATCGTGCACACAGCGTCTGTTTACTGAATTGCCTTGTGTGTGTTCTTTTCAGGCCAGTCTGCGGACACCTGAGCTCACCTGGGAGCGAGTGAGGTCACAAGTGGATCATGTGATCTGGCCGGACGGAAAGCGGATAGTGTTACTGGCAGAGGTTTGAAATCGCTTGTTGTTATAATAAAAAAAGAATAAAATAATGTATTTTCACAGGGAACGTTTTCAGAACATTGGCTAACAGTCTCTAAAAGTTAACCTAAAATGGTTATCTGGGTTGTAATTAACTGTAATTGTAACTATAATGAATTGTCCTCCAGAACTAAGCACGAGCAGATCTTTATCAGCTTGCTGTTTTCCGACATGCTTATGCTTGTTTCTTTTCAGGGTCGTCTCCTGAACCTCAGCTGTTCCACTGTTCCTACCTTTGTGCTGTCCATAACTGCTACAACCCAGGTGAGAAGAAAGAAAAATGAGCTTCATTATGAGGATAATTGAAGAAACACTGAGGTCTTGTGTGGGTGCAATGAGATTCTGGCTCTGTGGTCTTAACAGAAACTGGGTTGCTCTCTCTGTCAGGCTGCTGAGTGTGTATGAACCCCAGGCTCTCTGTGTGTGTGTTTGTGTGTGTGTGTTTGTGTGTGTTTGTGTGTGTTTGTGTGTGTTTGTGTGTGTGTGTGTGTGTGTGTGTGTGTGTGTGTGTGTGTGTGTGTGTGTGTGTATCATAGCCTTGCTGTTGTCATGGTGACTGATTTCTGGCTCTGGTCCCCCAGGCTCTGGCTCTGATAGAGCTGTATAATGCACCTGAGGGCCGATACAAACAGGATGTGTACCTGCTGCCTAAAAAAATGGGTATGATTCACTTTTATGAACACAAAATACATGCACATGTGAGAGAAGCTTCCTGAATTAAGTGTCACATGCAGTAAACGCTGATAAACCTCTGAATTCTTAAATACTGTGTTGTATTATGACTTTATAAGAGGGTTACTGCAGTAATTAGTTTGGGCCATGCAAGCGTATTTGCAGCAGACTACAGATCCTGTGTTTTCTGTAGCACATGGTATAAGAGTTTAGCCATGCTGGATTCTGCATTGACTCTGAGGAGGGAGAGACAGCTGAAAATAGGTCCCGCTGTCACAAACTGCTGGCATTTCTTGCTGCAGACTGCACAGAGCTGTCCTTTCTCTCTGTTCCTACCCAATCTTCTGTCTTTCTCTCCATAGCTGCTGCTTTACTTTCACCAGCACAAACAATATTTCAACAAATAGCTTTGTTTTCCCTAAAATGCTATTTATAAGATTTTGAAAAGAAGTTGAAACAACTATTTCCGATCAGTAAATCATTTTTTACATTGACCGGAAACAATTCCTTGATTCCAGTTTTTAGAGACCGGTGTAACAGAATAATGACTTTGTTGTTTCTGCAGATGAGTATGTGGCCAGCCTCCATCTCCCCACATTTGACGCACACTTGACTGAGCTGTCGGATGAGCAGGCCAAATATCTCGGCTTGAACAAAAACGGACCATTCAAACCGAACTACTACAGGTCGGACAAAATTTTAATAACGACAATCTCCTCAATCTGTTCATTTAAATATTACTTTAAAAAATTGCTTGTAATGTTTTATTACAGGTACTAAATCGATCACAGATGGGAAACGAAGATTACAGAAATTACCAAGACTACATAATCCATACAGACGAAGGCAAGACAGAGCTGTTTTACAGCCTGCCTTTGGAGAGGAGGGAGAAACTCCAAGCTGATTGGTTAGGGGTGAGGGGCGTGGCTAATTAGCGCTACGGCAGTGTTTATTTATTTTACGATAGAATAACATAGCTAACCTTTTAATGAGCTGCTACTGCCAGTGGTGCAACATAGCGACGTTTCCATGGAGATCTCGCAGTTTCATTTTTTCTTAGCTTCATGTGTCAGTTGTATGTACTTCATTTAGAGATCTTTTATCGTTTCATTATAATTAAGACAAAAAGTAAACTAATGGAAATGTGCGATCATACCTGATAATTCAGTCATGGACATGTCGAGTGTTTTTCTACATATGATTTTCTTGTTTCTTCTTTGTACGAAATGGCGGGTGGGACAGAATTACGTTCGGGTGCAGGAGTTCAGTGTTCTTTTAGTTGACCACACAATTCAAATAATTTTTTTTGTTGGTCATTTTTTAAACCTTGTATTAATTTTTACAACAAATTTTAACCTTTTGCGCTCTCGGCTCTAAGTAAAAGCTGTTGACGTTTAACTGGATCGTGAACGTTTTGGGGGCGGGGCTTATCCCCAGCATTCACTCAGACTGGAAGCTCATCCACTCATCGCCATGTAAAATTTCTCCCTAGTTCACATCTTTTCATGCTGTTTTCAACTGTTTAAACAATGCCAGTGTTGAAGTTTAACATGCTCAACCTCTACGTGTTTTCACAAATCTACTGTCTTGGTTTATCCACATTACTGCTGAAACGAATCACGGGTGTATGTTACGATATTTATACAAGTGATTTTTTTTATCTTCCGCCATCCACATTTGTCCATTTGAGCTCATCTTCTGTCATAAAAATAAGCAATTTAATGTTAAATATGATATTCTAGTGTAATATTACATTTAATTAAACCCTTGTTTTATATACTGTGAAGTAGAGCTTATATCAATTAAATACCAAATGTACAGTTCATCCGATACTTCAGTTTCTTTCCGGGTTATGTTAACTGAGGCCAAGAAAAACTTCTGTTCTCATGTCAGAGGTTAGAGGGAAAGATCTTGAGGTAAACTCTTCGATTTTGCTGCCTTTGTGACTGGTACTTTGTTCAAATACAATAAAATTGGGACCTTTATTTTACTATATTTCTGAACATCTTTGGCAGATATTTATCACTTCTTTGCTGTCTGTGTTTGTCATAAAGGGTATCAAAATGACTTTGTCCGTTTCTTGTTTAATGTGGCTTGACTTTCATCTGTTTGGGAATTTTTTCCGCCTTGACGTCTGTGTCACGTTGACGTCACGATGTGAATCAGCCAATCAAATGGCTACTGAGCAAAACACTTGGGTGTTTTTTCATTAATCTCTATTTTAAAATCACAGTTACTTGAGGTCCTTTTCAACTACAGGTTATGTTTGGTTTTCTCTTTAAGGTGTTTCCAAACGTAGTCCAGAAATTAAACTTTGCTTTTTACCCACAAGCACAGATAGATTTCATTGCATTATTCCTATGACACATTGGTTCTGTACGTAAATGTTTTATTTAACCCATTGTCTTAATTTTTTTTAAGCTTCATCTTTGTCTCACTGTTGACAAGCACATCAACATCACTGAACATTTTTCTGACGGTCTTGTGTCGAGCACATGAGATTAGCACCAGCACCTCCTATAGAAAATGAACATTAAAATACTGTAAGTATATAATAATGTAATACTGTAACTAAAATCACTGTATTTCTGTCAGTCTTCACTATGAATGCGAAAGTCCAATGATGGGTTTTCACATGTTTAACAAGCAATAATCTACAAATAAACAAAAAAGTGAAACAGTTTTCAGGTATCACTAACAAAATAAAAACATAAAGTCAAACTTTTGTTTTTTCAAGTATCACCAACTGCTGTATTTTTTTTATTCAATCTGAATTACTAAAACCAGACGGTTGTTTCCGTTATCACTGATTTTTCTTTGGTAAATAATAGTAACCAAAAAGATGCGCAAACACAACAAAGGAAATTTGCACACAAGATCTCTAATCTCTTTCCAGACCATATATGAACAACAGTATTAGATGCACAAATGTTCCTGTTGTAGACTAAATTATTCTACTTTTGTCATACTTGATTTGTTTATTATGTCTGTTCTTTAACTTCTGGCTTGGTGCGGATAATGAGTTTTCAGGGTCTGTTGGACAGTTTTCTGTGTGTAGGACAGATATGAATACTGTTTTTTTTTGCACGCCTCATTTAGGGAAACTATCCATTAGGGAAATTTCTGGGCATGTAATTGACAAGTAAAATTCATAAATCCAACAAGCTGCTCATGATCCCTGATACTAAAACTGATAAACAAACTAATACACAAACTTATACACCTTTAGGAAATGATCTCAACTTATTTTTAAGTCACAACTTTTCTGTTTACAAAGTTATGAGGGGTTTTTGGAATGTGTTGAGATCATTCTCGTACAAAGCAACGTAATGATGCCGTTAAATTATTATTCGTGGTGATCTTAGTCATTTTCCTGGCCACACATTTTTGGCCACTGAGGTCACAGATCAGAGTTAAAGTTGGAGCAGCGAGTTTTTTTTTTTGTGAAGACTAAAACAGCTGTTGTTGTATTCACTTACACCTTCAGGCACACATCGGAGTGATGTCTGCTGTCTATTATCTTCATTTTTTGAGGTTAGGCTTTCCATCATCCTGTCAACAGAGAGATGACATACAGCAGGTCAATGTAGCTCTGTCAGCACCTTTCATCTCTGCTTTTTAAACTTTATGCCCTTTCTAAATGATGTAGTGAAGTCGTCTTGTAATCTCTGGTCTGTAAAGTTGTTGAATAAAAGGGAGAAAGTTATAGGGACTGAGAGCACACAGTATGGGTAGTGTTCACTCAAGAGTCTTTCTATATTTTGTAGAGCAGTTTTTAAGAGTACTTACGGGTGACGGCCAGACTCACAGCCTTTTCAGAGTAAACTGATCAAGTCTTCTTCATCTGATCCGTCCCTCAGCTCCCAAAAATCACCAATTCACTGTGTTCACCAAGATCGCAAAGCATGGACTTAAAAACATCACAGCGTGACTCTTTCTCATTGTATAGTATTCAGTGCAAAACTCAGTCCGTTCTCTCTGTTTGGGCCAACCACAGCTGATCTTAGATCAGACTGCATCTCAGTTCAGTGGCCATGTGTGTCTTCCTTTGAAGTGTGCATATTTGTCAACATCTAGTCAATGATGAAAACATTGATAATGTGTTTGTGTGTATATATTATATATATATATATAACCACTGTGGCTGATTACCCATAATTCTGTATGAAATTATGGAAAACAAATGGAAATAATTTCATCTAAAATTAAAAATTACTTTTTTGCATTTGTGGTCCAATAATTCACACTGTTGTCTTGCACCTTCAAAAATATACATTACAAACACGTTTTCTTTTTATTTCTGTCAGTATTTCTTTACTTTGGCTTTGGGACGCGTTTCCTTCTGCGCGTTCGCGGTCGAACGCGCGGGGCGTGTCTTGCCGTACGCGTCGCGTTAAGCCACGCCCACGCGCGCGTCACAGCGGCCAATCAGAGCGGCGGGCACGGACGTCGGCGTGCACTTGGAGCGCAGCCGCGTCTGATTCAACGCGCGGCGATCGGACCCGCGACCTGACCGATGCAGCGGATGGAGATGATGGAGGTACCTGCGCTCAGTGACGGGGACAGTAACAGACCGTGCCCGGGGCAGGAGCTCCGTGATCCGGAGGTAGGACAGTGCGCAGGGTCCGAGGGGGCGTGTCTCTGCTGGGGCTTTAAACGCCTCGTGTTGTTGTTCTGGTGACATGAACGATGCTAAAATTAAACCTGCAGCTGGTGAATGTCTGTCTGTCGTCCAGTATGAGAGACTGTCTGTCTGTCTGTCGTCCAGTATGAGAGACTGTCTGTCTGTCTGTCGTCCAGTATGAGAGACTGTATATCTGTCTGTCTGTCTGTCGTCCAGTATGAGAGACTGTCTGTCTGTCTGTCTGTCGTCCAGTATGAGAGACTGTCTGTCTGTCTGTCTGTCGTCCAGTATGAGAGACTGTATATCTGTCTGTCTGTCTGTCTGTCGTCCAGTATGAGAGACTGTCTGTCTGTCGTCCAGTATGAGAGACTGTATATCTGTCTGTCTGTCGTCCAGTATGAGAGACTGTCTGTCTGTCTGTCTGTCGTCCAGTATGAGAGACTGTATATCTGTCTGTCTGTCTGTCTGTCTGTCGTCCAGTATGAGAGTCTGTCTGTCTGTCTGTCTGTCGTCCAGTATGAGAGACTGTCTGTCTGTCTGTCGTCCAGTATGAGAGACTGTCTGTCTGTCTGTCGTCCAGTATGAGAGACTGTATATCTGTCTGTCTGTCGTCCAGTATGAGAGACTGTATATCTGTCTGTCTGTCGTCCAGTATGAGAGACTGTCTGTCTGTCTGTCGTCCAGTATGAGAGACTGTATATCTGTCTGTCTGTCTGTCGTCCAGTATGAGAGACTGTATATCTGTCTGTCTGTCTGTCTGTCTGTCGTCCAGTATGAGAGACTGTCTGTCTGTCTGTCTGTCGTCCAGTATGAGAGACTGTCTGTCTGTCGTCCAGTATGAGAGACTGTATATCTGTCTGTCTGTCTGTCGTCCAGTATGAGAGACTGTATATCTGTCTGTCTGTCTGTCTGTCGTCCAGTATGAGAGACTGTCTGTCTGTCTGTCTGTCTGTCATCCAGTATGAGAGACTGTCTGTCTGTCTGTCGTCCAGTATGAGAGACTGTATATCTGTCTGTCTGTCTGTCGTCCAGTATGAGAGACTGTATATCTGTCTGTCTGTCTGTCTGTCTGTCTGTCTGTCGTCCAGTATGAGAGACTGTCTGTCTGTCTGTCTGTCGTCCAGTATGAGAGACTGTATATCTGTCTGTCTGTCTGTCTGTCGTCCAGTATGAGAGACTGTATATCTGTCTGTCGTCCAGTATGAGAGACTGTATATCTGTCTGTCTGTCTGTCTGTCTGTCGTCCAGTATGAGAGACTGTATATCTGTCTGTCGTCCAGTATGAGAGACTGTATATCTGTCTGTCTGTCATCCAGTATGAGAGACTGTATATCTGTCTGTCTGTCGTCCAGTATGAGAGACTGTATATCTATCTGTCTGTCTGTCGTCCAGTATGAGAGACTGTGGTGAGGGAGGAAAGATAGACAGACATGTCAGTCACCCTCTTTAAAGAGTAAACATGTTGAGCGTTCATCTATCTATCTATCTATCTATCTATCTATCTATCTATCTATCTATCTATCTATCTATCTATCTATCTATCTATCTATCTATCTATCTATCTATCTATCTATATCTCTATCTACACTGCTGTCCCCAGTGCGTCGTTGTGAACATACAAACTTATCCTTTATTTAGCCATTACAAATAAAAAGCATGAAAATGCACATTTCATTTTCTTCTTGGCACATTGCAGCCTGGCTTCAGTCTTTGAGGGCAGTAACACATATTGTGCTGGAATCTGTCCAGTCTGCAGTTATGGTACTGGATTCCTTCATCGTGTTTGTTGAGCATACTGAATGGAGGAATTACAGCATGTTTTCTTACTGCAGGAGGAATTTTCTAGGATTGTGCTGGAGAGATTCTTTGAACGGACATAAAATGCAAGTTTGCGCATGGCTTGGTACTTTATCATGATGATTGGTCACTAATCCAGAAAATATGATTCTCTCTGCTTGGTTTTGTACTGCCTTCCCCTGTTTTCAGATGTGCGGCACAGATGGTACCAATGTGTGTTGAGCTTAGAAATTACAATTGGAAAAACATCAAAATGAATCACTTCTGGTTGATAAAACCAGAATGAATTGGGTTTGGCTAATCAGTAATCTGATTTAATAGGGGTTCTGGTTTTGTTTACATGTCCATGGTTTGGTGTTGGATGTTTTAGCCTTTGACGTCGACCTGATCCTCTTTTTGAGAAACCATCAGAATCTGGAATTGGTTTGGATCAGAAGTGACTGTTCTGGACTGTGTTTTGCCTCTGGCATAACAGATCATCTTTAGGAAAAGTGTTGGTACCACTTTCAAAGGGAAAGCCGTCTCTCTTGCTCACAGCTCTCAGTTAGAGCTTTCCACCATGAGTATCATGCCATCTGCTTCTGAAGACCAAAATATAAACCATCTAACTGTGTGCAAATTATGTGTGAATTAGAAAGAAAAGCGAGATGATCGAAGAGGGTAAATACACAGAAAGCAGTAGTTTCTGCGTTTTTCTTCTTATATTTAGATATGCGCATAATTTAAAATGTAAAATTCTTACTGTGTGCATTATTCATGATAATGTATATGCATTATTTAGTATAATGATAATGAGAGTCTGTAATTTTCATAAATCCAATGTTTTTCTTATCATACGCAGTACAGTGCCTTGCAGAAGTATTTAGGCCACATTAACAGATTGTCATATTTTTTCGAATTGCATATATAAAATGAAATGAAACATTTTACATTTATTTTGAGGTTAAGAAACAGGAAGTCTAAAAGCCTTCCAAGGAAAGTATCGCATTAACAATTGCACACATCTGGAAAAGGATACAAAATCCCAAATGTCCCAGTGTTTGATGTGTATTAACAGAGCACATCAAAGTACACGGATGTTACCTAGCAAGGGTCAAAACTCTGTGAGAGCAGGTACACTACTAAGGGGTCAGTGGCTGGATTCAGAGCTTAACACACAAATACTGTCCATTTTGACTCATATTTCGTTGTTCCATAATTTCCCTAACTTCCTCGCTCTCTATCGGTATCGCTGTTATTGACAGTTACTGAAGCAGTTTGTTCTAGATTAATTTGCATAATTACAAGGAAAAGCACACACTGCAGTGGTTTTGAAATAGTGGAAATTCCTGCAGTGAGTTGGCAGACACTCCAGGATGTAAGACGTATGTGTCGGTTTCTGTTGTGCCTGTGAAATGATGCACACTTCTGTCCCACAGGGGTCCATGGAGTCCCCCAACTTGGAGTTTGAATATGGGGACACGGACAGCTTCACTGCAGAGATCTCAGGTGGGCCTCATGAGCTTTACATACCTGCCCCAGTATAGTATGGGGCAGGTATGTAAAGCTGTATGGTGTATATGTAATGTCTATATAACATATAAAATACGTGTGTGTATATGTGTGTATAGTATAATGTATATGTATAGTAATATAGTATAGTAGGTGATGATTTCATTATACAGTATTTCTCTTTCTTCCAGAGCTCTACAGCTACACAGAAGAAGCAGAGTTCAGTCTGAACAGAGATTACTTTGAGGAAGACTTCAGAAATCATGGTAACGTTGATACTGTTGATAAGCGATGCTCATTTGTAAATGTAGCTTTGTAGTCTTGGCCTGTTGGTTCTTAGGGCAAAATGTTAATGTGCTCTCTCTCTTTTGTAAACGTGTACACATACATATTTATTAATAAAGAAAACAACAGACTGTACAGCACAAATCTGTTGTGCACAAACTATCTAAAGACATAAAAACAGAGCACATTATATCCAGAGGGAGTTTGTACAGTAATCTGTGATTCCTAAGCACCTCACACATCCTGTTGAGTAACATTCATGTCTACAGGAGCGGAGACAACATAAACAAGCGTTAAACAAGGTTCTGTTTCTCATGGGTTTTTGAGCTACACAAATCCCTACTAATCTTTCTCATGTTTGTGTGTGTGTGAAAGAGAGGATGATATAAATGAGTGTTAAAATGGACAGAATGAGAGTGTTTTTCATGACTAAGGGACAGAAACAGTTCTCTGAATTACTCTCCTCTCAGTGAAGGGTCGCAGGTGGATGGAGTTGAGCCTGAAGGAGCAGAAGGCTTACGTCATGAGGCTGTTGGATGCTCTGGAGGTCACCGACCGAGACAAGAGGCTCAAAGTGGGCAGAGCCATCCTGTATTTAGCCCAAGGTTTGAAAATAACACATGACTGCAGTAAACAGCAGAAAACCAGTGATAAAGAAATCATACAATCATATTCAAAACAAAGAAGAAAGCACAAGATCATATTCTGCCTCAATTGTTGTGTGTTAAGGTGTGTTTGACGAATGTGACACAGAGACGGATGTCCTCTACTGGTCTCGACACAATGTCTTCCTGCTTTACGACATGGGCATCTTCACTGCTCTGCTGGAACTTCTCAGCATGGAAATTGAGTGAGTGTTCTCATTTCCCACAATGCCTCATTCCCTGTTGAGATCTTTGAGGCTGGATCATCCGCTGAAGGCAGGGACAGACAGACAGATGAACAGACAGGCAGGCAGACAGACCATCAGAAAGGAGTCTGATATTGACAGAGACAGACAGACGGAGCAAGTGAATCTCCACAGATGGGAAGTGTTTAACTCTGCTTCTATTTTTATTCTTGTGCTCCTGAGGGAACAGGTTAGAAACAGCTCACTCATGCTTGATGTGTGTGTAAAACAGTATTTAAGGGCTTCTGTATTTCTGGAGATCCCCTGGGCTCTATACTTTTGAGACTTAACGTCTTTTCTCTGTATCTTCTTTACCTGCTGTGTACTGTAGCAGCTGTCTGGATTTGTTCTGTATTGGCTAATTACTCACATTACTTATATCTCTTGAAATGAAAGTGTGTTTTTGGTTCAGAGAGCTTTATTTTTGTTGTACTCATAAATGCTGGTACTAATCGTACTAAGAGTTCAGAGACCTGAGCAAACCTTGAACCCGCTTATGCAGTGAAGCATTAAACTTTATTTTGATATTTGCCTGCTGGATGTTAAAACATTAATTAAATCCCATAAGCCATTAAAGAAGGGGATATCATAGAGGTGCGGGCTCTTTTGACCCAGTTACTGTCGCAACCACCCAGAGCACCTTGGCAACACCATAGAAACCACCCTGAAAATCCTTTTAATCCCATAGCAGTGCCTTGGCAACCACACAGCTTTGTGTGGTTGCCAAACACACTGACTTTTGTAAGGAACATTTAACATTTTTAGATTTAATATTCAAAATAATATATTCACGGTGATCTCATGATGTAATGCAGTTTAATTTAGTTTTATGTAGTACAAGCTTAGATCTACCGCATCTAAATTGGAGGTCATGTTTAAAAAACATCCTAAACAACAGTTTATTTGTGTATGAGTTGGTAATCCCCTCGCACCTGTTGTCATCTCTCCATAATAAAGTCTATGTCGTTATTTCCGTGCCACCGCCTGTTTTTCTCCGGTCCTCACTCTCTTTTGTGTCAGGAGAGCTGTGGTGTGGCCTGTCTGTGATCTCTGCTTCAAAGACACCCGGCGGACACCGTGCCTCTTCTCTCTCGAGTCCTCCACCTTTGGGGTTTTTATGTCTTTGTAGACCAGCCCACACAGCAGAGCTTCATTTAGATAGGCCGCACTCCATCTACTCTTGTGAACTGATTTATATTCACCTCATTCATTTGAGCGACAGATTGTCAGGTCTAATAAGCTGGTATTTGTGCTCACATAAAAGAGCATTGAAATGAATCCTTTAAGAGCTATTGATAGATTTATAAATCAGCAAGTCCAATTAATCAGACATAATCAGTATCTGTCTGTGCATGCTTTGATAATAACAAAAGTGTTAGTTCACATAAAAAAACCAAAAATGTTATTTTAAATGTTCTAGGAATGTTCAAAACAGCCAGTTTTGTAACGTTGTATTAATGCTATTATTTTTTATAAGAACATTATTCAAACTATTTTGTTCTGTAATGTTTTAAAATTGTTCCACCAACAACTGAAGAATAATGTTTCTGATATATGATATATAATTGTAATGAGTCCATTGATGCTGCTGTTCTGTAAGGCTGTCTGCAGCATGCTCTGCTCTTACACCATGCAAATGTACCTTCTGCTTAAGTTGTTGCCTCTCTCTTCCAGTAATAACCAGGCGTGCAGCACTGCGGTAAGAAAGCCAGCCATATCCCTGGCAGACAGCACTGAACTCAGGTAAGATGTCCACTGGGGCCGATTTAACCTTATTTTATAAGCATTTTTCTTCCTCAGACGGGCTCTTACTCCATCACTTTCACTCATCCAACCCACAATCCACTTCTCACATTTACATCACAGTGGATTTGAGCTGTCTTATGAGAGACTTGCAGAGGAATCCTGGACAGACAGAGAATTACCAAAGATTATAGAAATAACAAGATGCTACACTTTTGTTACTGGGAATAACACATTTAATATGGCCGCTCTAGTGAAGCAAGCCCCGCCTACTAATAGAAAGGGCCAATCATCAATCGCTAAACCAGTAACATTCTCTAGGGGAGGGGCTCTGTACAGAATGTTTTTTATAGTGCAATTTAAGCTTAAGAAACAGAATTTATGGTACAGTAATGTCAGGTTTAATAGTTGGTCTGAAGTATAGTGTTTTATTGCGACCTTAGCCAGCGATTTTAGAGATATCTGTCTTCCCCCATTTGAGTAGATAGGGCTTGCTCTTTAATGATTGAAATAGCTGCCCGGAACCATTGCAAAGATGGCTGCCTAGTGCAAAGACTTCCTTAAAGGGACTTTCAAAAAATTTAAAATCTCTGCAAGCAAATGAAACAACTGAGACCTGAATGACGTTTTCCTTTTCTTTGCGTTATGTTCTGAAGGGTTCTTCTGAGCATCATGTATCTGATGGTTGAGACCATTCGTGTGGAAATGGACGGGGACAACCCTGAGAGAAAGGCAGCCCGAGAGGCTTTCAAAACAGAGTTGGGTGAGAATGACTAAAGCTGGAAAGTTGTGCATATTTGAAGGTGCTATACACAATGCTGGCCGTTCTGGAACGGTATACAGCATGTGTGTGTGAGTATTAGCAATGGTTGGCTGTTGACCTTCTCTCACCCATCAGGTTCTCCCCTTTATAATGGAGAGCCCTTTGCCCTCCTCCTCTTCACCATGGTAACCAAGTTCTGCAGTATGAACGCACCCCATTTCCCCATGAAGAAAGTGCTGCTCTTACTGTGGAAAACCATATTGGTCAGTCTCCACATACAGAATAACTCTCTTTATCTGTATCTATAGATCACTGTTGGTTCTGTTTCATTCAATTTGTTTAACGCTACATGTGATACTTTAGAACATATATCGTTATTTGCTTAAAGTTGGAATGTGTAACTTTTTGCTTAAAATGAACATTTTGCTCATCAGTTAGTGAGCAAGTACATAACAGACCAATGTTTAAAAAGTCTCCTTACTGTACCCTGATTCACAACGGTAAGTTATAATTCCACAAAAAAAACTTAATTCGTCTGCATGGTTATGTCACGTCTGTAAACAGAAAGAAGAAGCTGTAGGTGCTTATCTTATCTTATCGTGGGTGTGGGTGCTGTAATGAAAAGCTTGTAACTTGTTTGTAACGCAGTTGTTTAGAATTTAAAATTGTCATCCACAATAAGAAAATTACTCAGAAGGTACCCTGAAATTTTATGTTTCAAACAGAGATGGCGGTAGAGAGGCAAAGGTTGCGGATTGCAGCTTTAAAGGGACAGTTCCCCCAAAAATGGATATTCATTTATTATTTACTCCCCCTTATAATGCAAACACTGTTTATCAAGTATTTTTTCATTTATCTAAAAACTATACAACATGTGTCTACATGCTCTGTTCATTGATTTGTGTGTGTGTATCTCAGTTCACACAGGGAGGGTTCGAGGAGCTGCTGGAGATGAAGGTGAGAATGCGAGAGCATCTGAATCTCCCTCCTTTTTCTGAGGACAGCATCAAGGTGGTGAGGAACATGCGAGCCGCCTCGCCTCCTGCCTCGGCCATGGAGCTGATCGAACAGCAGCAGCAGAAGAGAGGCCGCAGAAGTCGCAGGGTACGAGAAACACACACACTACAGCGACTGCGTTTCACACAGAGACTCTAACACTGCAGTGGTGATGTGACAGTGAGAGTAAAAGCTAGTGATGCAACTGATTGTGTGTGTGCAACCAATCAGAGCAGGTTTCAGAATGTTCCTCTAATTTTCTCCGTTCTTGCTCTCTTTCTCTCTCTGTGAGTTCTCTATAACTCTCCCTCACTCACTCTCGCTCCTTCCTTTCTTTTTCGTACGTTCTTGCTTTCTGGATAACCTTTTCCCTATTGGTTTATTCCCATGTCTTCCTTGTGTCCTTACAGAGTGCCTTTGTTGATAGCTTGGAAGGAGACAGTCCCTATGCCAGGAAACAGGTCTTTACCCCAAACCCTGTTTGTGCATTCTCTTTGTTGTGGGCTGGCCTTGCACCCCTCGCATCACTCTTTCCTTTACAGCAATTTGTTTTCTTTTGTTTTTCGTTTAAACAATATTTGCGGGAGGGTGGGGTTTCAGGAGACGCAGCTGGCCGTGGTCATGAGGGCTACAGGACATGGTGAACATCTGCAAGACTCCGTCTTTCCTTCCTTTCTTCTGTCCTTCTGTCTTTTCATTTCCACACATTCTGTCAATGAAACTCACTTAAACACACTCTGGCTCCCACTAGCTAGTAGAATTGCTTGTTGACATGGGCACCTCTGCTCATGACCTCAGAACCGCTCACAGACACGCTCATACATTGACTGCACTGGACCAAACAATGACGCTCCACTAATACACCTCATGCCTGATGCTTGCTCTGAATCTTGCCATTCATCTGTTTGAACAAACACTGGAGATCTGATGAACTAAATTTGCACAAAAGGAATGTTAAAAAGGAACTGCTGTGTTTTGCCTGGAATGTGTCCCCATAATTGTCAAGGACTCTTTAGGGTTTGTTTTTGTCATGGTTCTCTTTTACAGGGTTAAGGAATGGTAAGTTTAAGTGATAAAAACTAGATAAAAACAGCTAACAGGGAACATTCTGAGAATGCTGGCTAACATTCTCTAAAAGTTCTCTAAAAGTTTTCAAGAAAAGTTTTTTAAGCAGAGTTTTTACTGTTTGTTACTCTTAAGGTGATAGTGGAACATTTTATAAACGTTACAGAATTAAAAAACAAATTTGAATAACGTTTTTATAACCAAGCAATAACGTTAATACAGTTTCTAAAAAACTAGATGTTTTTAATGTTCCTAAAACATTAAAAATAACATTGTTTGTTACTTAATGAAAACATTAGGGAAACGTTCTTACAACCTAAAATTGTTAGCTTGTACGTTTTAGAAACATTCAGAAAATGAGTTTTTGCATTAAGAACGGTTCAGATTAAAGTCTTAAGTGGCTCTATGTTTTATTTCTTTAAAAGACATAGTATCATGGTCCAGAGAAATACTGTCTATATTTGCAGGTTGATGTTGAATACATTCTCTCTCTCTCACAGCCCCTGGTGAAGCAGGACAGTCTGGACACGTACAATGAACGTGACCCATTCAAGAATGATGATGCTCGGGATGAAGAGGATGACCCGGAAGATGTGGACAGCAGCATCGAGGGAGAGGTCGACCCACTCGACAGAGATGTCATCATCCAGCCACCACCCCCTCCACCACCCCTACAGCCCCCCACAGAGAGACTGTCCTTCCCCAAAGGACTGCCCTGGGCTCCCAAAGTCAGGTAACATCACTACTGCTGGTAGCTAAAGCTGCCTAGAAGATCTTTGCATCAAACGTGTCCAGAGACACGTCTGTAGACGCTTACAGAAATGACCCATATCTGCAGTGACAGTGCCCCAGCCTCTGCTGTTAGTCCCTGTACTAGACACAGCCGGTCTGTACACTGCAGTACCTCAGGCATAAATAATGCATACAAGTGGACAAATGAACAGGAAAAGCAAAGGAAAACAGGAAGAGAAGAATTGAAAACAGTGAAATAATCTCAAACAAGCGACTGTCCCAAACTAAATAACCTGCAGTTGTAGTGTAGACCAGTCTCCTACCCATTGAAAAGCGTGTCTTAGCTGTTTTTTAGTTGAAATAACATTTAATCAACATTCTTTTCCTCTTCTACAGAGAGAAGGACATCGAACACTTCCTGGAGACCAGCAGAAACAAGTTTATCGGCTTCACTTTGGGAAAGTGAGTCTCATCTCTCTAACCTCCAGGAGTCCACAAGTCAATCATAGCGATTTATTAAAACAGTCATTTCATAATCATACATGTTCATATTTACACTGTATGTTTATTATTTGTAGTGACACTGAGACTCTTGTTGGTTTGCCCCGGCCAATACATGAGAGCGTAAAGACTCTTAAACAGGTAAGAAACATTTCTGTTTCATCATCTTGTTCGTATTTTCTTGCTTCATTTTCTTGTTTCAAAACTTTTACTGATTTTACTCAATAAACGGTGTACATCTGTCACATTTACCCGGTTTGTCGTTCTAATGCATGTTTTGTTGGAGTTGTTTTAGCCAATCACAGTCTAGAACGCTCCATGGTCACCATGGCAATTCTCTCACTCTTTCATCTCTCTCTCTGTCTGTTAAGCACAAGTACGTCTCTATAGCAGAGGTCCAGATCAGGAGAGAGGAGGAGCTACAGCAGTGCCCCATGACTATGGTAAATGGCTCCACTTTGTTCATTTGCAATTATCACTGGCCTGTTAAGCTGCCAATCAAAATCACTGGCTCGTTTGATTGGCTAGGGGGAGGAGCAAGTGGAAGAAACACCTGCAGAGGTTCTGTATTTGGGCATGCTGCCCAGCCTGTCACAGTACATAGTAAGTGTCCCTTACACTTCATTGTTATTACTGTATAAACACTGTACTGATACGCAGAAGGTTGATCTTCTGTCATATTTTGAGCAAAACCGGAGACAAACCTAGCAGCATCGTTGTGATAATGTTTGTCTGTCTCTAGATTGCCCTGTTGAAGCTTCTGCTAGCGGCAGCTCCAACTTCTAAAGCAAAGACGGACTCCATTAACATCCTAGCCGATGTTCTGCCGGAGGAGATGCCGTAAGTCTGCGCTGCGCTCTTGTGGGGATGGTGGGTTGATATAAGCTGCAGGTCAAACTCTTCATGTGTTTGTGTTGGGAACAGAATCACTGTCCTGCAGAGCATGAAGCTGGGCATCGATGTCAACAGACACAAAGAGATCATTGTCAAAGCCATTTCAGCTCTCCTGCTACTGCTGCTTAAACACCTGAAACTGAACCACATATACCAGGTGAGACTCATCCAGCCCTCTCCCTCTCTCTTTCCTTCTCTATCAGGTCTCGTATTAGAGATCTTGTATTAATGTTATTGCTTGGCTGTATGAATGTTATTCAAACATTAAATTGTAATTAACATTTTCAGTGTCCACTGACAACTTAAGAGTAGCGTTTTTATATATATATATATATATCAAACACGCTTCTGAGGGACCTTTCAGAGAACGTTCTGAGAACATTGACTCAGAAGACTTTTTTTTACATCAGTATCGCTCTGCTTGTTCTGCACTGACTGCAGCTCCCACAGCAGAGCAGATTCTAGCTCATCTTCAGGTTCTTCAGTGATGATGTGAGAATTCTACCGTTCATAGTCATATATAATCACATAACTGTGCATCGTAATACATCACCAGAGCCAGAAGGAATTATGAAACCAAAACTTCACAAAAATAGAAAAAACTGCAAGGAACAGAGCGTTCCAAAACAGGATGTGCTTCATCTTGTCAGCACAGTTCAGCCTAATCTTACATGATTAGCTCAACAATTATGAGAAATTGGTGTGGGTGGATTTAAGTGGGGCATAGTGGTGGCCTCTACTGGCAGAGAGTGTAACGGCCACTACTGGTGTGATCTTCAGCAGTAGTTTTTCTTATTTTCTTTTCACTTCCTGAGAAAGCTTTATGCAGTACTTAATAATCAGTTACTAAAAGGCAAACACGCATCTTCGTTTCCTTCCCTCCCGATCCCTTTCAATCACTCGCTCACTTAAATTAAACAAGGAGAGGAAGATGAAGGATAGTCCTGATTCACTGACAGATATCCTGCTGATCTGATGTACAGAGGATTCTAGGTAATGGAGCGCTGTACAGCCTCTTTGACAGAATGTGCACGTTGACATCTAAATCACTTGAGTCGCCTTTTAGTCTTAGTCAAGGAAATGATGAATGACTTGAGGAAATGACTAATGAAAGCAGCCCCTCCTGCTCATCACAGTGACAGACGCTGGCAGCTAATTATATACATTACTGCTCAAACTGGCTCTCTCGCTGTTTAATGCCACTAAGTTTTGTCCTTATGTTAAAGCTGCAATGTGTAACTTTTGCCGCTCTATTGCCATCTCTGTTTGAAACAAAACTGAAGGTTGCGTTTACGTATGTTTCATAATGTATGTTAAAGTCAATTGAAGCAAGACTGACAAGTGAAGCCAAATCAGACCTGACAGTTTCAAATTATAAATCATTATTATAAACGTACGGTTGTGAATCGGGGTAAGGAGATCACGTGGAAAACAGATCTGTCATGTACGTTCTCAATAGCAAAGTTTTGTTTATTGTTAACAAAAGTTACAGATCGCAAAGTTTTAAACTGTTGTTGTATTCATTTGTAAATGCTGTTTCATATTTATCAATAACATTAATTGGATACAAACATCACGAGATGGACTGAATGCTAATGTTTCTGCTTTCTCTCAGTTTGAATACGTGGCACAGCACCTGGTCTTTGCCAACTGCATCCCCCTCATCCTCAAATTCTTCAATCAGAACATAATGTCTTACATCAGTGCCAAAAACAGGTGGAGAAACTTCTCAGTTCATTCAGCTCAACGTGTAGCAGTACTGGTGCTGTTTTAAACTCGTGCTGTTTTCTCCTGGCAGTATATGTGCTCTGGATTTCCCCCATTGTGTGGTTCATGAGATGCCTGAACTCACAGCTGAAAGTCTGGTAATTTCTTCTTAAATATCTCACATAACACTTATAAGTTTTTAAAATGTTCCACTAACAACTAATAACATTTTTGATATATATATCGTTAAATGTTTAACGCAACATTAAATTGTACTATTCTGAATTCTTCCTGCAAGAATGTTTTTGAGATATTTGAGAGAACTTTTAGAGAATGTTAGCCAATGTTCTAAGAACATTTCCTGTTAGCTGGGTTAGGAGATGGAAAGGATCATTTTAATAGGGTTTCTTAGATGTGAACTGTGTGTGTGTGTGTGTGTAACAGGAAGCTGGAGACACTAATCAGTTTTGCTGGCGTAATCTCTTCTCCTGCATCAACCTACTTAGAATCCTAAACAAAATTACCAAGTGGAAACACTCGAGGACTATGGTGTGTAAGATTGTTGTCTTCTGAGAAAACATGAGGTCCGTTCTTTTAGGATCTGGGTTTTCTAATGCAGTGCTTGTTCGTGGGTCTTGCGCTGTCCCTTCACAGATGCTCGTGGTCTTTAAGTCTGCTCCAATACTGAAACGAGCTCTCAAAGTCAAGCAGGCCATGATGCAGCTCTACGTCCTGAAGCTCCTCAAGATCCAGACCAAGTACCTGGGCCGCCAATGGAGAAAGAGCAACATGAAGACCATGTCCGCCATCTACCAGAAAGTGCGACATCGCCTGAATGATGACTGGGCGTACGGGAATGGTAAAACTGGTTTCTTTGTTGTCATGCAGTACATAGTGCTTTACTAGTATACTTGTAAGTGTACTGTTCAGTACTACTTGGGAATAAATTGGCCCATGTTTAGTTAGTAGTTAAGTGTACTCTGAGTACACAACCAAGCCCTCAGTATTTCTTCCTCTTCTTTCACCCAGACATAGACGCTCGGCCGTGGGATTTCCAGGCAGAGGAGTGTGCACTGCGAGACAGCATTGAGAAATTCAACACACGCCGTTATGATAAGAGTCAGAACAGTGACTTCACACCGGTGGACAACTGCCTCCAAAGCGTTCTGGGTCAGCGTGTGGATCTGCCTGAAGACTTCCACTACAGCTATGGGCTGTGGCTCGAGAGGGAGGTCTTCTCCCAGTCTATCCAGTGGGAAGGTCTGTTACAGCCCCAGTGAGCAGTGAGCAATGCCTTCTGTGTAGGAAAGACATTTTTGCTCTGACACAGTTACTGTCACATCACAATCAACACACAGACACTCAAAGCACTGAGGCCCTACCGTACCTGTTTTGTAAATGAATGGCTTGTGTGTGTGTGTATATATATCTTCAATAACTGAAGCACACTTTATGTATCATATGTACTGCACACTACAGTATTCTAACATATCTACTGTCCTAAAATGTTAAAGATGTATTTATATGGTCGCTCACTGTGTCACACTGTCAATGTGGTCATTTTTCTGCTTGCTCATTTGTATATACACGTCATCGGTTTGTAAGCTACTGTTCGCTGCATCCTCCACTTGTTGTAATTCTGAATTTAGAAAGCAGCGTTTACTTCCTCTCGTCCACATGCACAACACATTCAAAGTGTCCTTGGTGATGACACCGTCACCCACACGGAAAACACGGTACTCGCTGACCGGTGCTGATTTTTACCAGTTCATGTATCTCTTTGTTGATCGTCTCTGTGAATTCTGTGGTTTATATGAGGTCTCCTGAGGCGGTATTTCAAAAGTGATACGGTTGCATCTTGTTACACACCATCATAACCATTTGTGTTCATGTACCTTTGCTTTTATTCATGGGTTTGTTTTTATTTGTCTGTCAGGTATGTATTTTTTATATCCTCATTATTTTGTACTAAATTATGGTGCTGTTAAATTAAACTACCTATTCATGCTAAATGCAACACTGCTACATTTATATGAACACTGATTTATTGTACCTGTACAGACAGATTGTAATGTACGTGAATGTGACAAACTGATGTAAGAGTCTTTAGTAAAGTCAATCTTATCTGCATGGTGTTGTTTATTACTGGCCACGAGATGCTGTTGGTCTCTTAAGATGTGCCTCCAGACTCCTGAACAGTTTTTATCCACGTCATCAAAGAACTGAACTTAACAGTAATATATTTATTACCATCGTAACTTAAGGGTGTGTGCAATAATGCATAAGCTACAGAGTTTGTGCAAAAATTTTGGTTTCTACAGACTACATTTGTAATATCATTTATAATTATATAGTTCTAATAAAAAAAGGTTGTCACAAAATTTGTTAATTTGTCATACAAAACGAGGGCTATATCTCTTGTGCTACTCATATGAGCAAATACAAAAAATAGCTCTAAAAAGAAAAAAACAAGTTTGGTGGCGCAGGGTAAGCTCTCGTCTTTTGTACTCGAACGCCTTGGTTCAAATACAGATTTGTAACTCAAAAATACAAAGCGTACCTGAACATATTGACTCGAGAAGAATTCTTGTCTTTGGTACTCGAATGCTTGGGTTCAAGCTCAGATTTTTAAGTTTGTGCTTTCAAAACCAAACTCAAAATAAAAAAAATGTAAGCAAGCACTTAGGCTTTGGTGGTGTAGGGGTTGAGCTTTTGTTCTCCATACTCGAAAGCCTCGATTCAAATCCAGGTTTTAAAGCGTTGTTCTTCGAAAACCAAACTCAAAACTAAAATACTTAACTACCCTTACCAGCTCTGGTGGCTCAGAGGTAGAATTCCTGTCTTTGGTATTTGAATGCTGCGGTTCAAAATCACAATTTTACGTTTGTGCCTTTAAAGCCAAACTCAAAATTAAAAAAACTTAACAAAACACCTCAGATGTGGTAGCACAGAGGCTGAATTTTCATCTTTCGTACTCAAAAGTCTTGATTCAAATCCAGATTTAAAGTTGTTTTCTGTTGAAAGCCAAACTCAAAAATAAAAAATGTGATGGAAAATCTCCAGAGCTCCAGTGGCTCAGGGGTAGCCTTCTTGTCTTTGTGACTTAAATACTTGGGTTCAAGCTCAGAGTTTGGTGTTTTTCCATTGTTGTTATACAATATTACATAGTTGTCATTGTATCAAAACAATAAGAAATAACAATACTCACTGTGAAGGACACAATGGAGCGGTGGTTGAATGCAGTCTATGACGATAAGACTGCAAATGAGGCATGGGTTCAAATCCAACCTCAACACAAAGTGGTGTCAAAAACACCTGCGGAGGTGTGGTGTTCCAGAAAAATGACCATCAATGATACTGTGGCACCAAAAAGGTGAATACCTGCAACACGATGGTAAAGTGTGTGACCACAAGGTTCAAGAAAGTTGAAGTTAAGATATTAACTACATAATCATCTACCACAAAACTGTAAGGATAACACTGCAGGATGATGGCAGGCACACAACAGATGTAATACATTATACTACAATATTTAGTGTTGTAACACTCTGACTGGCCTTTTCCTAAAATGTATGAGAGAATGATGATGATGATGAAGAGTTAATCATACAGTGTCACATTTAAACATTTTATCAGTGAAAGCCATGAAGAAGCAGAAGAACATCAGAACTTCCTACAACACCAACCGACCATTAACAAATGTGAAGACAGTATTATTTACACTGAAAATACAATATCAACAGAGAAACTCAACAACATTTCATGTATTATTCTGTTTTATGATATGAGTATAATTATTTCATGTGCTATAAAGTCTAAATACATGGAGTTCAATGCATGCAATACAACAACAAGACTAAATTCTCCAGCAGGAGATCCAGCTTGTACATTTATACGACCGTGTCAAATTTATGTGACTATGTTTATAAGACCATCCTGTAACATGACAAATGATTTTTAAATAATACATATATTCCAAATAATCTTTCAATTAAGATGAGTTTTAAACAACATTAGATGGTGTATAACAATGATACTGTCAGAAAGAGAGAGAGAGAGAGAGAGAGAGACACAGAGAGAGAGAGAGAGAGAGACAGAGAGAGAGAGAGAGAGAGAGAGATACACAGAGAGAGAGAGAGAGAGAGAGAGAGAGAGAGCAGAGAGAGAGAGACAAAAAGAGAGAGAGAGAGATGAGAGAGAGAGAGAGAGAGAGAGAGAGAGAGAGAGAGAGAGAGAGAGAGAGAGCGTGGGGAGAGAGAGAGACACACACAGAGAGAGAGAGAGAGAGAGAGAGGTACAGAGAGAGAGAGAGAGAGAGATACACAGAGAGACAGAGAGAGAGAGAGAGAGAGAGAGAGAGAGAGAGATACAGAGAGAGATACACAGAGAGAGAGAGAGAGAGAGAGAGAGAGAGAGAGAGAGAGAGAGAGCGACATCACCGGAATACTACAGCAAAGCAAATGCGATCATATCAGTTATTCATATCGTCGGATGAAAGTAATGAAGCTTCATAAATCATAACAGTAAGTTTACGTGATAAATGCACGAACTGTTACCGGATTCTGCAGTTTGTCTCGTTTGGTGATTTGCGCTTCACTTTAATACGCGCCGTTCAACATCAGACTGAGAATAATGAGCTTAAAACTGCGTGAATGCGTCAAGATTGATGTTTTAAACGACGGACGGGTCTGAAATACTCATACAAAACACTGAGAAGTGTTTTAAACTAATGAGAGATTAATGAGAGCTGAACTAACTTAATGAGAGAAACGTGCGGGAGAAATACATAAGCCTGCAGCGCCCTCCTGTGGCCAGTCAGTATATACACAGATGTTAAAAATTATATATATATAATTAATTAATAATGATCATTCATTCATAATTAATAATATATATAGCACAATTATATATATATATATATATATATATAAAATTTTCATGCATGATTTTAATGCTTATCTTGACCTATGCACAAATCATGCAACTTTTGCTAGTTTTGTTTCTGGAGGGATCAGGAACCGGATCAGACATGCAGAAGCCGTTAACATTTTTTGAGGCCAAATGTAAACCTGAATGTCAGTGTTTATGTTTTACAAGCAGTTTTGTGTCTCATTTTTGTTCAATGCCGTATGCACACTGCAAGAAAAGTGTGAAAAATGACAAATGTAAAAATGCAGTGATTTGCATTGCTTTACTTTTACTTGATTCACAGGTTCACTGAAACAAACATACACTGGGTCTCGTTATGGAAGTGGTTCGGGTGGGACATGGATGGATGGATTACTGTGTACCGGAAGTGAGCCTCTGTGCACAAACCCTGGATGAGTTTCCTGCGGAGGTCAGTCAAGAATTTGAAATGAATGATTATATTGTGCAAATGTTCTTACAATTAATAATTACAACCATCTGGATTGTGCATACCCAGCTAACAGGGAACATTTTTAGAACGTTCTCTAAAAGTTCTCTCAAAAAAGTTCTCAAAAAAGTTCTTGCAGTAATGTTTGTAGGACATTTTTTAACATTATATATAATGTTACATATCGTATACCAAAAACACATAAAATAAAGATTTATTCTAAAAAAAAAACTTTACAGAATTAAAAATTTTTGCATAACATTCTTATAACCAAGAAATAATGTTACTACAACGTCTATAAAACTGGACGATTTGAAACTGAAATTGTTAGCTGAGATGGGGCATTACTCAAAAAAATTAAATAGAAAGTTAGAACTTAATTTATGTATATTAGCATTACTAGTCATGTCTAGTTTAAAAATAAATTCCTGAGGCAATTGGAAAATTGGCGTCTTTTAATTGTATATAAATTGAATAAGTTATAAATGAGAGATCACAGTTTGATTGACTTTTAACATTTTATTAACATTGTTTTACAAAAATAACACACATTATAGCCTTACAACATAGACATATAACAGACGCTGTTTATGAGAGGAATATTGTTTAATGTGACAAATTGAACAGGTTGTTGGCCTTATTTTTTAAATCTCTTTCTGATTATGTATGAGTGTGGTATTTACATTCATTTCATTGTATACAATACTTGTATTTAAAATGAGTTGCATACAGACAACAGCAATGAGACTCTTTTACAGGGTCTCAGACTGATTCTGCAGGTTTTAGGTGTATTTATTAGGTGTACTTTAGTGGTTAAGTTGGTCATGTTTCACTGATGTTACTCTGAGAAACTGCATGTAGTACTCTTTGTTCAAGCAAATCTGTGTTGTGCTCTGGCGTTTCATTAACTTGGGATGGACCTGTGAAAACAACAATGTATCTATGTTATCTGTATAATACATCATATCTTTTAGACTTGAATGTTATTATAAATGTTCCACCTCAGTTTATGTTCCAACTCAAAACAGTCCTCAGGTTGTTTGCTTGTTTCTGTAAAAAAACAATGAAAACATTTAACATCGTTTTTGTCTTTATCATAATTTAAATTTGTATAATTGATATACCTTTGACATACGTTTGACACAAAATGACAATAATCCCATTACATTGCTGTGTAAGGTATTTATGCCACATTTGAGCAGCATTAAACAGAAATGTCGATGTGGTTTCTGTAGTGTAAAGATGGCTCTTGTTGATAAGATTTTACTGGAGAGCATCACCCCTCACATACCGGTCTGTATGGTGTTGAATATCTGTCCATCAGGCTGTGTTATCCAGTTAACAGAATATTCCCCTTTACTTTGAACCAGTACCGTAATCTGTGAAATTCAGTAAATTGACATTCAGGAATTGATACCTCACATTTGAATGAAAACATATCTGAATGAATGAGCACACCCAACATGGTGGCACGCCGGCTCCATGGTGATGACTTTAAATCTCAATGGATCTGCTGGTGTCTGATCTGTTTGTTTACATGGATACACAATGAATCGCTTCATAAGCTCAAAAGATAAATCGTTTTCATTCAGAAATGTATTGTTTTACTTCAGAAGACATTTATTGACCCTCTGGAGTTGAATGAATGGATGCATTTTTTGGAGCTTCAAAATCTCGGGCACTATTCACTGCCATTATAAAACTATTCTTTTAACTCCAATGACTGCACAATGCAATACACAACTATGTGTTTCTAAAGAACATGCCTCTATAGCTTAAAGTCACCATTGATGCCTCCCTTCATCTCACCTTTTCCAGAAGGTTCATGTAGATATCAGGTTCATTGAGATCGACCTCACTCCCAGCTGTTACCATAATCTTCACAACACCTTTTCTCACAACCTCTGTAATATTAAACATTAAAGAGGGCTTTAGGACATTACTGTTTAATCATTATGTACTTCTTTTGCTAGGAAAAAACAAGACATTATTTTTGAAGAATGTTTTTTGAATTCTTTTTAATAATACATATTCGGCCGCAATGAGCTGTTCCTTTAAGAGGACGTTTTAAAGATCTTACTGATGCAGATGACTCCAGCATGAAGTCCATTCAGACAACTGCTCACACCCCAACCAGTAAACAGACAATTCCGCATGCTCAGTTCACTTCCTGTGCAGGCGACATTATCCATCCATATTGGCCCAAAAGATGGACCCACATATGATACTGGCTGTGCTGCTTCACCACAGCCCAGTTGTCCACACAGCACTGTAGCATCTTGTAGATCCCAACCGGTGTAACACACTGCCCCCCAGTGTTCATTATGAAGAACCAGAACCCTGCCGTCACATGAACTGCTGCCATCAACCAGCTTTACATCTGCAGGAAATGTTGAGTTCACATGCAGTATGAGCTCGTGCAGACATTGTGTTGTAATATAATGAGATGTTACATGATTTCAACCCACCTCGACACACGACTCCAGCGTCTTGTACATGGGTGCAGGTGCTTGTCTCTATTGCCTTTGATGGACAATATTTCACTGTTAATTCATTCCCAGAACATCCCAAATCATCCAGCCATACTGGCCCTGAACCCTGGCCAAAAAAAGCCCCGCTCTTCACTGCTACAGGAGTCCCACAGTCCAAACTATTACACAGCACTGCAGCATCTGTTACATCCCAGCCGACATCACACACTGTTCCCCACTGTTCATTATATAACACCTCCACTCTTCCTGAACACGCACTGCTTCCATTCACCAGTCGCACATCTGAAGGAGAGTGAACAACAACCAATAGCTATATAAGTTCGACGTTATATTAAATAGTAACATAACATGCATATGACTAGAAATGAGACACAGGGGAACCACTGAGATTGAGTTATCAACGTGCCTCCATAACCCACAGTAACCCACAGTAGTCGTATGTATTGCCTTTATGACAAACATGTACAATTTTTGGAGCTCCAAAACGTGGGCACCATTTACTGTCATTAAACTGGAAGGAGCCAGGATATTATTTAATATAACTCATTATTCTGTTTAGCTGAGAGAAGAAAATCATACCTTGAGGATGAGTAAATTATGGGATAATTTTCATTGGGACTAAACTAGAAAAAAGTTTAAAGTGTGTCTGTTAATTAAACAATACTAATTACATTTGCCTTACTTAAATTAGTCTTTTTTTGTGGTATTGCCATTTTCAGATACACCTCAAAATAAAACAAAATAAATAGGGCTGAGTTGCTTTACGTATCGGCCAGATGCTCTCTTCTGTATTGATGGCTTGTTCTTGGCCGGAATAAACAACAAAGTGAATCAGACATTATGAAAATAGTCTAACTTACTGACTTTACATAGTTTTAAACATCATAATTCTCTCTATGTTGTCAAATATTAAACCTAAGGAGTCTATCGAGGAGAAGAGAAACGATTTCTTGCAGCATTAATAAACTGTTCCACATTCAGACCCTGAGATGAAGTGAAATCTGGAGAAGACTGCAGTTGTCTTACCTCGACAGATAACACCAGCGTCTGTTTCCAGGTTGCAGATTTGTGGCTGCCAAATTTTTAAATTGCATTGCTTCACAGTTTGTTCCGTCCCTGTACACTGAGCGCTGTTTATCCATATTGGCCCCAGACTTGCTCCAAAATAGGACATCATCTTGACTTCCACACCGGTCGGACATCCCACCTCTCTGCACACAACCTTTGCGTCGTTGGAGTCCCAAGTATCTGTGCACACTGATCCCCACTGTCCATTATTAAAAACCTCTACTCTTCCATAACATTCACCACCGACCAGCTGGACCGCTAATTCCGCATAAGAAGAGAGAGGAGAGAGGGAGAGAGGAAGAGTCATTGTTTACCTATATCCAGTATGATTACACTGTATTTTACACAGTGTGGGTATATGCAACATTTGTGAAAATGTTGGACCTACTGTACCTCTGCAGACGATTCCAACATCTCTGTCATGGTCGCAGGTCTGATTCTGCGACACCACAGATGGACAGCCCATTAAACTGGCCTCGTTTCCAATGCATTGTGCATTATTAACCCAAACAGGTCCTGTACCCGGGCCAAAAAAAGAGCTGTTTGTGATGGCTGTGGCGTTCCAATAACCCAGTTCTCTACAAGCAACTGAAGCGTCCGATAGATCCCAGCCCTCATCGCACACTGTCCCCCATTCCCCGTCACGGAAGACCTCCACTCTCCCTTTTAAAGATCCATTCACCAACCTCACAAGAGCTAACATTAAAGCAGAGAAGAAATATGTTAGCAACACTATTCGAATTCTCATCATTGTCAAGGCAGCAATATGTATTTAACAGTGTAGCTCACGTTGGCAGATGACTCCAGCATCTTCATAATGCATGCAGTTGTGTATGCCCCATCCAGGTGTTTGACATTTGGTCAGTTTAGGGGCATTTTCAGTACAGCTCACATCGTCCATCAATACTGGATCTGTACCTTCTCCAAAAAAAGCGTTAGTTTTTGCCGCAATCACATTTCCACAGCCCACCTCTCTACACGCCATTCCAGCATCTATTAAATCCCAAAAATCGTCACACACTGTTCCCCATTTGCCACCATGAAGAACCTCCACTCGTCCAGAACAAGGGTTCCCACCATTCACGAGCCTAATGAGAGCTAAAAACAACGGCAAATGCTTAGCGTGTTTGTGTTGTGCATTTATTAGCTCATTGACTAATTCGTTCAAACAGGAAAATTTGACATTTCAAACCACGAATTTTTTCCACAAAGGACATGAGATGTAGATGCATAATGTTTACAGTTTCAGTCTCCCCACATTTTCATTGTGTAGATAAATGTTAAAAAAAAGGCAGTTTTGCCTCTGTTGCTATCTCTGTCCGAAACATAAAATTGCACGTTACTTGCTGTGTTATTTCCTTAAGGCTGGAATCAACTTTTTTTACTTAAAAAACAAAAAAACAAACAAAAATCAGTTACTGAGCAAGTACATGACAGATTAGTTTTCAATATGATCTCCTTACACTGATTCACAACAGTAAGTTTATAATGAATTATAGCTGTCTGGTTCGGAAATTGTCATGCACCTAAATTACAGTTAAACACAGATTTTAGTTGCCTAAATACTGAAGATTAAATTGACTAAAATCTTGATATATTTAGCTGAGTAAACCTGGAGTAAACCTAAAACAATGCAGATGACAAAAATTATAGCTAAACTGCATTTTTGTCAAAGGACTCTGACTAAAACTAAATCAAAATTTTGTCAAAATTAACACTTATCGTTTGATGTTAACATGTAAAGTAACCTGCAATTTTATGTTTCAGACAGAGATGGCAACAGAGAGGCAAAAGTTACAGACTGAAGTTTTATCATTCTTCAAAACTTCTCGTGTTTCACATATGAAAGAAAGACATGGGTTTGAACTAACAATTTTAAAGCAATAAATATATAAGTTTGTAAAATATGTAAGTTTTTTATTTGCTCACATGTACAGACAACTCCAGCATCTTTTGAATGATCACAGGTCTGAACTCCCCATTTTGTTGCGGCACAGCTCACCAATGAAGCTTCAATTCCAGTACATAGTGAGGCGTCCATCCATATTGGCCCCAAACCTTCTCCAAAATAAGCACCAGTCTTTGCCTCTATAGGATCTCCACAGCCCAGTTCTCTACACACCACTGCAGCATCAAATAGATCCCAGCTGTTATCACACACTGTTCCCCATTCACCATTATACAGAACCTCCACTCTCCCCGAACAAGTGTTGAAGCCGTTTGCCAACCTAACAGAGGCTTAATAAAACAAGATACACGATTAGAAGTGTATCTTGGTGTATCTTGTAGGTTCTCCTGTAGCTCAGTGGTAGAGCATTGCGTTAGCAGCACAAAAGGCTGTGGGTTCAATTCCCAGAGAGCACATGTGTCAAGAAAGTGTATAACTTGAATGTATTGTAAGTTGCTTTGGATAAAAGCATCTGTCAAATATAAATATAGCAAAATATAGGAGTGCTTAACATTTTCAGTTTCCCATTTAATCAACTTGGGTTCTATTCAGTACGTAATATTTAACTTACATCCAAATTGACAAATGACTCCAGCATCATCTTGATGCGTACAGGTCTGTTGTAGCCATTTACAGTTCAACAGTGAGGATTCAGAGCCCAAACAGTTCACGTTATTACGCCATATTTGTCCCGAACCTTGTCCATAAAAGGCATTGCTCGTTGCCTGCATAGCGCTCCCACAGCCAGCCTCATAACAAACCACTGCAGCATCTAACAGATCCCAGCCGTTATCACACACTGTTCCCCACGTTCCATTATAGAGAATCTCCACTCGCCCCGAACAAGCCCCCAAACCGTCCACCAACCTCACAGTGGCTTCGACTTGAGGTCCATTTCCAAAATCTGTATTAATTTACAGGGCATATTTTACAGAATGATTAAAACTCTTACAAAACACATCATAATCATATTTAAAGCAGTGATTTACGCAACAGTAGCTTGCATAAATATGAGAAATAAAATAAAAAATATACTATGAATATAAAATGAAAAAAACGATGTGTATGTCTGCATGTTTTTTTTTCTTACCCAGCAGAAGAATGAACCACAAGGAATATAACATTGTGCCTGAAAAAAACGTATTTTTCTGATTGGTTTGCCTAATAACCCGATAATCTTCCTGTGGTTTTTCAGTAGTTTGAGTAAATGTTCTTAACGCCATCACCAACTCAGTAGCTACAATTTACTCTGTTTTTTTTTCATTAAAGGCAAACAAAATTGAGGACATCGCTACAAATACTTCCATATTTAAGTATATAATAAACAAATAAGTAAACTGAAGCCAGTACTTAAAAGATTTCTTGTACCTGGTAAAATGTCACGGCTTTGCATCAGCGTCTTAGTCTTCATTTGGTGTGGGATTTGGTTAAGAAAGCTTCCAGGTGATTTTATTTGGACCTGCAGGACTCACCCATCTTCTTGGCTCCTCCTTTCGGAGGACCATCCACATCTGAATTATTTTTAGTATGAATTGAAATGCAATGCCATCAGGGCCAGTTAAATTATAATTAATGTGAAGTGTGATGGTCCTGACAGGGCATTCAAGGTGTCTGTGTACAACTGTACAACTGTAACAGATGTCATCCTTAGAGTTCTCGCTCACTTGTGATACATTGCTAAAATGTTTCCTGTTGAATGTTAGATTGATCTGTCTATCCATCTATCTATCCATCCATCTATCCATCTATCCATCTATCCATCTATCCGTCTGTCCATCTATCCGTCTGTCCATCTGTATAAAGTTACAGTATGTGCTAGTCAGACTATATCAGTCAAATACAACTTTACTGTAATGACATGCTACATGAAACATGTTTTTAAATAATTACAATTGGTCAAAAAACGATTTCTGGATTTCTCAGTAACCTCATTATAATACTATTTCAGTACCTTAGATTTTCACAAGTTCTTAAATTGTATTAATCACATGATCATTAAACACATACATGCACTTATTGTTTATATATCTAATTTAACTAGCCTGACCAGCCAGAATCTAGATGGTCCCCATTTGTTGTACAATTTACGTCAAATTACATGTAATCAAATGCCATTTAAACGCACATTTAAAATACATGCTTTTTCACTGCGCACACTTAAAAAATAATCGTAATCTGATTACTGAAATAATCAACTCTGATTACCGTTTGTAATTGTTTTCCATGCACTGTGTAGTGGACAAATATTTGCAAGTAATCTTTCTAAGCAAGAAGCAAGGATCATAATTCAAGAACCGGTTCTTCATTGCTGTTCTCTTGTCCCTGTAAACAAACGAGACAAATTCAAACATCGTACAGACTCTCTGAATGACAGTTTGCATATTTCTTGAGTTGAAATAGTTGCTTGATTGTGGATGGTACGAGTATCTGGAAATGTTTTGTTTACCAAATCTGGATGTCTTGAGGGGTATTTAGGTTCCATTGGTCATGTACGCAGGGCAGAGCAACCACAATATATTACAAAAGTTTGCAGCTGCCGGCCATATAAAACTTTAAGACCCAGCAGAAGCCTTTTGATGACTTTTTGACTAATTGTGGTTCATAAGGGTTGCAGTAAATGATTTTAATTCAGTTTCATTTGAAGTTAGAAAATGCACACCTAGTTGTAAATGTATAGACGGTCCACTTGTATAGCGGCGTGTGGTTTACATTGAAGAAGCGTAAAGCAGTTATATAACTGTTACGTGTTGACAGTTGTGTTTAGACTGACATCTAAACAGTCTGACTCTGTTCTAGATGAGGCAGGTACCAGACAGCCATAGAAAAGTCTGGTGTTGTAATGCACTTCGTGAGACTGGCTGGCAGAATGGCTTTAAAAAATGTAAAATATAAGAGAGGTTTGTTTAACATTTTCCTACAACAACACGGGTTGAATTGTTAAGGTCACAAGGAAAAACATGACATTTGTGTCTATATTATGGTTTAAAAATGTCACAAGACAACAACATTTCATCATATTGTATATTGTTTTTGTTTTACCCGTTTATCCGTAGAATTAAAAAAAAAAATCAATGTTGCTTGGATATTCCAGAGCTTTGGCACAGCAAAATAAAAAACAAGCTTTACGTTTGTCTGAAAATCAGTACCTGCATCTCATTCACGTGATTTAAACATGTTTTCATTCTGTTGATGTTTAGAATTCACATTTTGTATTCCTACAGGGGAAATGTAGTTTTACATCCCCTGTACTATTGCTTATTCAGGTTGTGGGGTCACATTATTTACTTGTATTATTTATTCAGTAGCTTTATTCAGTAGTATTCTGCACTTTATATAGTATTATAGAATTAATATAGTTTATACACTAACACACTTGATATAAGCATAACATATACATAACCTTCACACAATAATAATTTGTTGTGGCAATATTATTGATACAGGGTGTGTGTGTTTTTTGTAATAATAATTATCATAAAATTTCTGTGCCACCGCACACAACAGCATTCAATGGAAGTTTGATTGGACGGTGGAAGTCTTTGTTTATACAACATCTTTGTTTCCCTGTTATACTTGACTGCACGGCGGAGTGAATGTAAATACTGCATATGTAAATACTGCAGGAACACCCTGACCTGCTCAGCTTCCCAGCTGACAATTTTAGTTTGTAAGAACGTTTCCCTAACCTTTCCATTAAGTAACAAAAATGTTTAAAATGTTATCTTGAAAGTTTTAGGAACTTTATGCGCTTCTGGTCTTCAATCAACCAAAGAGAGCCCACGTCACACCCCTCCTGATCTCACTACACTGGCTACCTGCAGCCGCTCACATCAAATTGAAATCTCTGACCCTGGCCTTTAGGACAGTCACCGGAACCTCACCCTTCTACCTCAGCTCAGACGTATGTCCCCTCCCGCCAACTACAATTTGTAAACAAGCCGCGTCTGGTTATTCCCCCACAATGAGGACCAGATCACTCTAAGGCGTTCACCTATTCTGTTCCTTCCTGGTTGAACAAGCTTCAGGCCTCCAAATGATCCACTTAGACCATCACAACCTTCAAAAATCAACTCAAAACACACCTGTTTCACAGACACCTGACTAATCCCTTATGCCCTGATATACTTTCCTATATATAAAAAACATCTTCTGTTCATCCTGTCTCCAGTATCAGAATACGATTTCCACTTGGTCGTTGGTACCCTGTTGGTACTTAGGGCAAAATGTTTAATGCTCTACAAAAAAGTTAATATATATACACAATATATAATTTTAAAAAACAGTTACACTAACATTACTGCAAAAATGTTTTTAATAACTTTGACAGAACTTTTAGAGAATGTTAGCCAACGTTTAAAGAACTCCTCTATTAAGGTCTAACTGTTATTAAATAATACTGAAACATTTAATTGTAACCCTAACTGTAACCCTAATGTTAAAAAATGAAAATATTGATTAAACTATATGAAGTTTATAAAAATGTGATGTGTTTGTGCCAGTTTCAAATCATGAACCCAGCATCATGAACTGAATTGTGCCTGAAAAATAATTAATCAATTAGTCATTAATTATTAAATAATGATTAAAATCTCGAGGTATTAAACAAACTGGAACATAATTTAACTGGAACCAAATCCCAGATGATTTACATAGCACAAGGAAAACTGAACACGCAGAAACATTTCCCACTCCACTGAATTCCATCCCTGTTTATATCTCTATTTACAGAGCACGTTTATAGAAAGAGGCCTATACTATATTCTATATGTTCTTGTTCTATATCTGTGCACCTGTATCTGACAAGAATGACATGACAATTAAAAACTTGACTTGACTCAGCTAATTGCTCAGAGCTAACCTTGTGTCCCTCTAAACAAATAAGGCTTTCCTGGTTTTGCATACATCTCAGAATAATCACTGCGTGATCTCTGCAAGTGAAAACACACTCCAAGATGTGAGTTCAATCACTCCAACCACCCAGAGAGGGAGGAGTCAGTATATATGAAGAAGTCCTTCAGTTTCAAACCTCTCCATCTGCTCTTCTGATTGGAGAGCATCATCTGAGAAGTTCCTCTGACAGCAGATGGCTGGGACAATTGCTTTGCTGGATATTCGTCATATTTAAATTTGAGCATCACTGGACGCTACATGTAAAGTGACGTGGGATGGTTGTTTACACTTGCAGAGCAAAAGAAATCTATACACATTGATGAAAACATTACCAACATCAATGTCATTATGTAGTCTATTCTGTAGTTTTTATTTCATTAGTTTATTTTCAAAAGCCATAAACGAAATTTTTTTCTAGGCTAAATAAGTAAGATTAATGTTGCATTCACATTATACTGCAATCACCATTCACGTCCTTGTAAGTTCTAGGAATGCTCAAAATGTCCAGTTCAACACGCTGTATTAACATTATTGCTTTGGTATAAGAACAGTATTCAAACTTTTTTTAATCCTGTAACATTTAAAAAACATTCCACTACCTGTTTAAGAATATAGTATTGATATATAACATTAACAACAAAATATTACTGCAAGATCGTTTGTTATGATAACTGATGATAACTTTGAGAGAACATTGGTCAACGTTCTGAGAACGTTCTCTGTTAGTGGGGTTAGACCTAAATGAATTTTGTATCAGTGCATATTCAAAGTTTCGCTCAGACCTCTGTGACTGTGTATTGCTCCTTTGCAATATTAAATACTGAAATATACTTTAAAATAAACAAAGGTACCATTTTCAATGTATTATTTTCGCAACAGAAATGTTACTGGATCAGGCACGTGGAATGTTTACCTCAAAATTTGTCCCTAAGCTTAAGCTTACGGTAATGTACATCTAATATACTGTATAAAGGTGACAAAACTTCAGTGGTAAAAAGCTCAGTGGTAATAAACACAAAATTACCTTTAATTCAACACAATGGTACTCGGGGGCAAAGATTTCAGCTGCCTCCCATTACCTTTAATTCTGTCGGTTTATACATTTTCCATTTCTTTTCTCATTTTATTATTGGTAAATATTATTATTACCAATTTAAAGTTATTTATCAGTTTTATTCTGTGGATCCTGAATGCAGAACTTGTGCATGTGATTCTCACAACATTTACAACATCAGTCAAACAGATGGACAGAGTCTGATCACCCAAATCATTTAAACAGATTCTCTGCATAAGTTGCGAAGAGTTTCCAAGTTTATTTTATTCATCTCTTCTAAAGAAGGCGATGGAGCGCTTTGGTGAAGCAAATATTTTTAAGCAAACCTTGTTTTAGTAATAACATGACAGGCCGTGGTGTCGTTTTTCTCTGTTGGGAAACATGTATGTTTGCTTTCTGTAGATGTATGACATTTGCATGTCTGGAGTTATGCAACAGCTTCAACATGCAGAAGGGTTTATTAAATCAATAATAAATACATGTATGGCTATATCTGCATATGAAAACTTCTACTATTGTAAATAAATAAATAAATAAATAAAAATTAAATGAAAAAACAGCTACGGCGTGAAATCGGGCCTATTTATAGTCAGGTCGAGGTCACGTGACGTGGCATCGCGCGTCACAAAGCCTTTAAAAGGCGCCTGCAAAATACGTCATCAGCTTCTTATCTCAAGGAAGCCCGTGTGTGTGGACGATAGTCAGGACTGAGAGATTAAAAAGAGAAGATATTAGCGGCAGGAAGCAGATAATGTTTGGAAAAAGAGACAAAAAAGTTAAAGAAGTGTGTGCTGTGTGGTAGCGGGTGACGCACGACGTGTGCGTGCGGTTTGTTGCAGCCGCACCTCGCGGGTCGAGCCTCGGTTCGCAACGCATCGCCCTTTAATTCCGTATCCGTTTATATGTTTTCCATTTCTTTTCATTTTATCATTATTGTCTCTCTGTTATTTGTCAAGTTTTATTCTGCACATCCTGAATGCAGAACTTCTCACAACATTTACATCATCAGTCAAACAGATGGACAGAGTCTGATCACCCAAATCATTAAGCAAGTTGTGAAGATCTTCCCAGTTTATTTTATTCATCTCTTCTAAAGATGGTGATCGAGCTAACATTTAATCATTTAAAGGTTTCTGTGAGACATGTTTCACCTACCGCATACAAAGCATAAATCTTTATCAGTATTCAGATGAAGTACAGACAGTGAAGCATTAAAAAAGTGAACATTAAAGATTATTATTATTAATATAATTAACTGTGTGTTGTCTTGAATTCAAAAAGAACCTGTAAAAACAACATGCTTTAATTAGTATTATTAAATCAATGATAAATACATGTATAGCCATATCTGCCCATGAAAACGTTTCTACTACTGTAAAAAAAATACAGTTTTGAACAGTCGTGGAACTGTTTAAAGAAAGATCCTCTTGTTAAAGAACTTTGGGTTCTCTTAGAAACTTGCTCTTAGTTCCTGCAACAATTTTAAAGAATGTTGATGGTTCCTCCCGTAACTCATCATAAAGCAGATGCTTTAAAGCACAGAAAGAGAGAGAGACGGCAACATCTCCGTTTACAAACCTGTAGTTGTTTTCCTTTGGAGGAAAACATTCCCATCAGGCTGTGTTCTCCAGTTCACAAAGTAATTCCCTTTACTTTCGACCACTCTTCTTATCTGTCAAATTGAAAAGCTCACAGATGAAATGACAAGCATGAAACCTCATCTAGTAGAGGAGACCAGGACAACAGGAATTATAACACAAAAATCCAACAGTAGTGACACTGTTGATGAAAAATAAAGCTTTTTGCTTTGTGAAAAATGTAATATTTTAAGGTAAAAGTTTTTCCTCTGCTTTCTGAAGTTTAATGCCTTTTAATGTAAACTTGGGATATAAAATTTATAATACAGTGAACATGATTTCACTCGCATCATGTCATTTTAACTTTGAAGCTGAGCAACACATTTTAGTAAAAAGATTTAGTGCATTTCTGTCTTTCTCAAAGGAAATGTTTCATGGTACATGTTGGGAAATATGGCTCATCTTTTTCTCACACCAAAATAAGTAGAGCTGTAAGTGTCTGAGTTTTTGAGGGGAAATATAAACAGTGTTACATTTGTGTCTGGTCTCTCTTATGTAACAGATGTAAAGTGGTGAATCTATAATTGATTTCCTGACTAAACTGACTTCTTCATCTTACCTTGTCCAAAAAAATATTTTTGATGTTTGGATTGTTGATGTTGATGCCATTCTGAGATTTAAGCACAATCCTTACTACATTTCTTCTCACAAACTCTGAAATCACACATTACAAGACAGATTTATTTACTTCATTCAGATATGAATACATCATTAAGCTGTGACTATGAGAGAAGGTTTCACAAGATCTTACTGATGCAGATGACTCCAGCATGAAGTCCATTCAGACAACTGCTCACACCCCAACCAGTAAACAGACAGTTCCGTACGTTCAGTTCACTTCCTGTGCAGGCGACATTATCCATCCATATTGGCCCAAAAGATGGACCCACGTATGACACCGCCTGTACAATGTCACCACAGCCCAGCTCTCCACACAGCACTGTAGCATCTTGTAGATCCCAACCGGTGTAACACACTGCCCCCCAGTGTTCATTATGAAGAACCAGAACCCTGCCGTCACATGAACTGCTGCCATCAACCAGCTTTACATCTGCAGGAAATGTTGAGTTCACATGCAGTATGAGCTCGTGCAGACATTGTGTTGTAATATAATGAGATGTTACATGATTTCAACCCACCTCGACACACGACTCCAGCGTCTTGTACATGGGTGCAGGTGCTTGTCTCTATTGCCTTTGATGGACAATATTTCACTGTTAATTCATTCCCAGAACATCCCAGATCATCCAGCCATACTGGCCCTGACCCCTGGCCAAAAAAAGCCCCGCTCTTCACTGCTACAGGAGTCCCACAGTCCAAACTATTACACAGCACTGCAGCATCTGTTACATCCCAGCCGGCATCACACACTGTTCCCCACTGTTCATTATATAACACCTCCACTCTTCCTGAACACGCACTGCTTCCATTGACCAGTCGCACATCTGAAGGAGAGCAGATATAACATCAGTAGATGTGTTTTAACAGTTTTACGAATTCGTAACAACTTACGAATAATGTTTTTGATATATAACATATATGTTCAAAAACGTTCTGTTAGCATTACTGCAGGAACTTTTTGATGACTTTAGAGAGAACTTTAAGACAACTTTTAGACAATGTTAGCCAAAGATCTGAGAGCTTTCCCTGTTAGCTGGGTTACTATTACTGTGGCATCGCCAATTTCAAATGTATCCACTCAAAAACCTCATTAACATTGTATACTTTACACACCAGTTACACTGTCAAGCTGTCTAGTTCTGTAAAACTTTACAAAGCTTTAATGCTTTTTACAGGATCATTTTAATACAACCACAAATATCAAACGCAGCCAACTAAGTGCCATCCTGTACCTCGACAGATGACTCCAGCATCATTAACATGGTAACAGTTCTGCATTCCCCATCCATTAAATCTGCACCTCTTTAATCCTGGTTCAGTCCCTGTACACTGAACATCATCCATCCATATTGTTCCCACACCAGCTCCAAAATAGGTCCATTTTTTTGCTTTTGCACCGGTCGGGCATCCCACCTCTTTACACACCACAGCAGCATCAACAGAATCCCAGGAATCTGCACACACTGTTCCCCACGTTCCCTTATGAAGAACTTCCACTCGTCCAGAGCATGAGTTGATACCGTTCACCAGCCTGACAGCAGCTGAAATTAAATAAAGGATGTTATTATACCCCAAATACCCAAATGTTTCTGTAAATTCTGTTTATTATTTATTGTCCTCCTGTTTCAAAACACAAGAGTATTGATGTAGCTGTTTTTCATACAATCACAGTTCATGTGTTGAAAGTTTGAACATTTTAAATCCGATCTATAATGGAGGGGACGATTTTTCCATATTATTGTGTCAAAAATTAGGCTGTAACTTTAAACTGTCTTAAAGTTAAATTTAATTTGAAATATAAGCAATAATGTTTAAAATTATGTGAAAGCAAATAAATAATGACACAGATTTTATATGAAGTTGAACAACATGGAATATATTTAAGGATTTTTTTACTCACGGTTACAGATGACTCCGGCATCTTTTGAATGATCACAGGTCTGAATTCCCCATTTTGTTGCGGCACAGCTCACCAAGGAAGCTTCAGTTCCAGTACAAAGTGAGGCGTCCAGCCATATTTGCCCCAAACCTTCCCCAAAATAAGCACCAGTCTTTGCCTCTACAGCATTGCCACAATCCAGTTCTCTACACACCACTTCAGCATCTGATAGATCCCATCCGTTATCACACACTGTTCCCCATGTTCCATCATGAAGAACCTCCACTCGCCCAGAACAAGAGTTGATGCCATTTGCTATCCTAACCAAGGCTAATGTTGCAAAGGTATAATTAGAAACAGAATTAGAAATGCTTAGCAGTTTGTTTCTATCTCTTTGGTTCAAATTTGCATGCAGTTTGTATTTAATTTAGCATGCATTTACCTTGACAGATGACTCCAGCGTCTTCCTGATGCCCACAGTTGTGTACTCCCCACCCTGCAGTTTTACAGTTCATCAGTGAGAACTCGGTGCCAACACAATTTACATCATCCATCCATATTTGTCCTGAGCCTTGTCCAAAATAAGCAACACTCTTTGCTTCTATAGCATCTCCACAGCCCATTTCTCTACACACCACTGCAGCATCTAATAGATCCCAATAATCATCACACACCGTTCCCCACTGACCATTATAGAGAACCTCCACTCGCCCCGAACAAGAGTTGTCACCATTCACCAACCTCACAGAAGCTTCAACTTCAGGTCCGTTTCTAAAATCTGTATGTATTTACAACACAAGTCACACACAGTCATAGATACCCATTACATACCTTTTATATAAACCAGCTCAGAGTCTGACTCTGAGTCATGTATTTTAAAAAAGTATTTTACATGAGCGGTGACCCATCCGAAAAAAAAACCCATTTCAAATCACGATTTTAGTGCAAAAGTATAACGGAGAAACATGGAATGCTGTGAGCGTGTCTGCGCATGTTTCTTACCAAGCAAGAAGATGAGGCACAAGGAATATAACATGATGCCTGAAAAAAAATGATATCCTGAAAATATTTCATTTGATCAGTTTGTCTGATAAATCAGAATGAGGTTCTAAAAGTCAGGGTTTGTTTTTTTGTAACTGTAATTTAAAAAATTTCTGGAGCATGGTATATATACTATACTATTTATATACTTATTTTATGGCATGACATAGTATGTTTGTATGTGTATATATACACACACATATAGTATGTATGTGTACGTACACACACACACACACACACAATAGTACAAATAATTACACATATCGTCTGTTAATAATAAACCACAGTAAATAAAGGCACGTACTAACAATTTGATTTCTTTAACCTGAGAAAATGTCACTCCTGTTCTGCAGCTGCGTGTGTTGAGTGTGAGATGAAGTCAAGGAGGCTTCCAGGTGTTTTCTGAAATCACCTGATTCTCAGCACCTCCCTGTAAAAGACTCACAGTCCAACCTAGAAAGACGTTTCATCTAATCTATAACCTTTTTAAAAAGCTAAGTTTGTGATTAATTTGCTAGTTATGAAACAATTATTAGTCTTCACAGAAACTCCAAACCGTATATTTACATTTATTCATTTAGCAGACGCTTATATCCAAAGCGACTTACAAATGAGAGAGCATGTAACATTTTCCTATAAAAGCCAACAAGATTGTTTTTAGATGATGTTATATTTAATCAATATGCTCATCTGTAAGTTGAATATACTCAGACACATACAGGTATCACATATTCCCCTTTACATATGTATGCCGCATTTACCACCAAAATCCAAACATGTTCCTTAATAACCACATATAAATTCAAAGACAGGAAACCCTCTTCTCTGTATATTTGATCTCATCACACTCATAAATCTATGGGCAAAGGCCAAAATCTGCTTAATATGTCAATGGGACCATTTTTGGTGGATCAGTTTCCCAAACTTCCTTAAGTGAGAATATTTGCAATTCAAAGCACATGGAAAAAAATTGTTGAAGAATTCTAGAATTTTACATTTGTTTACATTTACATGAGCACCCTAAAAAAAACGCATAATGCCAGCAAAGTTCATACGCAAAAGTTTGAAATGAAATACATTTACAAACACCAACCCCTCAGTTTACAGCAAAATTAAACTTTTGACAATGTGTTCTTCAACACAATCAAACAAAGCAAGCCAAAAGTCGGAAGTTTTGAACCAGAAAAGCATACCTGAACGTAACGGAAGTAAAATGTAAACATGGAAACAGGTATTCTTTTAAAGCACTCATTCATTTGAATTATTTCTCTTCAATTGATGTTTAAGTCAAATTGGTCACTGTTTCTCAAATGAAATTCAGTGGTTGCTTATGGATCCTTTGATTACTTTAAAATAATTAACAAAACATATATATAATATATATATATATACACACACACATTATATATAGAAAAGGTCTCATTTTTATTAAGTAAAAATAATTCAATTCTTTAATCACCCTACACACTCTTTGCAGACATTACCAACAATAGACCGCTTATGAGAATGCTGTTGGTGGACTACAGCTCAGCCTTCAAAACCACAGTGTCAGCTAACCTTGTGGTGAAGCTTCAGGTTCTGGGCCTGAACAGATCTCTGTGCAACTGGATCCTGGACTTCCTGTCAGGCAGTCGTCAGGTGGTCAGAATGGGTAACAATATCTCCTCCTCTCTGACCCTTAACACTGGTGCTCCTCAGGGGTGCATTCTTAGCCCGCTAGAGATGCCCTACATAGAGGACGTGTACATTCTGACACACTGGTGTCAGGAGAACCACCTCTCGCTCAACTTCAACAAATGACCCAACAAGAAAACTTAGTAGCGACGTGAGTAAAGCAAGGTAATAAAAACACATTTGGCGCTTAAGCCCCACTGGTAATAAACACACTTTGACACATTAAAGTCTGAACAAAATTGGTTTAATCACACACCATGTTACATAAGAACAGAGACTTATACTGCCACCCAGTGTCATTACATTTCTGAGTGCAGCTAAATCTATGCAGACAATTTTCAGATGTGTAGAGATTTAGTAAAACAAATATTTTTAAGAGAACCTTGTTTTATTAATTACATTTTGGAAACATGTCTGTTTGCTTTCTGCAGACACTTTTGTGAGAGATCTGCATGTTTGGATATTTATGTCTGGATTAAAGCTTAAACAACTGTTACAGCAGTTGTGTGTTCTACTACTGTTGTAGTAACAAATACATCTTAAACCATTTAACTATATCTGCTGATGTTTGTAAGGAAAGTTGTTTTTTAAAGCCGGGTAAAAGGTGTTCAGTACTTAACATTACATAAAACGTGTACCATGCATGTCACTATAAATTCAGCTTATTTGTAATTAATAATCACATGGAGAAAAGACACTGACGCAAAAGTTGTTTTCTGTCCTGCATTCAGAAAGGACCTGTGGAAACACATCATTTTAACTGTAATTTTAAATCAGTAGTAAATACATGTATATCTTTAGCTATTGCTGGCAAAAATAAAAGAAAGCAACATATTGAGTCTCAAATATCCTATTACTGTACTGTTAATGTACTCTGCTCTTTTTTCCTGCAAGAACTCTAAAGCAAACTCAACCATAAACAAACTCTATTCAAATCTATATTATTTTAAGAAGAGAGCGAGAGAGAGAGAGACGGCAACATCTCTCAGTTTACAAACCTGTAGTTGTTTTCCTTTGGAGGAAAACATTCCCATCAGGCTGTGTTCTCCAGTTTACAAAATAATTCCCTTTACTTTCGACCACTCTTCTTATCTGTCAAATTGAAAAGCTCACAGATGAAATGACGCATGAAACCTCATCTAGTATAGGAGACCAGGACAACAGGAATTATAACACAAAAATCCAACAGCAGTGACACTTCCTTAACAGACAATTAGTCAAATACTGCGTTTTCTTATAAAAGAACTGTGATTGTTTCACTTTGCAGGAAATTCTTAATGAAAATAATGAACTTATAACTTACTGTAATGTCTAGTAATGTTTATTTCAAAGGTAATGCATTCATGGTGCATGTCTGTAAATAAGGCCATCTTTATCTTTTAACAAAAATAAACAGTTGTGGTAATCTATTGAGGGGAAGTGTAAACCATGTTACCATTGTCTAACAGACAAATGGTCAGTGGACGTATCATTTATTTCCACAATACAATCTCATCTCACCTTGTCCAAGTTATTCTTGAATTCTGGATCATTGAGATTCACCTCACTTTTGGATCTGAGTACGATCCTCACCATAGCCCTTCTCACAGGCTCTGTGAAACATTGCAGCAAAAATCGTCACAGAAGCATCGATTATCGATTAGGAAACCAGAAAGCCAGAATGAGACATTATTCTCACAATTCACACATTCTGCAGCATTAAGATGAGCTTTTGAGAGGAACTTGGTCTTACCTCTGCAGATGACACCAGCATGAAGTCCATTCAGACAACTGCTCACACCCCAACCAGTTAACAGACAGTTCTGCACGCTCAGTTCACTTCCTGTGCAGGCGACATTATCCATCCATATTGGCCCAAAAGATGGACCCACATATGATACTGGCTGTACAATAGCACCACAGCCCAGTTGTCCACACAGCACTGTAGCATCTTGTAGATCCCAACCGGTGTAACACACTGCCCCCCAGTGTTCATTATGAAGAACCAGAACCCTGCCGTCACATGAACTGCTGCCATCAACCAGCTTTACATCTGCAGGAAATGTTGAGTTCACATGCAGTATGAGCTCGTGCAGACATTGTGTTGTAATATAATGAGATGTTACATGATTTCAACCCACCTTGACACACGACTCCAGCGTCTTGTACATGGGTGCAGGTGCTTGTCTCTATTGCCTTTGATGGACAATGTTTCACTGTTAATTCATTCCCAGAACATCCCAAATCATCCAGCCATACTGGCCCTGAACCCTGGCCAAAAAAAGCCCCGCTCTTCACTGCTACAGGAGTCCCACAGTCCAAACTATTACACAGCACTGCAGCATCTGTTACATCCCAGCCGGCATCACACACTGTTCCCCATTGTTCATTATATAACACCTCCACTCTTCCTGAACACGCACTGCTTCCATTCACCAGTCGCACATCTGAAGGAGAGCAGAGGAAACCCATCAGTAGATGTGCAAGTGTTTGCTATTCTTGCTACTGATTTTCCAGAATTTCTATTTTACAACCGTCAGTAATAATAATGATCTATAATTTAGCTGTCAGGTCTGATTAAGTGTGAAGTCCATTTGTAAACAGAAATAAGATCCAACTTATATCACGTTTGAGTACCGTAGATGCAGCGTTTCAGAATTTGAACTTATCCATGTTAAGAAAATAACTGCAAGTAACCTGCAATTTTATGTTTCAAACAGAGGTAGCAGTATAGAAGTTAAAGTTACAGATTGCAGCTTTAAGTCCTTTGAAATCTCAGAGCTCTGTCACCTCTTAAAAAGTCAAGCCAGGGTAGCTGGAACTGCTTGTGTGTGTTAAGTATGACAAATTCCCACAAAATCCATCCTGACAACTTAAAATATAAACAATTATTGTCTTACTGTGGTGACTCAGGGTAAGAAAATGGTAACGCAAGGCAATTCAGGGTAAGGTTACGTAATGTAGCATTAAAATATTAAAGAAATAAAGCTGGTCTCTTTACACATCGGTCAAACGTTGTGCACTCTCAGTGGAAAGATTTTCATCCAGAACAAACAGTAACCTCAAACAGATTAATGGACGGCTCTGCAGCCAGGCTCTGTAAGACGAAGGGAAAGTTACACTGTAATAATCTACCTTGACAGATGACTCCAGCATCATTAACATGGGTGCAGTTGTGGGTTCCCCATCCATTGAATCTGCACTCCTTTAATCCTGGTTCAGTCCCTGTACACTGAACGTCATCCATCCATATTGTTCCCACACCAGCTCCAAAATAGGTCCATTTTTTTGCTTTTGCACCGGTCGGGCATCCCACCTCTTTACACACCACAGCAGCATCAACAGAATCCCAGGAATCTGCACACACTGTTCCCCACGTTCCCTTATGAAGAACTTCCACTCGTCCAGAGCATGAGTTGATACCGTTCACCAGCCTGACAGGAGCTGAAATTAAATAAAGGATGTTATTATACCCCAAATACCCAAATGTTTCTGTAAATTTTGTTTATTATTTATCGTCCTCTTGTTTCAAAGATATGCTGTTATTGTGTGTGTGTATGTGTGTGAATTCATGAGGTTTACATCAGCTAGGTCTGCATGAAATTCTTTTGTGTTAAGAGCAAACATGGTTAGAATGATATGACGGCAAATAAATAATGATTTTTGACTCACGGTTACAGACGATTCCAGCGTCTTTTGAATGGACACAGGTGTCTATTCCCCATTTTGTTGATGTACAGCTTCGTAATGAAGCTTCACTCCCATTACATATTGAAGCGTCCATCCATATTGGCCCTGAACCTTCTCCAAAATAAGCACCAATCTTTGCCTCTATAACATCCCCACAGCCCAGTTCTCTACACACCACTACAGCGTCTGATAGATCCCAGTTGTTATCACACACTGTTCCCCACTGTCCATTATAGAGAACCTCCACTCGTCCAGAACAAGAGTTGATGCCATTCACCAGCCTGACAACAGCTAATGTTACAAATAAACAGTGCTTACTATTTTATATTCGTCTCCTTGGTTCTATTCAGTATGCAATTTCCTAGCTAATAGGGAACATTCTCAGAATGTTGGCTAACATGAACTCTAAAAGTGCTCTCAAAGTTATCAAAAGCATTTTTGCAGTAACGTTTGTAGAATGTTATTAACATGATATATCAAAAATGTTGTTTTTAAGTTGTTAGTGGAATGTTTAAAAAAAGTTAGTTTTGAAAAGCTTGAGTATGTTCTTCTGACCAAGCAATAATGTTATTGTGTAAAACATTATAACATTTCAAAGTAACATTTTCAACATTTTTGCTATCTAATGGAAACATTAGGGAAATGTTCTTACAACCTAAACTTTTTAGCTGAGTTGTATTTTGCATACATTTACCTTGACAGATGACTCCAGCATCTTCATTATGCCCACAGTTGTGTACTCCCCACCCCGCTTTCACACAGTTTATCAGTGAGAACTCGGTGCCAACACAATTTACATCATCCATCCATATTTGCCCCAAGCCTTCTCCAAAATAAGCAACACTCTTTGCCTCTGTAGCATCTCCACAGCCCATTTCTCTACACACCACTGCAGCATCTGATAGATCCCAATAATCATCACACACCGTTCCCCACTGACCATTATAGAGAACCTCCACTCGCCCCGAACAAGAGTCACTGCCATTGACCAACCTCACAGAAGATTCAGCCTGAAGTGTATTTTTAAAATCTGCATGTTTTTGCAGGACATGTCAAACAGTCATAAAAACAGTAATTATTTATAATAAGTTAACATTATGTAGTCGTTCTGTTTCTACTTACCGAACAGGAGAATTAGCCACAAGGAACATAACATGGCACCTAGAAAGAAATGGAAACTTTTATTTTATAGTTTTATCAGTTTATCAGGTCTTCCTGTGGCTTTGTCCATATTTTCAAGGTTTAAAAGTAAATTCTGCAATATTTCTAAAGCAAAAACGTTTTGCAGAATACAACAGTATACCTTCACTGCCACCATTACATTTCTTCATTTGTTCAAATTGCGAATTTGTTTGGTAGCTTGCAACTAAAGTACTATTTCTATTGTAAAACCTATAAATATACCTTACATACATATATTAGTCAGCATATTTAATAACAACAATTCAGTAATTACAAATGACAAAACAGAAAGGAGAAAGTAAAGCATTGAAGCGAATTAAATGATCTACCAGAAATAACTACATATTGCCAGTCAGAAATGGAAAAACTGTAAACTAAAGCCAATGACCAATCAGATTTCATTAACCTGGTAAATTGTCACTCCTGATCTGCGCTGTCTTTGTATTCAGTGTGGTATGAAGTTAACAGAGCGTTCAGACGTTTCATTCAGACGTGAAATCTCCGTCTTCATGACTCATCCTCTCAAATGACTCAGCTCACGTTAATCTTAAAATTTACATTTATCCGTCCGGCGGACGTTTACAGTGACGACTCGCAGGGCATTTACGCTGAACATTTTATCAGTGTGGGTTAGCAGAAAATTAAACCCACCTATAACTCTACCCAGTTAACATACTACCCACCTTACAGGAAACATTCTCAGAGCATTGGCTGATGTTCTCCAAAAGTTATCAAAAACGTTCTTGGTATATCATATATGTTAATATAACACTTAAAAATGGAACATTTTGAACATTTTTATCACTTCTTACAATGTTCAATGGGAAACGTTCTTACAATGTTTATACTGGGTAGGTTAGTGATTTAATTGCTATTGATATCATAATGAAAGCTCCCAGACGCCTGCTGGATGTTTGTTTGGAGAGTTTTCTCGTCTGCAGAAAACAGCGAAAATATTTCCTGCCAGATGTTAAAATGATATTTACTAGATGTTTTCCAGATGTTTGACAAAGATGCAGCTGTACCTGCATTTAATGGGACACTATGGGAACAGTGATTGCAGGTCTAACTATCCTATGCTGAGATCTGAACATGTTCCTAAAAATGAATTTGATGGAACTCCTTTGACCAAAAGTAAAGTCTGTCAGGGTTCAAGGTTCAATGTTCTAATCAAATTCCAAAACCAAAAGCCATATTCAGTTGGTATTCATTCATGCCATTGGGGGTCATAACTGGTGAGCCAGTCTCACAGACTTCCTTAACAAGTGAGAAACTTTGCAATTCAAAGCACATGGAAACAAAGTCAGTTTAAGAATGCTAGACTTTACATTTGTTTAAATTTACACAAATTCTCAGAATAAACCACCACCAGCATGTAAGAATAAAAGTGCTATAAATGAACCCTGACAAAATTTAAAGACACAAAACCCTCCATTTGTAAGAAAACAGAGCAAACAAAGGAGTCAAATTTCAGGAGCTGAACCGGAAAAGTATGCCAGAGTTCTGGAATGATGTTGTCATTAAAACTAACCAAGATCCAAAGAGAAAACTCCTTATACCCAGACAGACTCAAGTTCCCCAAATTACCCGAGTACTCTGAAGCTAGTTTGTATTTTACAAACTCGTCTCGTGTCAAGTTAGGCATAATTTAAACAGATGACAGACTTTCCCTAAAACAGACTATTTGAATATTGTTTGGGCTAAAAAAAGGTGCATGGTTTCCTGTAGCATTGCCATAACCTAAAGACATGCTTTATTTATTATATATATATATATATATATATATATATATATATATGGTATTTATATATGGTTTTGTTCTCTGTTTTTAAAATACAGAAATATTTTTTACGAGGTATTTTAACATACAAGGTATTTTTTGGTTTCTTCGTCATATTACTACTGCCATTACCACCGAGTCTTTAAGTGCTTAAAAACAACACTTACTGTTTTAAAATCACTGAACCAGAAACTCAGTTACAGTGGACTGACAAAAAATCCCTTAGACTTCCAATGCAAGCACCTTTCTCATGGGCTATTTGCATATTTCTGTTTGAATACCTAGATAAACTTTTGCTTTTAAATAACTCTCAACACCCAAAACATACAGAAGATATTCTACACAAGGCATATACAACACGTTCACCTAATCGTTAAGCTCTGAGAATCAATTAATGAAAATATTAATAACTTATTTATTTTCATATTATATACATATATGTCTTGATGTGCCAGTTAGGTGTTGTTCAGACAGGATGTCAACAACAGACATCCTGTCTAAACGTTCACTAATTTTCAAACAGACTGACTCGATTAAGTGTCACGTAATCAACTAAACAGGTAATACTGTTTGCCATGTTCATTTATATAATAATAATAGTGTCCCTGTAGCTCAACTGGAAGGGCATTATGTTAACAATGAAATTGTATTGGTCACTGCCTGTCACATGACACTTAAAGAATAGATCTGTAACTGAACAGATCTGTTCAGAACTGTAAATACTGCATCTGTGTAATATATAATCATTGCATTAAGTAATGAAGACAATTCCTGGTTTACCCCCAAGAAGTGTATCAATGTAATCTAATATTATACTAAATATATTTTCCGGCAGTATGTTGTGCTCTGGGCAAGAACATCTACACACTACCTTCCAAATTAGATTTCCAAATTAGGCTTATGGAAAAGAAATGTGACAGGTGGAAGAAGATGAAATCAGGCTGGTGAACAGCATCAACTCTTGTTCTGGACGAGTGGAGGTTCTTCATGATGGAACGTGTGTGATAACGGCTGGGATCTATCAGTGGCGTGTAGAGAACTGGGCTGTGGGGATGCCATAGAGGTGAAGAGTGCTGCTTATTTTGGACAAGGTTCAGGATCAATATGGATGGATGATATAAACTGTTATGGGAATGAGTTGTCTCTCTAAAGCTGTAGATCAGGAGGCTGAGACTCGGGTTCAAGATTGATTCTAAAACAAAAATGAAGAAAGATCACAGAAGAGCAATAGACTTTTCTGTCATATTATATAGTTCTACTGCTTAAACAGTTCCTGTTTCAATCTGTATTCTGTTTCTTATGTTTAAGATCAGGGAGAAATGGAAGATGTTACCATACAGTGGAAGATATAATCTAATGGAGAAGTGTTTCAGAAAACTATGAAGAATGTAAATACTACAGACTGTGTTTAAAACCTTTGTTTACTGCTAACTTATTGTTTTAATATCAATATGGTCTCAAACTTCTGATACTCTTTCTCAACTACAATTTTTAAAGCTAAATTCTGTCTTGATGTGTATGCATTTTACTAGGAAATACAAATGTGTCTCTGCTTTAGCATTTGTGTCCTTGTAAAAATTTTTGGCTCCCTCACTTGATTGATTGTGCTTGTATATTTCCTCATTTACAAGTCACTTTGAATAAATGTGTTTATTAAAATAAGTATGTAAACGTAACAAGACGTTTCATGAGCTATAAAGCTCATTCTGCGCTTATAAAATGTTAATGATCTTAAACTGTTTTTCAGTACAAAACAAAAAATTATAATTCTTAGATATTTACTGAATAAACACCCTTATCTATATTGTACATATAGATATATATGAGATATAGACAAATATGACTACCGTAGGGTGAACAGACAAAGTGTAGAAAAGATTTTTTTCAGTCAAAATAGGACTGACAAACAATTAGTAATAAAATATAGATATAGAATTCTAAATATAGAATATTTATCTATATTTATATTTAGATAAATGGCTAATAAAATCATTTTCACGTCACCCTCATGGTCCTGTAGAAGAATCCACAGATTTTGAAGGTATTTAAGCATCCTGCGGGCAGGTTTTAAAACAGATTTTGTATGGAACGTTTTTGCTGGCTGCTAAAAGACTTAATATGTGTAACAATTACTTTAAAATGAAAATTTATTATAGGTGCTTTGGTTTAAATTCTATTCTATATATATTATTAATTTACATATCAATCCCAGACACATCAAAATAAAGAGGTCTGGCACAAGGTGTTTTATGGAAACTATTTTGACCCCATAAACAAAATGCCGTTTGAGTCTTTTAAAGTAAAGACTTAAAATACAGCATATCCGTGAAACTTCTGTAAACTTTTCTCCCTTTGCAAAACAAGGGATCACAAAACAAAAGTCTGTGCAGAATATCTCATCTTATTTACATTTATCCGAAGTAATGTGCAAGGCATTCAAACTATACATTTGATCAATACATACATACCTGAACTCATTACCGTGGCATTGCACATTGTGTTCTACCTGGTTTTAAAGAATGTTCTGTGTGTTTTTGTCAGATGTGAGTGCTCTAGAATGGATGCTGGTTCTGCATTTGGGGAACAAATTGGGACATGTTCCTCGAATCACCACAAGGTGGCGACACAGATGTAATTTGTGTTGGTGGGGCACATGAGTACAACCCTCCCCTGCAGTCATTCAGTCCTGTCACCTGCATTGTTTTACTTTCTCATTCACTTCTCACTTGTCTCTCTTACTGCTCTCTCTTCAGACCGCTGCAGATGGTCATGTGATGTATGTGTAGCAGGTGGAATAGAGGAGCCGGTTCATGGCCAGTGTGTGTCCGGCAGAAATGGAGCTGATACACACACACACACCCACAGTTGGGTTCTTGGGGGCATTTCATAGATATAATAGCTTTTATACACAAAAAACCTGAAACGGCAAAATCTTTAGCCCCAAAAATGAGTCTGTAAACAAAAATGACAGTAATTGAAAACAGTTTATAAGAATGTGCTATAAAACAGACCCACTGACCTCTGATGAAAGACATCTGAGAGAGGACTGTGATGTAGGACACTGATCTGTTGTATTTTTGAGCTGCTTCTGCATGTATGTGTCTTTCTCTGCTGATGTTTCTGTTTAAAGTGCATCCGGCCACACTGACACACTTTCTGTCTTTGTGAGCCCGTGTGTGTGTGTGGTCCTGGTATTCAGCACATTTTGGGGATTAAATGTTCCCACAAGTATAGTAATATCAGTAAATTTTGTTCTTGTAGGGATATTATTTTTGAGGTCACCATAAAGAAACTCGCTTAAATTATACAAAATGTTCATTTTTGAAAGTCTAAAACAGCAGAAAGTTTTCTGTAAGGGTCACATTTAGGGGTAGTGTTAGTGTAGGGGGACAGAATATACAGTATGTACAGTATTAAAACCATTATGTATATTGAATATCCTCAAAAAAACATGAAAACCAGTGTTGTGGTGTGTGTGTGTGTGTGTGTGTGTGTGTTCATGCCTCTGCATCTCTATTCACATGTCTCAGATATCACGCTTAAAACCGTAACATCCCTCATTGTCAAGGTCTCGTGGGAGTTTTGGGGGCTGCAGCACTGAAAGAGGAGAGAAAGTGAAAAAATAATGGGTAGAATAAAGGAATCGATGCAAGGGAGGGAGCGATAGAGGGAATAAGAGAGAGAGAGTGTGTCCCTGCCAAGACTCACGTAGACCAACAGCTGCAAAGCCTTTCTGATCAGAGAACCTCCCTCAACCGTTCTGTCACGCTCCTCGTGCTGAAAATTGTGTGTGTGTGTGAGGAAGAGAAAGCGCCCTTTTATTTGTAGGTCAAGCTGTTTAAATAACCTGATTGTCTGAGTGGCACCACACAAACTTTGCAGCCAAAGTCTGCAAGTGTGTGTGTGGGCGACATTTCACTGTACAATATATACACAGATCCATTACACACATCCATATAGAGAGTGTCTTCTACAACAGCAGCTCCTCACTATGACATCAGCCCACATGCTCCGGTTTATTTGATTAATCCCTCATTCTAATTGGCTGCTGCTTTGCTCCTTACATTACCTTGCTCTGATTGGTTGTAGATTTGAAAGTATAGATCCACGTCATTAAAACGAAACTCATTCTAGACATTATAAAAACGTCTTCTGTCACGCTAATACAATTTAACAGCATTCAGTTTTTCGTTTAGTGATTTGGTGATACAGCTGTCAAAACATTTTCCTGGATATAAATGTTGTGGTTTATGGAATAACAGGCCTTCATCATTATGGAGCAGAAACAGAGCATTATTTGTTTGCAACACTGCGCTCGGTCGTCCATTATCAGGTCTGATAGTTTTGATTTGAAGCAGAACTCGCCTGTTCTGTTCTGAGATCAAACATGTTTCCGAACATTCTCTGATCCGATCTGTTTACACACTCAAACAGAGACCACTGTCACCAAACGCTCTAATACACCGAGACACAAAACAGAGGAAGGCCTGATTTTAGAGTAATACAAGGTGCTTGAGAAAGTTCAGACACATTGTAACAGTCTCTAGCATTTTTTGGCGCTTCGGATGAAAGGATCGGCTAAATTAATAAAAGCAGATGTAAACAAAAGTCACTTTAGGGACTGAGTTTCAACTCCTGATATTTAAAAGCACATACTGACTCAGAGAGGAGACCATTTTTAGCCTGGCTCATAATTTCAAGGTTTCCCAAGGAGAGATGTCTAAACTCAGTTTGGCAGGCGGTGAAGTTTGCCTGTGATTCTGACCTGAAAATAAGCTCTTGCACAGAGGAACGCTTGATTACAGATGTCTCCAAAGTCAGAAACACGAGTTTTCTGGGTCTCTTCTTTCTGATTCGAGTTCAGTTGTGGCTCGACTTCACATGAATTCATTCATAAATCAAATCTATAAAGAGACACTGTTCAAAAGTTAGTTCTCTTTGGATGACAAATGCTTATAATTATCACACAAATATGTTCTCTATTAACACACAGCACGGTCTATTTGTGTGTAGGCGTCCTTTACACAGCAAAATCATTTTTAGAGCTTCTGAAACAGAATAAATAAGATATAAGAGATAAGATAAGATGTGTTTTAGTTACCTATTTACAAGCACAGCAAAAGGAAACTCATGTATCACATAAAATGACACAGAGACAGAAACTGTCCTGTTTTTCGTACTGAAGGCAAATTTGTGGACCCTTTAAATTAATTGTTTATCATTAATATTATTTCTTGAGCTGTATCACTGAATACGTCCCAGTATTGTTTTGTTTAGACTGCTTTACTGTAAGGATCTGAGCTGTGCACAGAGACTGGGGGGTGAGTGAAGGCATTGCTTCTCAGTTTACAGTATGTGTGTGTATTTTCAGATTTTTCTCTGAAGGTTCCTGAATGAATTTGTGGAAGGCTACGTTGACCCAGCTTTGCTGTTTTTCTTTCTGCAGCTGGTTCCTGTAGCGACAGGAGACATGGCAAGCTGCACGTTGCCACGGCGCTTGGCACCACCAGCCAATGAGGCAGCGTGCCAGACAGTCAGCTGACGAGAGAGCGAGAGAGAGAAAGAGAGAGAGAGAGAGAGAGAGAGAGAGAGAGAGAGAGAGAGAGAGAGAGAGAGAGAGGCGCATGAGAGAGCACGGCTGTGGAGTTCTAAGGTCTTACGGGCAGAGAGTAAAAAAAGCATGAAAGCGGGACTTTGTAAGGACGCGTTTTGTAGTTTGAGGCCAAAAAAGCACAACTGGGTTTGAGCTGAAAGAAAATGAGAGAGAGACTTTGAGAGGGTGTGGAGCTTCATGTAATCTCCATAATGACAGGATTTCTGTCCAACATTTACCAAATACAGTGTGAAGCTACAAGACAGTACAGTCTCATTTCATAGTGCAGTATCTATACCATTACCCTATATGGCTCCTATATGTATATTCCAGCTAAGAATTTTAGGTTGTAAGAACATTTTCCTTAAGTTGGGTAACAACTGTTAATTAGTAACAAAAATGTTAAATGTTGTTTTGGAAGCTTTTAGGAACATTCCAAACATCTAGTTTTCTATTGTTGTATTAATGTTATTGCTTGGTTGTATGAGCATTATTCAAAAAAATAACTTTCTGTAACTTTCTGTTGTTAAAAAGCTCCACTAACAATATAAGAATGTTTTTGATATAAATTATATATATATATATATATATATATATATATATATATATATATATATATATATATATATATATAACTTTTACAAAATTTAACTAACAACATTATTGCAGGAATGTTTTTGGTAACTCTGAGAGGACTTTTAGCCAGCGTTCTGAGAACGTTCCCTGTTAGCTGGGATGATTGCTGCTGAGTTTAAACTTTCCAAACGGTTTGAGCACTGCTGATAACCACACAGGAAATGACCTGGTAAAAATGTAAAGTGTTGTAGATATATGAACAGCAGCCTGCAGGAAAGCATGCAGTATATATATATATATATATATATATATATATATATACATTCTTATGTCGCCTGCAGTACATAGTCTGTGTGTGACTCAGGCAGCTGGATTTTGATTTATGGCAGTGTTAGATTATTGTAAAGTGCACTGACCTAAAGCTAATCACTGTGAACAATGTAAATCTGCCACTCCTCTCTTTATATATGTTTAGAGGTTTAAAAGTTTTAGAAACAAGCAACACAACCTTATTTGTCTTTCTGAACACGTGTCAACACCCATGCTGAGCTGAAGGCTTTAGCTTGTTTGCTGTTTAATGTAAATATTTATGGCACATTTATGGAAAATGTGGGAATCTGCTCGGAATCTCCAACTTCCAGGAAAAGCTGCAGTAGAAGGGAGTGGTAAAGGCATTATTATAAATGTTGACGCCCTGTCTTGTAAAAAGCCCTACTGTAAACCTACTGTAAATATTAATTATTAGCCAATTGTTGGCTATCATAGCTATGTGAGAAAGAGAGAGAGACATTTGTTTTGATACTAAACCAGAATAGTCAGATGACGAGGATCCAGTTAGTAACAACGTTATCCCAAAAGGAATTCTGTAACATTTAAAAAACATTCCATTAACTAGTTGAAAATAACCTTTTTGATACATATGATACATAAGTAAAAACTTAAACTAATGTCTACTAATGTTACTGCAAGAATGTTTTGATAACTTTGAGGGAACTTGTAGAGTAAACTTCTGAAATTGTTTCCTGTTGACTGGCTCTCCTATAAATCTGGTGACTTTTTAATGCTGTAACAGCATGTATTCATTCTTCTCCCTTATAATATGTGAGTGGTAAAGGTGAAAGGATTCTTTTTAAAGGCCAGTATCTGCTGACTGAATTGTCTGCTCTTTAAATAGTGCACTGTGTCCTGCTCACCACGAGCACTATTATGTCTTTCTGAAACCTTGACCGACACTCTCACTGTCCCTGTGACTTCAGCTGATGACACACAGCTGTCACAGCTCGAGTGTTGAACTCACACGCACATGATCCATCAGCAGGGGCTTTATCTGAAAAATACCAAACTCCTATCGCTCAGGGACATGGGGGTCAAGGTTAGAATTGTTTCTGTGAGATGAAAAGGAACGTTGTGCTTACGTTTCTGCAGCGTTTACAAACCTGATTTTTCTCACCGTTTTCAAAAGGTGCAAATTGGCTATTCTTGCATGAAATGGCATCTCCGCTAGCTGTCAACAAAATGCGGTTCTCGATTCTGTCTGTCTCTGCACAGTTTCTCTTGTGAACAATCTTTCTGAACACTTTTCTAACACTCCACAGCCCAGAATGTTCCAGAAGCCCTGACCATCAACCACACGTTATTTAAAGAGACAGGTCGCCTAAAAAGTAACATTATGTCAATGTTTACGCATCCACCCTAATGTTGACCTAACATTGTACGAGATAATGTTTAAAGTCTTTTCCAAACACTGAAAGTTTTGGCCAAAAATCACCAAGAAAGTTCCGCAAAAGTAGTCCATATGACTTATGAACATATGAAATGAGAAAGGTTTGCCCTCAGGTGCAGCTCTCGAATCTCATTCAGATCAAATCTCACGCGTACTGTATATTCAAATGTTTTGACTGAACAAGTTCTGCTGTTTTTGACATGAATGATATTTTGGTAACGTGCAGCTGACTGTTAAGACTATTAATTAATGTTGAAAACCTTTTTCCTGTACAACAGTGCTTCTCCTTGACCTAATTTTGTACTGCTTGGATAAGACAGGTGACATTGAGCCAGACATCAGCGGTTGTTTAGATTTGTATTGTGTGGATCACAGGAGATCAAACAGACCTCCTCCAACCTTCAGCCTCAGACGGACAGCAGCAGAGGCACGACACACTAAATATTAACCACAGAGAAAGAGTCGTTACATAAGAGTTTACACAAACTTAGCTAGTCAGAGCCTAGCTAACAATTTTAGGTTGTAAGAACGTTTCCCTAATGTTTTCATTAAGTAACGAAAACATTAGAAATGTTTTAAAAGTTTTAGGAACGTTAAAAATGTCCAGTTTTTAGATGTTGTATCAATGTTACTGCTTGGTTATGAGAACGTTATTTCAACATTTTTATTTTGTAACTTTTAAAACATTCCACTACCTTTTGATATGTGATTGATAAAGGTTCTACTAATGCTATGGCAAGTATGTTTTTGATAACTTTGAGAGAACTTTTAGAGAATGTTCCCTGTGAGCTTAATAAAATAATTGTTTTGCCTCCCATCTCTACTGAACAATCCGACTCCCCATCTGGTTTCTGTCTCTGGGTGTGACATGATGATTGGACATCTTATTCAACTTAAAACCGTGCAGAGAGTTGGTGTGACAGTCAGATTTAGCAGCTAATATATTTTCGGAACGTTAAATCATTTCCAGGTGCTGGTACTTGCACAAACTCTTCAGAATTAGAGTACATTTCCAAAGCGCAGAGTCTTAAATATAACCCTGCTGACGGCATGTGTCCCCCGAGTCCGTTTCAGCATCCTTCCTGCTTTATAGAGGACATCTGTGCAGGGGACATTTTGGCTGACTGGCGCAGCTGGTGCACCTGGGACTAGACAGCAGAAGAAATAAATTATTAGTAGAGCACAAAGCAAAGTGTTTGAACTCGTGTGCAACAGGGAACGTTACGATTCAGAGGAAAATACAGCAAATCTTGAGGGAACTTATCTGAACTTTACTGGAGCAGCTTTCATTTAGAATTCCCATTTATCCTGAAGGAACTGCTTGGCTGCTAACCCAGCTAACAATTTTAGGTTGTAAAAACATTGCCCTAATGTTTTCATTAAGTAACAAAACCATTAAAAATGTTTTTTTAAAGTTCTAGCATTGTTCAAAACGTCCATTTTTTTAGATGTTCTATTAACTTGGTTAAAAAATTTCTTTAATTCTGTAATATTTTTGAAACATTCCACCAACAACTTAAATTAAAAGATGTTCTATTAACATTACCGCAGGAACTTTTTTGAAAACTTTTGCGTGTTTTGAGTTTGTTCCCTGTTAGCTGGGTAAAGCTATTAACATCAGGACATTATTACCTACAAAAACTGTTTCATTCAAGTACAAATCTACTTTTGAATAGTCGTCAATGGAGAAAGGTGATTTGAGGTCTAGATAATGTAGTTACAGCATCTAGCAGCAGGAGCCAATACGATTAGCCTAACCAGCCCAACCCTGACCTCTTGAAGTGGACCAAGTTGAGTTTTGCAATGCTTTGCGCAGGCTTTGGCGTGTTGCCACTGGAGGGCGATCTTACTTTATCAGAGACCCATTCATAAAGACAGTGGCCCGTCTCACTCTTGCCCTCCATAATCCCTGATGTACATTTCTTAGTTATTGTGTCAGAGGACTGGCATGAGACCAACAGAGCACAACCACATGAGTCAGCTTTACAGATTATAACCCCACACGATAAGCCTCGGTCGTTTCCACCGTTTAACTAACCCACCAGGGCTGGTCTGTGGAGAAATGTATGCCCTGCTGAGAAGCTGGGCTGTTCTACGTGCTAACTGCAATGAAAGCGCGAGTTGCAGTGATATTTCAGTTGAATTTTCAGCCAGTGGCGTTGGCACGCGATCATATTACAGTAATGATTTTTAGATAGCAATAGACGTTTCCTAGAAGCTTCAGGCGAGCTTCTGTCCTTGCTATGTTTAGACTACTGTAGGTCAACAAACATTGGGGGAACGTTTGGTAAAACAGGATATATGTGGAAAAACAAAACTATTTGTGCACTCAAATTACATTAGGACAGGATCCCATAAACAGTGTTTAGTGTGGAGCGGGGCTATAACGTTAAAAACACAGATACAGGACAAGACTTCAGCTTTAGGTTATGTAATGTTTGGTCACTTCTGCTATAATGGCTTTTATTGCTAATATTATTAAACATCGCCACACAAGTTTGCCCTTTCTTAATGAGTGTTTAATTGGAAGGAACCTCAGGTAAACATGTGTGCGTGACACTACGCTATTGTGTAATTGTTACATATGGAAAAACAAAGCGCCATAAAACCAGTCACATGATCTGCTTCATGCATAGCCAAATATTTGCTGTGCCCTAATGGCCCTGTGTTCCTCTAACAGAGGAGAGCAACACTGTGTGTTTGAGATCCATTATGGCCATTATAACAGCAGCGGTCTCTGATCACACAGCTGGGGTGTGTGTGTGTCCAGTGAGATCACGACACCATCAGCAATCTGCCACCATCTGTTTCTCAGTGTGACCATCACCTCTCAGAGCTGACCATCACCTCAAATTTAAACTCTTACTGAGCGTCTCAAGAGTGTCTGCTGTTCTCACAGCTAACAGGTTTAGGTTGTGAGATTATGTTTCCCTAATGTTTCCCTAATGTTCCATGTTCTATGAACGTTCAAAACGTCCAGTTTTTTAGATGTTGTAGATGTTAAGTTACTGGTTATAAGAACGTTATTTAAGCTTCTTTTAAACATTCCACTAACAACTTAAAATAATGTTTTTGATATTTGATAACGATAGAAATATGTTCTACTAACATTACTGCAAGAACATTTTTTTGATATGCTGGTAATCTGAACTATAGGCCACACTGATGTTTCTTTGGAAGCCTTTTCTGAAGCTCATTTCCTGACCGTTATGCCAGTTTAGCATCTCCGCCTTGTGGAAACCTCAGGTTGAAGCGGTGACATGCTAACACATTTACAGTTTCCTCTCATTTTCATGCCATTGTGTTGAACTTGTTTTAAACACTTTGGGGCATTTGAGAGGCACACAGGAAACAGTCAAAACAATCCAGATTGTGCTGATTTTATGGGCTTCAGACTCAAGGTCTTCAACACAAAGTCATCTCTGATTCTGCTAATTCATATTTAGTAGTTAAGTAGCACAATTAGTTAATAGTTAGAAACCATGATTCACTGGTAATCATGTATTACTGGTAGTTAACTCTCTCTCTCTCTCTCTCTCTCTCTATATATATATATATATATATATTGTATTGAGGGTGACTGTGGTATTCTTTATTTATTTATTTTTGATTTCATCCAACAAAAACCTTTTTTGCATTTTTAAGTAAGATCTTGTGTGTATAAACGGTTGAAAGATCTGAAGCTGAGAAATTCTTGCCTTTCTGGATTTGACAGGAGAATGTTTCATGTATGTGGCTGATTCAAGCACATATACTTTTTTTAAGGAAAGCAGAGGATACTGGTGTTAACAGAGAGACTTTTCCACAGGAAAACAGTGCACACACACACAAACACTCACACACTCACACACTCCATATCTAAATGACGTGTCATTTGGTCACTTTTGACCTGAAAGCCAAGACACACTAACAGTCGCTCAATCGCTCGCTCACCCTTTATTACGTAATGATGCCAAATGCCAAAACCAGAGATGGTGTAATACTATAGAAGAACGTTTCTGGGAGGGAAGTTCAGTTTTTTCAGTAAGTGAAATTTCATCTCTAAATTTGGATGAAAGCAGAATTTGCCAGACAAACACAATAAGTCTGACGGCTTAGCTCAGCTCTTCTCAACATGACATATAATTTAAAATATCAGAACAAGCAATTAAACATATGATTACATATGATCGTTTAAAGCCTTAAATATATGTGTGAGCAACTCGAGTAGTGACTGATATTTTAACAATTCAGAATGGAAGACACACGTTTGTGTGTGTGTGTGTGAGAGAGAGAGAGAGAGAGAGAGAGAGAGAGAGAGAGAGAGAGAGAGAGAGAGAGAGAGAGAGAGAGAGAGAGAGAGAGAGAGAGAGAGAGAGAGAGAGAGAGAGTGTCCTACTGCAAGTGAGTTTTGGCCTGTGCTTGGGGAAAAATGTCAGCCATATTTGCCTGCTTGGAACACACACAAACACACACACGGGCAGTATGAGGAGATGCCACAGCTATAAATGGAAAATCAGACCTGTAAGGCAGACAGAGAATGAGAGAGGGGACACTAGTGACAGATGGCCTACCCAGAAAAGTTTTTTTTACATTTCCTGTACTGATTTTAGAGGAAATCTCCAGAATTCTGCCGAATTGATTTAAACAAGGGAAAGTTTCTGCAGGTGCTGATTTTATTAAATGTTACGATAACGGCAAAGTGAAAATTGCTTTGAGCTCTTTTTTTGACATGTTATATCCTGAAAGAGGTTCTGCTTGACTGACAGCACAGCAGAACCCATGAAGCTTGACCTCAACTCATGTTATATGTAGGTCAGTAATGCAACTGACTATCTGTCAACAGGATTAAACTGATACAGCACATATAAACCAAACTCGCTCTCAAAACCTGGTTGTGACTCCTGACATTTTAGGTAGTTATAGAATGCAACAGGTGTTGAATCTCATTATTATAAGTATTTATTATTCATTATTATTAGTATTTAATGAACTAATCTGGAGTGAAACTGAATTCTGTGGAAGTGTGAACCCAACATCTCTACACATTCTCTCTCTATTTCTGTCCCTCTGTTAGTCTTTTGCCCACTTTTATCTCCGCTGCTCTCTTGTTCCGAGCATTTCATATGACATATGAGATCAGTCCACTTTCACACACACACACACACACCAAGACACACACAGACACACACCATGGTGGTCTTCCAGAGGTTATAACTCACCTCTGTTTTGTTCAACCATTCCACATCTCCCCAGCCTGTGGTTTCTAAGGGCTGCCAAAACTTCGGCAGTGGTGGTGGGGTCATCCTGACCCCAGAGGGGCCGTGGGGGGTGTTGGCGATGCACACGGAGGTCTCTCATAGCAGGAATAACTGGAGACCCTGCAGGGTCACGTTACATCCAGAACCTCTCAGCCCTCTGCATAGTGCTGTCATTTTTCCACCTCTGAGGTCCACATCGATGACATCGCCCCCAGGCACAGCACAAAAAAGGGTCACAGGTCTGTAAGGTGAGAGGAAAGGACAGTAATAAAGGGTATGCCAAATAAAAGAGAGAGTTTGAAACGTGCGCATGTTTTGTTTGTGTGTCAGAGCAACAGTAGAAAAAGTAACACAAACACACTCGCAGTGGCCATTTATCTAACGTTGATTGTAGTGTCGTTTTGCTTGCAGCTCGATTGAAGTAAATGTTTTCGCAACATTGCATTTTTGTTGCAGTTAGGTTATGCTGCAATACAACGTTTTGTATATGTCCAGTAACAACATCTAAGACACGACGTGTGCTTGATTAGATTAAACAAACGAAAAGTTCTGTTTTAGTTGCAAATGCTGCTTTTACACAACCAAAACAAAAACAATCAACACATGGAAATATCTGCATGGTCCATTTGTTTGTCATAAAGGAAGCCTTAACACATCGATACACATCAATGCTTTTGTTAAAGTTAAACATTTGATAAGACATCAGTTTATCTGAGTGAGACGCTTTTATTTATTGTAAAATAATATAAACCAATTTCCTCCTTTTTCCCAAACAAATGACCACTGGCAAAACCATCTGAAGTGAAAGATGCATTTCCAGCAGTTTGAGGGTGTAGTTACAGCATTGTCCAGCTTAACTGCACCATGCTAGCCCACTAAACCTTGAACCCCCTTAGCAACGCCCAGGAAATATCATGTGTTTATAAAACATTGCAAAAGCATTTGCAATGTTACAGAAAAACAGGTGCTTTTTTTATTTTGTATTATGTATTGTGTTTAACAAAAGCCATCAGTTTCATGAAGGACATAGGTTATCTTATCTTTTATAACATTAAATTTTTTTTACAATGTAATGGTGCTAGCTGGGAAACGTGTGATAAAGAGAAGCAGAGATTGTTAGTTAAAGAGGCATGTATGAGGTCAAACGTGTTACTGTATGTGTTGAGATCATATAGTTATACGAGTCCCACACAGAGCTGATTTGTGACACTTCTGTAGTTCTACTTCTGTGTGTGTGTTTGGCTAATATCAGATTTAATAGGCTAACAGTAAAGTATAAAAATGACACGCTTTTACTTTTTTTGATGTTGTTATTGTAATACTGTTGTTTTTTGGCATGCACAGCAGCAATTCCATGGTATTTTGGACATGTACCGTTCCAATACCACGCTGTTATTTAGGCCCTCAGATCTATTTTTATTGTACAGCAACAAAGCAAAAGCTAATGAGATGGACCTGCGTTTAGTCTGTGATTCCGCTCGGAAGAAATCAGATACTTTTCACCCTGAGCGCAGCTGATCTCACAGCGCCCCATTTCAAAGCGTTCGGATACAACCTGAACCGTGTCCACCCCCCCAAAAAGCTCTGTAACCTTTATAAACACACACATGCTTACACATAAACAGATTAAAGCCTGTCAGTCAAGCCATCAGAACTACATCAAATGTCTGCTTTTGCGGCACGACTCCAGAGTTATGCACACAATGTTGTTTCTGTGTGACTGATGTTTCTGACACACACACACACGGCTCTATGAACGAATATTGTAGGAAGAACTTCAGAGTGTATTCTGAGCACAAATGTTATTATTTCCTCACAAAAGGAGTTTGCAGATTCATACAATAAAAGCCAATGGAGACTTCAGTCAAGCACCAATGAAGAAGAAAAAAGTGCTATAAAAGCGCCAATAAAACTGAGCTAGAGAACCTGCGTTCAGACTTTATTGCTTCTCACGTGTATCAGGTTTCTGGCAACATGAGGTTATGACAGTTTTCTTTTTTTTGAGCTTACAGTTCCTTTAAGAACTTACAGTTTCACTTCTGGCACTAAAAGGCACTACGTTCTTCTTGAAACTAATTTATCTATTCTAAATATAGTAAACTGGTAAACATTATCCAACCAAGGTGATATAAACCAATAACTGAACAATATTTCTGGCATAACAGCAAAACTATTGACATTTTATTGCCCCTCGCAATCTCCTAATACAATCCAGGTCTGTGTGTGTGTGTGTGGGCTGAAATAGGCAGCAGTAAAGTCTATTAGGAGGCCAAGAGTAAATTTAGGCACGCCTGAAAACAGGTGCGGTTCCAGCCAATAATTTTAGGTTGCAAGAACGTTCATTGAGTCCATTAAGTAACAAAAGCATTAACAATGTTATTATGAAAGTTTCAGTAGTGTACAAAACGTCCGGCCCTTTTGTCATTCTATTAATGTTATTGCTTGGTTATAAAAACATTATTCAAACGTTTAATTCTATTACGTTTTCTAAACGTTCCACTAACAATTTAGAAAACAATGTTTTGTTATATGACATATCAAAAACATTCTACTAACTTTACTGCAAGAACTTTCTGGTAACTGAAAGAACTTTTAGAGAACATTTGCCTGTTAGCTGGGGTGTTGTGTGTGCTTCTTGATGAACTGAATTATAGAGTTTCATTCACAACTCAAACAGTGATAGAAAGACATACAAAAAGACTTTGGCTTGAACTGTCTGTGAAAAGCAAGAGCTCTTAGAAATCATACACGCGTGAAAGCAGATTAAGGGCTAATCTATGTAAATTGCTGACACATTATCAGCAATACACCACGTATGACTGAAGGAGCATTGAGTGAAGAACTCTCTATGCTAATACTAAAGCTGCTTTGCAACAATGCAACATTGTGAGAAATGCGATATAAATTCATTCAAATTTTGCATGAATAAAAAGACTTTCTTTGTGTCTTTTATAGTTAAGCACCAAAATACATTGTTACTTTCATAACTAATGAGAATCTAATGAGAGTAATCACTGAACATTACAATAAAAGCATACATAGATACACAGATATATTACAGCAGGGGTTTGTAATCCAGGTGACCTCAGCACTGCATAACTCATCTGTCTCTCATATCCCACACACACAGTTCAGTCTGTGGAGATCTGTGCTAACCAGCTGGTGAGCTGAATCAGGTGTGTATAGACCAGGATTAACAACAGCTGCACTTTAAAATACCATGTTGCCTAATTTACTTGCCTTAAACTTTCAGAATAACATTTTTTACACTTTTCAAACGTTTAATTTTCAACATTACTCAATGGAAACACAAGAGAAACGTTCTTACAACCTAAAACTGTTAGCTGGGACACTGCAGTCGAATATAATGTAGGAACACCAAACACAAACACATGATGCGATCAGAAGAGACATTAATCATGTCAATGATTTTAACAGCCTGGAATGAAGGATTACACAGGATATGTGAGGAATGTCCTAAACTGGTCTCCTAGCAACTGTACAGATCAATCACAACACATACAATCACACACAAGCAAACAAAACCGTACATCATGTGCTAATGGGACCAACACACAATATGACCTGCTGTAGGTTTTCTTCCCGTGAGCATCACTCAATAAGCTCATAACTAAAATACGCCATTACATGTTAACCACAAAAGGGACCTAAGAAAGTGGCTCTTTACTAGCGGTCCAGGGCCCATTGCAGGGCCCAAAAACGTGCAAAAGGTCTTAAGATAATTTGATGTTAATGTGATGTTAAATCTGTTATAGGTTAGCTAAGCGGTGTGAGTATTGAGTTTGTTACACAGAATATCTGCAGTAAGAATTTGCGCATCTGAAAAATGTATCAAGAAAAACGTTGTTACATATTTATTTATTTCGTCCACCACAAAATCTTGAGATTAGCCATGATTCATTATTTTAATGAAGCCCTACTGACAAACCTTGTTTTTTTGAATGCTAATGTTTGAAAGCAAGCAACTTTGTTTTCCTTTCAACAGAACAGGATAAATCACCGCCTGTGTATATTTACTTTGACTGCAGGGGATCTTCAACTTACAATGGTTGAGAACTGCTGGCGTATAGGACAAATGGCCAGCAGCGAGGGCCTTCATTGTGATCTAATAAGAGGTGGCCTGGACCCTTGTTTCATTCACTATTTCCTTTCAAACATTTTGTAACGCGGTTTTCTCTTCCCTGGGCAAAACAGACAAGCAGGCCAAACAGAGTCGATGATGAGTCACAAGGGCCTGAGAGGATAAAGACGACCTCGGCTGAGCCAAAAGAAATACACAAAGTTTATTTCAATTCAAATCATTTAGATATGACAATCCGTGCTTGCACATTTGTGTGTGCGGCCATCGGTGTTTAGTCTTGTTTGAGCGTGCAAAGGTTGTTTATGAGTTTCTAAAATGTGTGATTTAGGAAAAATTTTGTTTATCTTTAGTGCAAGAAAGGATGGAGAAGAAGAAAGACGAAGTGAAAATAAGCCAAGTGGAACAGCATGTACGAAATTAACACTTACACTGACACACAAAGCTCAACAGATCCGGGCGTCTCTCCACAGTGGAACAATTTAGAAGACAAAATCCACAACATTCTCTGTTACTTTTACTTAGTGTATAATAATCATCTTCTTAAACAAAACTAAGGGCTAAGATGGAAAACTGGGGTATGATTTTAGCCAATAACTTTACCAGTGTTGGGGACTGTTACTTTTAAAACAAAGTGTTACAAATATTGTTACTAATTACAGAAAAAGTAATCAGTCACATCATATCATGACTTTTTATAAAGAGTAACTTGACCACTTATTTTTACATTACTTTATCTCACTGTTGACTAACTGAGACACTCTCTCTCTCTCAGAATTTTTACATTTGAAAGGCTATTTTTGCCGTGTGTGACGCGTTTATTTCAACAGTTTAAAAGCAATGATATGTAAGCTATACCACAAAAAAGTGCCATTTTAAACGCATCAATATTGTATTTATGCATGAATCTAAATCTAAATCATGTGAAATAATGCATCGCACACAGATTTTTGACAAAGAACAAAATATCTTAATAGCTTTGGTTTGATTGATGACTATGACGTAACTAAAGCCTATTAAAAGACCAATTGCTTGAGTTTCTGTTTGTCTTTTTCTACTGAAATTGGATGTATCTGAAAACAGGTGGCTACACTTGAAAAATGAAAATATTTTTGTGGGCCCAGAGTTCAAACTCATTTCTCACAGAAGCGAACTGACTTCTAATTCAAAATGTGAACACGCCTCTTTACACAAACCTTTTATAATCTCTCAGCAAATGTGAGTCAAAAAGCTACTGACACAAACCTCTTTGTCATCAATGCTGTCATCATAATAACTGATTCAATACAGGTGACAGTAAATTACAGATCACTGTTAAATTAGCTTGCCCTTCTCACCCGCCCGTTTAAACTTGTTCTCTATCTCTCTCTCTGTCACTCGATCAGTCTGAAAATGTTTGTCTGTAAATGATACTGTGGAAAAGCTGGAAAATATAGATTGAGGTTACAGTGTGTGGAGACGGACTGTGTAAGTGGGAACGTACATGATCTTGCATTCACACGTGCACGCACACACACACACATACAGGTGTAAGACGTGCTCTAATGACTGACGTTGCCGTTGGATGACTGTGTTCCTGAGAAAGTGCACGTCTCTTGGCTGCAGGGTGTGGACTGACTGATTTTTAAAGACTCAGACCTTGGTCACGCCACACTGTCGGAAATGAGGGTAAATTCCAGTTTATTTTCAGCAACATGACAATTCCACATGGCACCAATTTATTACTGCTCACCAAACAATAAAATCAAAAGTTTTGCACTGTGCCTCTCCAATACATCTATACACACAGAAATTAATGCGTGTCAGCTTTCGACGTTCTTTGTATTTTCAGTGAACACTATTGCTCGAACCTGGTCCATTCTTAAAAAATGCCCCATTTCTGCCTGAAAATGTTACGATATTTTGGGAGATAAAGTTATTTCATAAACCATATTTCCACATAATCTGAAATGCTTTGAGTTTGCTTTGTTTAAAATGCAACAGTGCTAAACAGAGACATGCAACTTGGCTGATATTCTATTTTACTTTAAAACAAGTCTGTTATATCATTAGTAAGTCAAGGGGACAAGAATGACATCATTTCCTGCCTCTTTGATTGGCTAACCCTAACTGCATCAAGGTCTAAGTTGGGACTTAAACCTGCAACTTTCCGGTTCGTGCCATTCAACTTGTTAAACTGATTGGCTAAAGTCCACTGGTAGATCCAACACTATGTTGGTTTAAACGGGAGGTGGAGAGCTGCTTTTCCAAACTTCCTCCTCTAGTAACAGATTAAATCACTTCTCAACATTCTTCTCAACAAGCAAAATTCTCGGGGTATATATGCAGCTGAGGGGTCTTTACAGATGGAGGGGGGGTCAAGAGAATGTCTTATTTCATAGGTGGTTTAAAGCTGCTGCTGTTAAGTGGTTTACATGGTCATATTATGTCAAACACAGAGGCTAATCTAGTGTGAGTGTAGCTCAGGCTAAAATCAGCTGTTTCAAAACAAACACTGCTCTTAAATCTAAGCCTCATTAGCACCAATCTACTGACTGCTGCCTTTCTGGCCATCTCATGGGCCTGTCAGCTTTGGTTTAGCAAAATGGGTTGAAAATTTCTGGAATGGTAATGGCTAGTTGAACATTTGTATGCTTTATAGAGTCTAACGAACCAAAACATTCCAACCTAATGTTGTAGGAGACATTCTGGACAGCGAAAATAAACTTAAAAGATTTTGAAATAGAAATACTGCAGCAACATCTGAAACAACAAATAAAAACCCAAGCACTGGTTTTTTTGTCCTAGCACTCATGTTTTACATTCAGGTTATAGATAGATACAGTCTTATCAAACTGTCTTAAAAATGTGCAATATACCAAGTTCTATCAACACGTCCAGCAGGTGTCATGAGATTTAGTAGTTATTCCAGGAACACAAGAAATTTCGTTCCTGTCGTTATGGAATGAATTTTAATGGGTGTTTCTCAGGCACTCATTAAAATGCAACAGTTATTTTCCATTGAATATAGCTTAAAGGCTGGAACTTGAGCTGACAGTAAAGCCAAACAGTGGAAGTCAAAGGATGGAACCATGTGGAACCCCTGCAGCTCAGCATGAACTTAGAGTCAGTGACTTTGAACCGTGCCATTGAAACCTTTAGTCCAACAACAGGAAGTACAGAACATTTAACAAATTGGAAGAAGCCAATACAATACTGCATAATAAGTGCTGATACAATGAAACAATATGTAGCGTTACTCAAGATTATTATAATAAATTCCAATTTATAATATAATACAAATTCCATTATAAATAGTTAACTAGTAATAACCTTAAAATTTACACACAGGGACCTAAATACTATGTTGTTAATAATAAATACTATTGCCTTTGGCGTCTAAAAAAATATACTCAGCTTTTAGAATATACATGGTGTTTTTACCTAATCGTACCAACACATCAAAAGGATAAGATTTTTTCAAACAAACTTTTATAGAAAAAGGACAATGTCATTTGAAAATAAATATGCTTTACTACATTACAGACACAAAAGGATGTTAATATTCCACATATTTACACAGAGTAAATAAATAATGCTTAAACTGCAGAACTCCAATCACATCAGGCAACTTCTGGGCAAACTGTTTCAGGCTGTTAGATCTTATTATAGTAAATGATGACATGGGTTTGGCCTATATTTACATTTGGCTGCTATATTGTTATTCAATACGTACGTCACGCATTAAGAGCGTATCGCTGACACGTACTCATACATGCACACGGCCACACACAAATACTACCCTCATAAGCACACATGATCACATGTACACAATTTGTTTGTTAGACGGCACGCGAACACACACACTTGCAGCATGTCGGCAAATTCAAGGCAGTTGGCAGCAGAACTCACTGATCAGTTCTAGGAATGTTTCTCTGTTCATCTACAGAAAAATGAAAAGCTTTTGTCCTCCGGAAAGCCATGGAGATTTGCAGATAGAATAAAGGGCGAAAAGGCTGATTGTAATGTAACACTGAACATAAATAGGTCAAATTAAATACAAAGATATAGAACGCTGAAAATATTCTATTAAAAACATCATAAATTACTGAATTGGTTAGGGGAACAAATCGGGAATGAAATTCCAAAACAACGCTCTAAACACCCAAGGCGAAATCGTCCTTTCAAATACCCAGTAGTGTGGAGGCACAGAAGATCTACTCAAAGTGGTTTCCAAACATATCAAATAACAAATATCCCTTTAAAAATGTGAATGTGGCCAAAATCTTCTTGGATTTGCCTGTTCAAGGTCAAATCTCGGTGCAAACATTTACCACAGTCACAGATTTCCATGGCATCACTGTGTGACATTCCAATGGTAGAGTCAGTTCAGTCTTCTGTATTCCCAAATGTGGAAATCTGACAGTTGTTCGTCCATCTTAAAAAACGAACATTCGCTGTTCTCTGACTACCAGAAATGATTCCACAGAGACACTCGCAGTGAACGCTGATGTATTGTTGCAGTCTTCCAAACAAACACTTGTTCGTTTTGCTTATGTTTGCTTTCGTTTGTTTGGATTCACATGAAAAACTGCACCGCAGACCTCGATCCAGTGATGTGTTTCGTTGAGTGATTTCGATTACGAGTTTATGCACGGCAGCTACGATCAAAAACGTTCTTGAAGGTCTAAAAACCTTTTAGCAGCAGATCAGATCCTGTACTGTGCTTCCATCTTTCTGTTTGTTTAATACACACACTAAATCATGAAAATATACAGGCAGAAAATTTCAACCCCCCCACCCCAACCTAACTTCATTCTCTTTGCGATGGCTCGAAGAAAATGAGACAAACGTTCAAAACTGAAAATTCAAAGTGCTGTGAATTACTGATGAAATATTCCTTCATGTCAACAGTCCATTTTTGGCCTGAGATGACCACGACTTGCTTCATCTCCTTGGTTTGTCACATCTGGGAAACAGAGAAAACATTCGTAAAGGCAATGAAGCGGCACCAACAAGCGACTGCCATCAGATAAAATGAGATCAAATTCAGACATTTTCTTAAGTCTCACAACCTTCAGATGATGTTCCTTTGATTTTATGATAACATTCAGTTAGAAACGTAGCATGTTAAAAAATGAACACGCACATACTTGCAGGTTCTTTCGTTGAGTTCTAACTGTTTAGACCTGCAGTCGGCTTCAGAGTTCTTACAGGAGCACAGACACGTCTCAGGATCCTGGACAAACAACCTTCTTCTCTTCTCAGAACATGTGCTACAGCAGGGCTCACACTGAGTGCTGAGGAGAGAGAGAGGGGGTGGGATGGGGGAGATTACAGCTGACACCTCACCATTATAATTACATTAAACACTTAACGTTTTCACCCAAACACACACACACGCTTCCACCGAACACCAACACAGGCGAGTTGCTGTCCATTTCTGGGGGTTTAGAAGGCGGGTGTTGGTAGAAAACAGCCATGCAGCTTCAAGCTCAGAAGATGCATGAAAAATTACTAAAGCAACTATAAAACTCCTTCAATTACACCATCACATATGCTCACTGTCTTTCTCAAAGTCATGATGTCACTGTCAGTGCAGGAGAACACAGAGGTCTGTTTATTGCCTCTTACAGTGCTGGTTATCAGGACGGTATCAAGTACAGTAAAACAATGTCCGAGTTCACAGAGGTTTTTGTCACCTGACCTGATTCCACATCGAAGCCAGAATTTAAAGTCTATTCACACTTTTTGGCATTAAAATCACAACTGTTTATGTAAATACATGTTGTTTTCATTTATTACACTGAAACAATCACAGCGTAAAATGTTTCATTTGGCAGCTTGGTTGTATTTGTAATGCTTTGGATGCCAAACAATTTAGTTTTGTTGCAAAAAAAAGAGACCAAAAATTAAAGAATTCTGTCAGCGTTTACTAACTCTCACGTCATTCCAAACATTTCTTTCCCATGCAAAGTGGATGGAGACCGTCTGACAGGAATAACAATCGGAATTTCCATTTTGGTGCAAACTATTCCTATAAATTTAATTTGCTTGCTAGCATCTAAACCCAAACAAAAATATCTCAGTTCTCAGATGGAGATTTTTCTTATTCAATCTTATTGTTTTTATACACACATTCCTTCACAGTTTTGTTCCCAAACATTTCTCAATTCTTGGGAGAATCACCAAAGCAAACAGACGGTTTGACCGAGGCCGAGCGCACATAGCGGGACATGAACAAACTCACAGCCACCAACAAACAACATCACACCATCCCTCTCATATGAGAACACAAAACGATTCAAGAAAAACAGTCAAAAACAGGAAACGGCACAAACTGTGCAGTGATTCCAACACGAATATTGTAATCGATTAGTACCATTAACGGAAAGCCATGCTGGGTGGGTGTGGTCAGTGTGCGTGTCGGCTACCTCTCCACCAATCACAGAGCTTGATTTAATGAGGCCTGTGGCACAACCTATAGAGCACAACTGTAGCTTTGCTTTGAATCAAATGTTGTGATTTATCTTGGAGTTTGTTAAAAGCTTTTCATTAAAGATTTCTTTTGGGTGGCCACGTTTGTGCTTTTTATAGTACCCAACTAACAATCGTAGGTTTTGAGAAAGTAAAAAAAACGGTAAAAACTGTTTTTTAAAGTTCTAGGAATGATCAAAACGTATATTTTTTTTAGATGTTATTTTAATGTTATTGCTTGTTTTTGTTAACTTTGAGAAACCTTTAAGAGAACATTACACACCATTCCCTGTTAGCTGGGTAGGTACGTAAAACTGTTCTAAACAATTTGCCAAAAGTTGCTAATGTTAATGCTAATGGTTTTGTGTGCATCAGGCTTTAGTGAATCAGACTCTGTACGAATAACAATTGAGCATGTTGAATTAAATGGAGGAGCTAATGAATTAATTGCAATTAATAATGTCGGACAGGAATACATTGATTAAAGGAGGCAAAAAATCTCCTCCCAGATTATTTTGACAACCAAGAATGCTACACTCAGGTGTAGGTGAGAGGAGGTGAACGCAAAGGTGACGTACAAATCCTGCGTTTTTTTGCGATTTCTTTTTCCTGTTCGCTTTTGGCCTTTGCCCTTCCGGGATTTTCTGGAAAGGGAAGATAACAAACAAAGAACATCGACAAACAAACACTGAATCCGAATTTTTGCAAGTCACAGTGAGAGTGCGGTAGAATGCAATGCTAAAATAACCCAGATAGAACTACCAATACACATCCTGCTAAAACACATCCGTCTCTTCTTGTTGTATTCATGCCTCAGACAACAGCAAAACCCCAAGGATGCGAAGCACGAATCACAAACCAAAAGTCAGCCAGGCTCTGAAAAATTTGCGAGTTTGTTCGGAATTTGTCTTTCAAAGATTTTCGGATAAACAAACAAGACATTAAATCTTCAAAAGCCTGTATAATGTTAACAGAATTCCTGGCTGAGGCCATAATGTACATTACAAAACGAAGACAAATAACTTATTTAAACAGAGCCAAACCTCTGAACATCTACTGGTGAATGTATTAGTGGCATCTAATGGCCATCAACGAAAGTTCATTATAATAGCGGGTTATAAAACGCCCTGACATTTCATGTCAGAGAATTCCGTAATAGGAATGTGAACTTTCCCTTCTGTCATGCAATAGCACCACTAACTAATAAAACATGTGCCCAGATTCACTGTCTGGGGTTCTTTGTAATAATGGTCAAGCAGTGTGGCTTTTTCATTGACTCATGAATTACCGAAAACATCCAAAAAAATAAACTGGATATTATTCATTGACAGAGCTGCTGGTAGACTTTGAAACGGACACACAGGGGGAACTAAACTGCTGTTAATCGGTTATCAGTCAAAGCAGAAAAACTCCAAATATCTAGTAATTTGGTTGAAATAACAGCAGCTCTTATAACTTCTTGAAATCCATGTTTTTTAATAAGACATTTTGCTGGTTGTTATCTGTGAATACGTTCATTCATTTCAGAGGTCAGATTCAACCGTGTTCTGATCCAGGGTCTGTGAACAGCTTCTGTGTCAAAGGGACACTTTATACTAGAATCGGAAAACATTCGAACTTTTCAAACCCCTGGAGATGACCTCTGAACCACACGTCAACAGCCAAAAGATCGTCAACACCCTCGACAGCACTGTCAACATTCAAACACTTTAACCCACATCCTCTGGCTGGAGGGAGTTGACTGACCGCTGCGGTATCTCTGAGGAGTCCGTAAACAAACGCAGAAAACCCTCTTATCGCCAGACGTAAAAAGGCTTCAGAGAAGAAAAAATCCCTCCCTCACCTCAGTGAACCTCTGATCATAAAGGAGCTTAGCATAGATGAATGCGGAAGAGGGCGTTGAACGAGCGGGCGATATACCCGCACCTGCTCGCGGGGCTTTTAACGCACCTGAGGGGCGACTGAATTTACGCCTTTGAAAACCAACATGTAATGACATGAAGAGATCAAACAGGAAGTTGATCAAATGACTCTTTAACAACACTCATCCTGTCACCGGTAGACAAATGAGTTTACAAGAGCAGCGCTTCTGGGTTTGTGTTACAGCCACACTAAACACTAAAAACAGAATTATCTATGAAAAACTGTCTTTAAAACCGTACAGTATTAATTACGTTTGAAATCAAGTCATTGAAACTAAGTTTGACATTTTTTACGTAAACAACTTGAACATGCAAATGTCAAACATAAAACATTTCCGTGGCAATCAAAAAGCTTTTTACAGTTTGCATAGCTTTTATATTGCCAGCAAAATCATTGCAAATTTATCATGAATACATGATATATCGTATCAAATCTGGTTTGCGCATAGGCTTAGTTTGACAATAACACCTAAATCATGTTTAATTGGTTCGTATGGTTAGAAACAACAGAGCTCAACTGTTCTCTCACAATCAGATCCGATGGCTTTTTTAACATGAAAGGGAGATGAGATAAAAGCTTCAGAGAAAAGGGAAGCAGGACGAAATATCTACAGATAAGTGACTGAGATAAAGGCCGAGAGATCAGGACACAAGAATGAACGCGTGAATGATGAAGAAAGATGACAGAAGAGAGCAAGAGCGAATGCATGCATGCATGCGCACACACACACACACACACACAAAACAGCACTCACTTTTCTCTTTTCTCCGGAATATCTTTTCTCAGCCTGAAAGAGCAACAAAAAAGAACGAGACCTCAGTAAACTTGTTTGTTTGTTTGGATATAAACAGATCTGTACATGCACACACAAACAAACTCACAATTAAGGACACAAAACAGAGAGAACAGTGCAGTCGTGCGAGAACAGACCACACACACACACAGAGCCGACCTCAGTTACACTAATACAGTACAGCTCCCAAGTACAGGCTCAAATACAGAGTATGTTTCATAGTTCAGTCATTACAGGTTTACTTAGCTATACTTTATTTTAAAAATGAACGCAAAACGTTTTCTTGAAGTAAAGTTACAATTAGTCCATAATAATTATGTTTCGTTTTATTTAAAGCTGCAATTCCGTAACTCCTCTGTCGCCATCTCTGTTTGAAACATAAAATTGCAGGTTACTTCACATACTTGACTGTACATGCTATTTCAGACTGGCATTTCCCAGAAAACTGCACCCGACAGCTCAAATTATAACACATTATTCTAAACTCACTGTTGTGAAACGGGGTAAAGGAACCGCTTTGAACACTGATCTGTTATGTACTTTTTCATGAACTTTAGATCATGTGTAACTAAAAAAGTTACAGATTGCAGCTTCAAAACTTTGGTTTCTGTTGTAAGTTCCTTTATTGAGAAGAAAACGTGAGTATGTGTGAGATTCTTACCGACACTGGCATTCACTGTGTTCTGTAAAACTCATTAAATAGTCGCCCTGATGTTGTCGTGGTTTGATCCTCTTGATCTAGAGAAAAACACAAACACACATTTACACCTCAAAACTGACAGAGGAACAGTGAGCTACAGGATCCACATAGACACTCTGACGCAATGATACAGAGGAGGAAAGAGTCTGGAGGTTCAGGGTTCGAGTGCTGCTTTCCTCTGACCTCTAATGTGATGTTATGTGTCACGGTGGGGGTGCATTCCATCATCTCATCGCTGCAGCAGCCACCACAGCGGGTCAGAACCACACAGGACGGGATGAAGATGTGTTCGATGTCATCAGGGTATTCCTGCTGAATCTCCACCAGAATTTCCCGTGGACGGCACAGAGATTTGTTATACACCTCCATAAACGGCACCACTGGAAATAAGACAAACCAATTCGGTTACACTATTAGCAGGTGAAGTGTCTTTTCTCTGCGCCTAAAACTTTAGAAACCCTTCTAGAAATGCATTACTAATTAACCTATTAACTTCTGACTGACACGGCTGTGTTTTGAACAAAGTGCATTCCCTGACTTACACCCGCCTACCTAAAAATACGGATAGACAAAGCAGACCCCAGCCCACAAATGTAAAATATTGTGGGTACACTTTTAAGTGTTTAGAAATGAAGCCCAACATTCTTCAAATGCATTTTACATATCTATACAGGATCAGAGATAAAACACAAGTGCCATTCCGGGACTGAGCACCAGAGGGCGCAGTATTGAGGGATTGCATGTGACAGACTAAATCTCCAGTTAACCCAAATGAGCGACAGCAAACTCACCGTTGTACGCGCTTTTGCCTCCGTCCTTGGGTATGTAGGCACTCTGTGGTACAAACGAAATTTTAATCAGACATTCATATCTTCATATCCTAAAACTTGCTCATATATGTATATGTATAACCTATATGAGGGTTCGTATATATAGTGCACACTTGTTAAAGAGCCCTAACGAGTCTGACTCGTTACTATCCAGGCATCACTCCAGGTTTTAGATGATGCAACAGATTACCTAATTTCATAAACATAAGAAAAGCTCATCATAAACTGGATGTGCAGTTGAGTAAGTTTAGCCATCGCAGAGAATCATTGCTGCTTTGCATAATGTTGTGCATAAGGGCTGTTTTGCGTAACTTTCACCTCTTATTAAGGCATTTGTGTTACAGTCCGCACGGTCTCATGACCTCCAGAGGCAGGCAAAACTTTTGGCCGTTCGAGTCCAAAACCAGCACGCCACATCTCGGATGCTTGCCGATGGGCTCCATGGAGACGCCGCGTGCGCTTTTCTCCAATGAGAGCTTGTATCCCATTTTAAAAAGCTTAGTTTTGCTTCGTAATCACTTGCTGTTTTAATATCGACATGCATCGACGTCCTAACCCCAAACTTACGACTTAACAGCGCCAAGCTGCAAATCAAACTTTGTGACCTACTGATACCTTTCAGACTTCGAGAATTCATTCGGTTTGGTCACGACAGCGCCATGCAAAGTTCAAATAAGGGAAATATGTGATCATTTCGATGGAGGATGTATATCTATAGTCGGCAGGGGCCGGGTATGTCGGTGCCCGTTTGCCCAGCCGCAGCTGCGCCTTTAATGCGTATAATAATAACACCAAGGTGGCTACAGAGCACGGCCTTCTCCAAAACCGACCACAAACTTCAAAACGGCTGTGTGAACCGAGTTGTCGGTGTTTATCTGCCATTTCGTCCGGTTAAGAGCTGCCTATAGCCTTAAAATGAGCCAACCTGGTCATTTTCAACAGCTTGGCTACAACACAGACAATGACCTCGCAAGGGGAAAGACAAGGACGCGGTAGTGGCGCAGGGACATTTCCAATAACCCCGTTAAAAACCACCCGTCTGTTCATCTCTCTATCATACCGAGGTGAGAAACACTTACCTTGACCACTGAGAAATACAGAAGCGTCACGATAAATAACTGGAGCAGGCGGACAGCAAAGTTCATGATTGAATTTATAAGGCGAAAAAATCGTTTCAAAATCCTATCCGACGATAGGCGCACTTTCGCAAACGCATCGGTGAAGGTTTCTGGAAGCAGGTTCGACATGAGTGTTCACACGGGGTCCGAGCTACGTGGGCAACCGGGATCCCACGTCGGTCCCACGACACATTCAACTGTTGCCGATAATTTTCAGGATATCCAGAAAGATGAGGACCCACGACGCGGCTCTTCTCACATTGTTGAGAAGGGAAGCGATTTTCTCCGAGGTTGTTGCAATCCGCATCACAGAAGTAATCCCATGTCGGCCGTGCCACCCGTCTCCAAACGCGTGGGGCTCATTGGCAAAGCAGCGCAAAACGGAAAGACGGATCGCTCTCTGATGCAACTTTCGGTACAGTGTCGTACAGTGCAGCGATGCCAATGGGAACAACAAAGGCACGGGAAAAGAGACGCGCTATCCAATCCAGCCCGCGCAATGATTTGCGCTTTTATTCCGCTTCCTGTTGGCTCTTGGTTCCCCAATTCTCCCGTTTGCGTTTCCACGCACCGCCGTTATGAATGGTCGGGAGCGCCGCCGGTGCCCGGTTTTAACGCGCGGCTTCGGCTGTCGGTCAGCCCCGGCGCAACGCTGCGCAAGAGGCGCGTGCGATTGGACGAGTCGCCGTGGCGGGCGTGGCCACCGTGACTTCTTGAGCTCTGTTGTGTGGCTTATATCGTGATAATATAAATAATAAACCGTATAATAAAAGCACGTTTAGAGGATTAGGATAGAAATGTGCTATTATGGCCATTATTTAGTCCGTAAAGCCAACACCTGCAGCACCTGCAAGATCGATTAGGTTATTTTAGTAGTTATTTTATATACGTGTACAACTGGGTCCATGTACCAGACCGCCCGTGGTCCATTTTTGGCATTTGTAGCCTGACATGTCCAGTGGAAATGTAACTCATTTACATGCTTCACGAAGTTTCTTTCGAAGAATTGGCGTGTGGCACGTCCCCTCGTTGACAGAAAGCCCCGAACCGGCGTCAGGTTCATGCTGAACTTCGTCCATTTGATCCCGGCGTTGGAAATTACGCGCAAAACGGGATGCGGTGTACGTGCGGAGGCGACGCGTGTGCGTAATGGGAGGCTGGAACCCACGCGCGTCACATGACGGGAGGGCTCGAACCCTTTTGGGGGGCTGTCGGTCACCGGCAAGGTTGCCTGGAAAGCAGACAGGCCGCCGGGCCAGCGGGCCGGTGTCACATGCCCGAGGGTGAGAGTGTGTCCATCACCACGTACAGGTGCCAGCGCGCGCATGCGCACGACGGAAGCGGCTCGAACCCGCGGCATGTGACTGCGGTCAGCTGGAGCGAGCCGCTCATTCCCACGACGCCGCGGTTTACGCACAATACCGTTTCCACAGACGCACTTTCGGGAGAAGATGTGAATTATTATTATTATTATTATTAATATTATTTTGTATTATTTTAAAAGATGAGAGAAGAATGGAGTGTGCGGCGTTTTACATGCGTATTTCATATCGAGCCATGTGCCTATGTATATATATATATATATATAAATATATATATATTTTTTTTTTGTGATATATGTAATATATTCTGCATACGTGCGCTGGCAAATAGCGGACAGACACGTCTTAGTAAAGCAAACCTTCCCCTGTGGCTGTTTAACACGTAGGCAGCAGTGAAAAGAAGAAGCTTTGGTGAGCTTGCATGGACGAGTGGCTTTCAAACAGAGTTCCTGGTTTCATCCCATTACACTCATCCCTTAAACGCGACGACATGCTGGTAACAAGTCTCATAAGACATTTTTATATATAGATATAATCCCTTGTAGTGTTTTGTGCCCCTTTTAGGAGTTTTTAGAAGTTGCATTGGCGCCATCTGCCTGTCACGACGCGTATAGCAGGTGTAAAGGACACACACACACACACACACACACACACACACACACACACACACACACACACACACACACACACACACACACACACGGAGTGTCTGTAGGTTTATAATGTAAAGAGTGTCTTAAACTATTAAACAAACATTCATTTGTATACTTTCTCAGCAGCAGCCAGTTATTCTTCACCGGTTAGCATGTCTCACACTTCCTGATGAAGGAAACACTCAGCACACCTGCAAATAGGGGACAAGAGTTCTCTCAACACACACTCAGACGAACACACACCTCAGTGAGGGCTGTTTAGTCTGAGAGGCAGAGAAAACCTTGAGTCTGAGGACAGGAAGGGTTGCGTAAAGACAGAAAAGGGCAAAGAAAGTGATAGAAGAAAAAAGATAGGAAGAAAGTAAGATAGGAAATTCGGGAGAGATGAAGGGAACGAGTTAAAAAGAGAGGCTCTGGTGTAACAGCTAATGAGAAGAGTGCTGTGCGTCAGAGTTTAATTGAAAAATAACAAACAGTTATGAACCTTGCTGCCACCTCTCTAATACTGCAAACCCAGCAGAAACAGACAGGACCAACCTAATGAAGTTTACACTCCTACTTCTGTTCCAGAAAGCTGCGAAACACAAACACAGACCCAATCACTAAAAAGACGACAAAAAATGACTGCACCGTGTTTATTAGTCTCCACCGTGCAACAGTCCCCACCAAAGCCAATTTGTTTTGAAGAGGCCTCTGGTTCAGATGTATTTGCTCCATTTTTTGTCTCTGTGAAATAAAAAAAAAACAGTTATAGACATGCCCCCCCCAAAAAAAAACCTCAATGAATTACAAAATAAGAAATTTTAAAACAGAAAATCGTATGAAAATGGGCAGAAAGGTAAAAGGTGCAGATCTGAATGTAATCGAATCAAAAATTGACTGACTCCATCATTCACAATAGTTAAGGGAAGGAGGCGGCTGCTGCTGAGCCATTTTGTCTACAATTCTGTTTCCATGGTAACAGCAACTTCTGATTGGTGGCTCTTGGAATTATGGGTAGCGTAAGTTCTTCACTGAAAATTCAACATTTTAAAAAAAGAATTTGACTAATGGCTTTCAGAGAGGCATTTATCGACGTTTGGAGGCCATGATTGGCCTGTTTTCAAAGGTTTATACATTATATTAATAAAAAATCTATTTGACCATGGAGAAAATGAACAGGATTATGTTATGCTTAATTTGGTGGATGCAGTGTGTGATATTGCAGTGTTAGCGATCGGGTGTACAGCTCTTGATGTGCTTCACACAGAGTCTATTGGATTTCACTATTACACACTCAGGTGTGGGACGGGTCCTGTATCCATACACACACACCATCACACGGGTCTGTCTCAGAGGGGAATGAAGTGGCTTACAGCCAAGCCCAGATTAGACTCTAAACACCAGCACTGAGCTTCCAGTAACAGCACAGATCAGGTATCCAGACAGGAAGGAGGGGAAAATCTCTGCCACTTCTGTTGGAAAATATACCACTGCCTTCAAGGAATTCAAAGGAGGAAATGACTTCAGTTTATTGGTCAATGCCAAAAATATGCAATACATCAGTCAGATCTATTTTTAAAACCAACAACATGGAACCAAATGTGTTAAATGATATTACTAAGAATGCCTCATTAAAGCAATATTCCACATTAAACACAAGTTTCAAATATAGTTTGTCATGTTGTCAAATAACTCATCACATAATCGTGTCTGATCTTGCTCTAGGTGGCTGGATCTGCAGAAGTATTTCAGGCTGGCGGTGAGGAACTCTGGCCCATCATCTCTCCTCTGAACTTCTGTGATTGTCTGCACTGACCAGCACATCCACAGAAGCTCACATCCACAGAAGCTTTGTGACGCATTTTGGATGCGTCACAAAGCGGATGAGTTCAGTCATTAAACTTAAAACGTTCGATGAAACACTGCCATTTGAGCGGTTGACCTCTGACTCCTCCAGCTATGAGAAGCATGCAGTGGCCGCGTACTGCACGTCTCTGTGACCGTGCTCAGCCTTCGAGAGCCCTGCATCACATGTACATCAACACTTTATCCAGAAACCTGACAAAATACTCTCAAACACTCCCCTCATACTTAAAACCTGTTACGGTAAGATGAACGAGCGTTTGTCTCTATTCCAATTACAGTAAATCATCCCCAAAAACACCCGGTGAAGTCCAGCACAAAAATGACAGACCGGCCCTTGAGTATTTCTGGCATCTCAAACACATGAGGTTGGTGCAGGGGAGTCAGAACCTCTCTCTGCACGTCGTATCACTCATGTGTAAATAAATGACATATATCTTAGCTCACTGTATGGTCTACCACGTCCGTATCAGACCATATGGTACTTCAAAGGATCTTTATGGAAATAAACTGTCAGGAAGCAACGGCAGGACCTCGGTGTACAGTAAACCCTTCAGGTATAAATCATCTTTTACATTACCGATGGCTTTACACACGGAGGTGTCAATATGTAACTTTAATCTGTTATTACTTTGGAAGGAAATGACCCCCATCACTCAAACGTTTTCATTCGATGACATTTAACATGCCGGCATTTGGATCATGAAAGAAACAGCTCCCAATATGAAAGTGTAAGTGTGTATGTATGTGGGAGGGATTTAGAAATGACAGCATTCACTGGGGCTACGTGTTCACCATCAGGTCACCAACAACATCATGCATTTTTTGGGAACTCTTGATTTATTTTCGAGAAGTGATGTAAGGTTTATATTTCAAAATTCCAGAAAACTAATTATTTGCGTGCCACAGACTGTATTTGTAACATTGCTGTGCAAAGTTTCCCAGAATGACAGATGAGTTTGGAGGTGGGAAGTCTGGCTTATGATAAAACATCTGGCAGCAAATTCTGGGTGTATTTGATATAGTCTTATCTTCTGGTGTTTTTAACAGAAATGGAAATTTACCGGGTTGGTAAAATGTAACCTGCTTAAAAAAGCAGCAGTCCGACACAGACATCTGAATCTAATTAAACTTACAGTGGATTAAAATGACAGACTGTAAGGTTCCATTGAAAGTGGATCTTTCCATTTACAACATTAAACAAGCCTGGGTTAAATACATTTCGACCCAATTCAATTAAAAAATGACATAGAAACCACTTCAGATTGAAACTGTTAATTCTGAAAGCAGAATTAATGTGGCTGCTTAAATTTTGCAAGAAGATTTTGGAATTGTAATATAGAAAAAAGATTAGATTACAGAACTTTCTCGTTGGCCAAGACCAACACATTGTGGTCTGGTGTGGTTACAGTAATGATGTAAAGCTACTAACCCTCAGTGGTTTGGTTCATGGCTGTCTGACTGTGTTGTCATCTGAAAAAGAGACAGGATTCAAGGCTGGGCTGCAATGTCAAATGCCTGACTTGCCAGCTTAACATGATGCTTCCCAAAATCCTTATTCCTGTTTGCTTGACTGGACAAGGGTGTTACACCCCTGACCTTTGACCTCTCACAGGGTGGTCAGGCTATCTTGAAGCAACAGCGACAGATAAACACCACTGCACACATGACGTTGGAAAAAATGTTGTGTTGGAAAAAGTTTTTCTGATATTTGGACTCTAGAGAGTCCTATAGATTTTAATTAGGCAAAAATAGAACAAAATTTAAAGGAATTACATGCCAAAACAGGAACCTATAGCTGTCTTACTCACAAATTAAAAATATCTTAAAAAACACACTGACCAGAATGACATCAATAACCAAAATTAAGCTGCTGGAAAACTACACAATATCTGGTTCTTCCATCATGTATTTGATCATCATTGCACTAATATTACCGCTGTTTTCAGTTTTGTGGGCCCTGTTTAGCGAAAAAACCCTGGCAAAAAAGGTTAAAGAACTTTAGTATCTGTCAAGCTCCAAAGTAGACAAAAACAGAACGTTCATTTGGAATTATTTTGCTTTTCATTTAATAAATAAAAATTCATTGGGTAAAAAAACATAATGACAAATAAAATTGAGTGAAACAATAATAAATTTATTCCAACCTAAGTATTATTTTTTCCTGTTCATATGTACAAGAGGTAATCTGATTTTGATGTGAACGGATTAGCTTTAGCTCTATATAACAAACAAAAGCCCTTTTCTTATTCTCGAATTATAAATATGTTTCTGATTGTTCTTCATGTCCTAGCAGTATAAGAGCCATTTTTAACATGCATAAAAAAACCTGTTGAGAAAGAGATTATTATGAATCTTGTAAAACGGCCGTATGTATATAAAAATAGTATTTTACAATGACACGCTCCAAATGTAGCAGAAAACATCTGTGACTGTCAAAGTCTTACAAGTTTATAAGCCTTAAACGTTTGTTTAAAGGTTGTGAATGTGCAACTAGTTTAGTTTCTTCACTGTATATATTTTGCATTTAAATCTGTATGTGTGTGCTGATTATTTAAGAGAGTTTGTTTAATTTGTAGCCTGCAGCTGTAACAAAACGGGGATTTGATGGGGAAGGTGGGGCTTTGAATGTTTCTGATTTTGTATTTGTGTTTCATTGCGAGGGTGTGTGAGAGAGAAAGATCATGGACCTCACAGCACATATCACATTTCAGGGGCAAATTTGCCCTGTGTGTGTGTGTACAGTGCAGTGCTTCTGTCCCCACAGCACCAGAGCAGCAGTAAAGCAAAGCCCCCCTGAGGCAAATCCTTCACTGTAATGACAGATCCCTTTATGAGGTGAAACTTCATGCTAGGTGGCCCGTCATCACGCTGATGGGTTTCTCATCCTTCTCAGCTAAGCACTCACAGCAGAGTCTTGGGTTGACTACCCAGATAACAATTTTAGGTTGTAAGAACATTCCTATAACAATTACATAAAACAAAAAAAGCTATAGCAACAAACAGTTAAAACGTTGATATTCTACAAAAGTTACTGCAAGAACTTTTAAAGAATGTTGGCCAACGTTCTGAGAACATTCCCTGCTAGCTGGGTAACACCAGACAAATTCACTTTTACTCATACCGTGGTGGGATTCAGGCTTCTACAAAGGACGGCCTAGATGTCTGATGACTCAAGACAAGAGAAAACAAACGAAAACCTGTGAAGTGTAACTTTCCAGACAAACACGTGAAAACAAACACTTTTATAGAAGCAGATCACAGACAAAGACTGTTTGGAATGAAGAAGCCATTACAATTGGATCTTCAGTGAGGGCCTGGCCTTCCTCTAGCAAAATATTTTGGAGACAGGATCGCTGTTATGTAGAAATCAAGCAAAGGATCAGGGTTAAATTAGCGCTGTGTGTATTAGTGTACGCTGGGATGGAGGCCAAAGAAAGCACAGTTACTTTCTCAGTTGCCATCTTAACACCATTTGAATTACAGAACTGGAGAACAGTCCAAGAAAGGAGTTCCAGAACCTCCTTGGCTTCTAAAGTGAATGAAACTCAGATGAGCTAGTTAATGATGAAGGGAACGGCTAAGTGCAGGAAAGTAAGGTGAAAGTAAAGAATCCCTCCCTCTCTTCTGCCGGCTATGTACAAGTGAGATGACTTATTCCTCTCCCTTTGGGAGCTGGAGTTTTGGAGATTGCTTGTTTGACTTGATCCCTCCCTCTCTTCTGCAGGCTACGTACAAGTGAGATGACTTATTCCTCTCCCTTTGGGTGCTGGAGTTTTGGAGATTGCTTGTTTGACTTGATTTCATTTGTAAGTTCAATGTAAGTAAAGTGTAACATCTTTACATTGTAGTGATCCTGTTCTGCACTCATCCAATCAGATTCGCCTGGAGGGATGTCAGCAAAAGTCTTTAACTCTCAGCTAACAGGGAACGTTGGCTAACATTCTCTAAAAGTTCTTGCAGTAATGATAGTAGAATTTTATATCATATGAATATATATTTTTTCATTATATGCTTTTGCTACTTAATGGAAACGTTAGGGAAATGTTGTTACAGCCTAAAACTGTTAGCTGGGCTGCAACTTCAGTCAAAAGTGAAAGTTTATTTAGGACAAGATTCTAATGAAATTCACATGTCAAAATGCTGCCCTCATTTGTCAGGAGTTAAGCCCAGTTAGGTCCTGCCTGGCAACACTCAGGTTGTGTAAACTGGGCAGGAATACTTTGTGTGGTCATAATTGCCCAGCTTCACTGGTACTGGCCTGGAATAATCGACTACAACCCAAACCATTAGCACAGTACAACATGTACAACATGAGGTCATCAGCATGTGAGCTGCTGTTCCAGATGTATTCAGAGGGAAGGTGAAATCAAAACCCTAATTCACTATGAATCTCTAACCTGTTGTTAACAGATTGTTTGTAGAACAGCTGATTGTCTCTGTGATAGAACATGACCAATAGAAGGAACCAAAGATCTTCAGTGGGAAAAGTGCCCGGGTTGGGCACGAACAGCGATGGGCTCATCCTGCTTTTGACACTGAAATCAGAGAATACTCTGGAGCCACTGATGAAGAATCAAATTTCTTCAACCCACATCTGATGTACGAAGCAAAAAGATCCTTACTGATCATGGGAATGAATTTTGAATTTATGGGAAAAAGTATAAAAGGCCCTCAGACTTTATGCCTCCACAATCAGACAATCAATATTGAAAAAGTCTCTTTGCCCATTGTTTAATCTTTGTCCTGTGGGACCCACTGTGTTTGTGTGTGTGAGGGAAGACATATAAGGACAAGAAGAGAGAGTAATGAATGTAATGAAAGAGAGAGATCGTTGGAGAGGATCAGGACTGGAAGTCAGATATACTGTACCACAGTTCTGTCTGAATGCTGTCATTGATCTCACTGACTCTCTTCTCCTTAAAGTCTCTCCTCTTTCTCTTTCGTCTCTCCTCTTTCTGATGCTTCTTTGCCTTGTCTCTTTCACTGCTCTGTTCCCAGGCTGTACCCAGCAAACAGGGAATGTTCTCAGAATGTTAGCCAGTGTTCTCTGAAAGCAGTCAAAAACGTTCTTGCAGTAATATTAGTAGAACGCTTTTTAAATCGTATATATCTGTATCTAAAACAATACTCTTAAGTGCAACATTTTAAAAATTAACATGTTAAACAAAAATGTTTAAAAAAAACAGAATTAAATAATTACAAGATTAAAAAAAGGTTATGAATGACGTTCTAATAAGCAAGCAATATTGTTAATACAACTTGTTTTGTGACTTTCCACTTTCTAATAGACATTTGACTTTCTAATGAAATGTTGCTCTTAAAAATGCCACTACAGTACAAAAAATTTCTCGGTGCCCAGAAGAAAAATGAGCTGCTCTGAGGTTGCTCTGTTTTTGCCAGCTTGTTCCCATGATTTCATGAAGATTTTAATGGCGAGCTCTTAGTCATGTCTCAGATGTTGCTCTTTCTTTAGAAGAAATTAAAAGTAACATCACACAATTGTTGGTTTACAGTAAGAGCTAGACAATACCGTAAACAGTACAGCTCAGATAATCTGGAGATCTCTTTAAACTCTTAAAAGAAATTAGATGTTTTTAACCAATGAGAAATGGGACAAGCAGTAAACGTAAGCAAAGGTTTTCATCTGCAGTTCATTTTATCTCATTGACATCTAACAGAAACATTACAGAGATCTCATTTGTGATTATCCTGTTTGTATGAGTGATTACGATTTTAATTCCCTAAATGACAATTAAATACATGGAAGATTCTAGATCAGATGGTTCAGGCCACTTCAGGGATCATTGTTAGGTGGTTCTACAGCGAGGTAAGCCATGACCACAAACACGCCACCACACAGCTAATGTCTCCTCTGCATGTATGAAATAACACATTCGTGTGAGCTTTAATCATGATGTTTGAAAAACGTTTGGAATACGTTAACCATGACACCAGAAATTTAGTACAAATCTACTCAATACTTTTTTGGGAATATTATATTGAGTAATATTTTGGGAAATATTACTCAAATATTACTTAAAGAGTATCTGTTTTTGATAAGCTGTACACAAATCTCTGAAGAAATAATGTGTTTAAAAGCAGAATTTCTCTGTCCATGCCAACAAACTGGAAAATACAATTCGGCTTTATTTTATTAGATGTGAAGTGCGACAAACAGAATAATGAGTATCTTTCAAAGATTTGACGTTGCTAACCTTGTAAGCGTAACCTTTTTCCAGACACACTAATGCATCCAGACTCTTGAAATATCCATAAAATCAGCCAATAAGATTAAAACAGCAGTAACATCTTGAAGCTACTAAGGAATAAAGCATTGCATTTGAATGTTTATTGCATTGTCCCGTTTCTTTCCACTGTAAAATGCAATAATGCAACCACGTTCAATGCTGTTGGAAAATAAAAGACAGTTTTTAATAAATACTAAATATTGTAAAATCGTTGTGCATACAAATGTGGCCATTGTGACAAAAGGGTAAAACTTGTGTAAGAGGTTGTGTGTAACAGCAATTAACCAACCACTGTTAACCATATCCACTGTGGTGAAGATATTTTAACAGTGGGTACAGTTATATTTGTTTAGAAAGTGAAAGTGTCTACATTTGGTTTACGAGAAAACTGCATCCTCCCATAACCGTAATTGGAAGTGGTTCTGCCCACGTGTACACTAAACTCACACGCCATGCCAGTACTGCTAACACGCCTCAGATATGGGCTGGCACAACTGCACTAAACCTGTGAGCCTTCAGAAGTAGCCATTGGCACAAACCTGGCATGTGACCAGTCAGCTTACTATTTAGTCGCTGTTAATATGAATGTTCATTTACAGTGTGTGTGTTAAAGTGTATGAAAAGTGAGGTGACCTTGGGCACATGGGTGAGCATCAGGGCAGCTCTCACGGTTTCATTCCTCATATAATATTTACATGTAATGATGTTGAACGTACCCCTCATTATTTAAGGCTGCAGTCAGTAACTTTTGGCTCCCTACTACCTGTTTGAAACATAAAATTGCAGGTTGCTTTACATACTTGTCATTACTTTTCATTATTTCCCACTACTGCACAATCTGAAATAAAGCAAGAGACGAGAGCTCTTGTGAATCACCATATTCTCGCTCACAGAGGCACAGTTATGAATGGCACAGAGCAGACTGAGTGACAGTTAATGGGCACAATGCCAGAGTTTGGGAAAACCTAGAAGGAGTGTGTGTGTTGGGGGGATGTTGGGGAGGAGTCGATCGCTACTGAACCCGACTTTCTCACTCTCTCTTGCCCAAACACAGCTGACTGCACTAATCCACAGAAGAATATACACGAGTTCACAGAGTTTAAATAAGATGAAGAGAAAGAGACGAGCAGACAGACAAGAGAAAGAGAGCATTCCGGTCAAAGATCCCTTTGAAAGTAATGGAGGATTATTGTAAAGCAGAATTAAAACCTAAGTTGAAAGGGTGCAATTATATAACATTAGCTAGCCTGCTAAGTTTTGATTTCCGAGTATAGGTTTTTCAGCGCTATTGCCAAAAAGCACTGTTTCTTTGTCCTGCCCTAAACACGATATTTCAACAAAATTCTGCTTTCAGCTTTGCCTTTTGACATATAAACAGTGTTAAATAAGCCATAAAGCAAGCATAACTATAGAGAGTTGCATGTTAAACTTTGGCAAAGTCTGCACTAGAACTGCTGTAGCTACGCACAGTCACTGGCAAGGGTTCGACAGCAAAGGAAAAACTGTCCTTAACGTGACCCCAGCAGACTGTGTTCTTACGTACATAAATACAGATTTTACAGACAGCCAGTGGCTGTAAACACAGCAGACCACAGAAGTGTACACAGAGCGATAAGCTAGTCATCTCTGTCTCTCATTGACAGGAGTGGACTGTACGTCTGCAGAACCTTATCAGCGTCTGCTGTCTGGTTGCCGGGGGCAACAGGTGGGCCCTGGTTCTGGGTCAGGAACACATTTGCAAATGAAAGCTGTAGTAAGCAGTGCAAGACCCCTTCCACCAACTGATTTGTGTGTTTGCACAAACGTAGGCGTAACATACGTTAAAGCAAATGCATTTCAACTGCAAGAGTAGTAATGGAAACATATTTATAAACACATTCTTAAGAAAACTGACATTATTAACTTTACTCTGAACTACATGTGAATGATTCATCAAAGCATGTTATTAAAAAATGACTCTGTCTTTTAGCAAACAGTAACAGCTTACTCTGCTTCTGAAACAACTTTTCTTTATTAATGACATCACCAAGCACTGTGATTTTTGACCCCGCCCCTCTAATCACATAAAAAGAACACATTTCATGGTCCAATCAATCCAGTGTCCTACCCTACACTGTCTATCCTGTAAACACATTACATTACAGAAATGTAATTGGTTGTGTATGCCATTATATGTTGACTTTAATCATACTTTAAGCAAACTGACTTTAAACATAACTGGAATTTATGGCAAGACCCACATTGAATCTGCATGTTTTTCACATTTTCTTCATGGACTGTATTGGAAAATTTGTGGTTTTAGATATATTAAAACATGTTCAACGATGCTCCCATTGGCAGATATAAGCACTATCTTATTACCAAAAATATGTAATAAATGAACTCAGGGGTACGTAGTAAAATGTGAATGGATCTGGAGGAAATTTACAGCGCGGTATGTGGCCGCAGTTTCCGTGCAGACCCAGTGGTAGACAACACAGGGTGCAAAACAAAACTGTGCGGTTGATCAAACTAGAAGGGAAGAGATGGAGAACTCAAGCCACATGTAACATAGAGAAACCACATCAAACTTCACTGTAAACTGAAACTCAGTGTGTGTGTGTGTGTGTGTGTGTGTGGTGGGGTAAAGAAACTCTTAACAGTATGTTATCCGAGATGAAGCTCCACAGCACTGCACTAGTAAAGTGCTAAGGTGACTTTAGCACAAGTGTGAGTGTGTGACTGTGTAGATAAGAATTAGTGCAGTGGTAAACTGGAGCTGTGTGTGAGTATCAAAGGGTTAGCAGTGGTGACCCCTGTCTAAATCACCAGGTTAACAGGCGGAGAGGAAACGGGTCCTTCTAGTCATTTAATGTAATTATAGCCACACACTACGCAGATCACAAACCCACTCACATAAACCACATGGTTTTTCCAACGTTATCTCTGTTTATCTAATACCTGAATGGCTTGTTTTTATCATAGTGTGCAATAGTGTGTCATCCTGAGCTCATGCCGGTCTAAACTGGTCATGTTTCCTTGCATGTCCTTATTTCCCCTTAAGGTTTGATCAGGTTTGTCTGTCTACTCAACTAGAGCGAATACGCAGCAGGCAGAATGACTGGCCTCTGAGATAAATGACCTTTTGCTATAATACTCAAATATGGCTCAGTCATGTATCTTTGATAAGACGGCTTACAGTGAATGTGGAACACAAATGGAATGTGACTCAAGTCAGATCCTGCATGTTTGGAAACAGGAAATGATACCCCAACACCTCCTGAACTCTTTAACCCCACTGTTCATGTAAAAACACACCAATACAAAAGGAGCCCACAAGAATACACTGTGTGGGAACTTGAAAGCAGATGCTGTCTGCATCACCTCTGAATTGCTCCTGATTTAGTGGCCATCTTTAACCCATCCCATTCTGTCTCCGTTTTTCTCCCTGTTTGTCTTATCCTCCCCAGCATTTGACCTTCGCCATCCTCTCCATTCGTTCCAGACCTGACCCCCCAAACCCCCCACTCGTCTCCTGACACCCCCCCCATGGCGTCAAACTCCGCTGACCTGCGGTTAATGTTCGGCACTTAGAAAGTTCATTAACTCTAGACACCCTCATCACTCTTATTTACCCTCATGTTCTTTCTTCCTTGTTTAAGTTTATTACCATTGCTATGGAAATGGTAAAATCTATCCAATATGACGATTTTTGCATCACTTTTCCAAGTGTGCAAATTGCGCCGGATTTCACAATGAATTGCTCCGTTACATATGATTGGATCTGGTAACAAACTTTCTTCAAAGCAATTCTAGTTCAAGAATTATGTTGATATATGGCTATATAATGTTAGCGGAGATAAAAATGAAATACAATATTTCTACAAATATTTATATAATAATAAATAGTTTCTATCTGCTCTAGAACAAATGTATCCGTCTGTTAGCAACTTCATACTTTCTCTATAACCCTCTCAGCCCATGTGTTTTTTTTATCTTCTCTTTGTCTTTCCATCCCATCCTCATTCCCTGGTTTCTCAAATATAGCTCAGACTGATTTTTTTTGGCCTGGTTCTTGAGCGTCGCTTGTTTGCACAAGTTTTAAATATAAAGAGTAAATAGCCAAGCAATGACAAAGGTATCATGAAAAACAAACAGAAAACAGACTGGATGAGACCGGCCAGAGCAGACTGTCTTTATTTTTAGGGCTCATAATGAAATAATGAGCACTGATGAGACAGAGTAAAAGGGAAGCAGAACCGTATGTGCTTTGGTTTTCTGGAGCAGAAAGCAAAAATGTTGCAGGTTTGTCTGCTAGACTGCACTATAATTACCGCTAACACTTGTTAATCAATCACTAAAGCGCTAAAGGGGAAACCATGTCGGACAGTTCCCAGCAAACAAGTTAAGATAATACGACATGGAAGGTTCCGGGTGTGAGAACTCAACAGTGCCCAAGGTTCTGGAAATACAGTTTTGGCAACTGAACAATTAGTTAAATAATTTAACAACAAAACTGAAAAATGTTAAGTTCTGGGTTCTACAGAGGTAAATACCATTGTTAAAGAACCTTAACATGCGTTATATGACTGTAATCAGAGTACATTACATCAGTTTACATTATTGCAAAAAAACAACATGTAACTGGATAATATTCGACACAGACAAATGTACATTTATTGTTAAGTGTTTCTTGACAGATGGAAATGTCCCCTCCCCCTAAATCTTGTTCCTCTGAGATTTACTTCCTTCTCACCTAAACATTGTATGAAGTTTTGGAAAAAAGCATCTTTCTCTATACAGGCACAAAACAATATGTAGTATATAAAGAGCTATGTGATTAATACAGACTTCATTTGAGATTCTTAATGCCCATTTTAGTATCAAAACCCTGCTGTTATATTACATCTGTTTTATATAAAAGCAGTTTCAGTTCAAAAGTGCTTGAAACTGGCCTGTTTATGCCAGTTAACTTCTGAGACTAGGTTTATATTTAAGATTAATTGCAAGGGCACATTTAACATCAGTGGTCATGATTACCAGGAGAACGGTTTATTCTATATATTCTTCTTCTAATTTAACACCCCGTGCCGTGCTTACTCTGTGTGACAGAGAGAGAGTCAGAGGTGATCACCCATATCAGCTCCATGTCCATCACGACTCACAATTCATTTCCTCCTTAGCAGGGGGCTTAGCAGGACACTTTCTCTCTGATCTGGAGAACCTGATCTCTCTTATTTTAAGCCTTCTCTCTCCACTTGCATATCTCTTTAGGACACTCACTAGCAGCTGAGTTTGAGGAACATTCTCGCCCACAGAGCATATTAAGACATCTGCATCCCAGCAACCGTGAGGAGCTGTAAATAGTGAGCGGGGGTCACGACCTCTTTTCCTTCTTCTCTCTCCAAACATTTACTTTTCCAGTCTATATGTTTGGAAAGAGTCTTTTGTATTTGTACTTGTTCCTCGTTTTTCCATCTTTTTGCTTACTTTTTGTTGTCCAATCTTCAGTGCAATACTCTGTGTGACCCAACTCACCCGAACGCCCTCTCCATCTGTTCCTCTCTGCCTGGATCTCCCTTCTAATTAAAACGTGGTAAGACTGTTGATGAGAGTGGATGTTTGAAGAGGTGAACAGTCGTGACATTGTTGTGCAGGACGTCCCAAATAAATGGTCTGAACAGAAAGATCCTTTTCATGGCGCCGTTCAGTAGAGACACCATGCGAAAGGCATGGAAACATATTCCACTGATGTACACTCTTAAAAATAAAAGGTTCTTCACAGCAATGCTTTAGAAGAACTATTTTTGGTACCCCAAAGAACCATTTCTTTCTTACCTCTTTACAGTCTAAAGAACCTTTTTCCACTACAAAGAACCATTTGTGAAGCAGAAATGTTCTACGGATGTTAAATTTTCTTTATGGAACCATACAGCCAAAATGGTTCTATGTGAAGCACCTTTTTCTAAAGTGTGTATGGATGTATGGCATGATAAATAACATACAAAACTGATGCAGCATTTCAACACACTAAAATGTTTTAATATAAACATATACAGGTTCTTTCTCTTAAACTAAAAACATCCACAACAAATGGCTTCAAAAGTTAATAAATCTGGACTATAATCACACTTAAGGTAATTTCCAACTCAGATTAAAGTTGACTTAATAGACGACTATCTCATTAAGCACAGACTGGGTTCTAATAGCTCCTGGGCCCAATGAAATCAGATCACTGGAAAAGAGTCAAATTAGTTTAAATTGTAGGCATAATGAGTTTAGAATAATTACTCGAATATGTTGTTGTATGTGTGACAGATGGACTTATGCTGTTAAATGGAAACAACTTTACAGGTCACACACACATAGCTTTTGCGTTACTGTGAAATTTCTTGCGCAATTACGATTACTAAGACTCCAGGAAGTACAACAAGACAACAAGAAATCTTATCCAACTCATAAATTAGATATGTAAGTTTCCCTGATGATACAAGTATCTCAGAAAAGGAAACTCTAAATCAGAGGGTTCATATCCAGAGATCCCCTCCGCGTGTGTCAGCAGTGAAAAAACAGATAACTGTAACACTTGCAACATCAGCTTCTCTCCTGAATGAGCAAACACATTGCTGTCACACTGAAAAGGTTCAAAGTTCATGCTGCAGTTTACAAAGTGAGCAGCACCCCGTTGGCGACCGCTCTCCAGGGAACGACATGTCATGTTGTGTGTGAGCTCCTGCGGTTTTAGAGTGGAGGAAATTTTGTTTAATCCGGAAACCTTCAGTGAGGGTTCGGAGTGAAACGGTGACCGCAGCTGTAATCTAAATGTTTCCGACCTCAGGGAGATGAAACTACAACATGTCGCGTTTTGAACGTTTTAAACCAAACCCTACGCTACATCACGCAGGGCCAATATACACACACTAGGGTCACGTGCAGTTGCACAGGATAATACACAAGTTTTGCAAGACAAATACTCTATTATAATCATTTAAAAACAGAGATAGAGAATGAGAACAAAGACAGGCAGGCAGAAAGAGGGATGAGAGAAGAAGGGAAGATGGTTTAGTTTTTATTCCTCTTTAGGTTAATTACTATGTTGAAAGACAAATGACCCAGTAAGCTGCTCCCAGCTGTACTCCTTAACCCCTATCAGATGAGTATTTGGGTGTTCTTTATGCAAGTACAAGTAAGTACAAGCAATCAATCAATGCCTCAGTGAGACCTCTAGAAAAAGAATAAAGTATAAACTCAAGAAAACAGCATACAGAGAACAGACAACACTCTAGAGAACAGCATACGGAGAACAGTATATACTATAGAGAACAGTATACATTATAGAGAACAACATATAGAACACAGTAAACACTCTGGAGAACATACGTTCTCATATGAATTAATCTGACACAAGTGTAGATTATTTATTACTATTAAGTACTTTTCATTTTTTAGGTGTTTTCATTGGAAATAACCTCTTGGTGCACCTTTAAACAGAAATGGGAACATCCTTCCTGTCCTTAGCATCACTCAGCTGTTGTCTGGATTTTACTGTAGGATGGGTGAAATATACAAACTGATAAAACCAAACAGCACTGAGCACAAGTGAGATGAGTGTCTGCTAACCCAAACAACTGTGAGCGAGAGTTTGTATCTGCAGGCATGTTCGAGTGACGTCTATCTGCCTGCTCTTTGTACTCATGGCATCCGCTCTCTCTCTTCTCTGACGTGTGGAGGTTATTATGACAAAAAGACCTGATAAATGCGTGAAACGACGGAGAACACAAAGGGCAGCAGGTGAACGAGTGTAAAGCAGTTGTCTGGCTAAAAAAGCTTTCATCTCTCTAGGTGTGGATCAAAGCCTGCTTTAGGATTCCTCTCTTTAGGCGGATTAGTGACCAGTAATTTGTGTCTCACCGACTGCTTACAGTACATTAAGGATGGTGGTCTGGCCAGTGCACCCTACACCCTACAGTGCGCCTTAATCACAGATATGTGCGTGAGAACAAGAAGATTCTAGGCTGAGCTCTGTGCTTGTCAGATGAGTGAATTAAAGCACTAAGGATAAAAAGCCTTTGCTTCATCATTTAAATACTTGTGCGTTTTGTGTTCTACATGCTAATCTGGCATTTAATTTTAGGCAGTACGAATGTTTCCCCAATGTTTCCATTAAGTAACAAAAATGTTTCGAATGTTATTTTGAAAGTTAAAAAAGTCAGATTTTAACTTTTTAAAATGTTCCAACAAAAACTTAAAAATACAGTTTTTGATATGATATATAACAATAAAAAACATTCTACTAACGTTACTTCAAGGAGCTTTGATAACTTTGAGAGAACATTAGCTAGCGTTCTGAGAAGGTTAGCTGGGTTTAATGTGTATCTTTGGTGGAGAGGTTTGGCACACGCTTTCTGTCTGCTGTCTGGAGGTATACAGTGTGTGTGTGTGTGTGTGTGTGTGTGTGTGTGTGTGTGTGTGTGTGGTGGATGCTATTTCTGTAGTCTGACTAACACCAGTGGGCTCTGGCACCACAGCATTATTATTTTCTGTTGCTCCATCACAAAACAGCATTGTCACTGTTTTTAGTGTGTGTAAATGACACAGTGGAAGAGGGAACGAGAAGGACAGAGGTTTTTGTCTTTTTGTGAGATAATTGTGGACAAACTGCGTTACCTATGTTTGTCTGTGTGTGGGACTGTGTGAAACAGCTGTTTCTATTTCAGATCTCGACCCTAAGGCCTATTATGGAAATCAGAGAACGACAGAGAGCTAGAGACAAAGACAATGAGAGCATGAGAGAGTGAGAAAAAGAGAGATGGCAGTATAACAAAAAAGCTGTCTCAACCATATGTACAAACATACACACTACCACTGACATCTGCTTCTTTCAAATCAGCAACCACCTAACTCTCTAATCTTACCTAAAGAGCATGTTACTGCTATTGAAACCTTCTGTCTTAACAATAATAAGATGTTGTAGAATAAGCAACACAGACCTCAGGTAACATCTCAGGTAACACCTTTCTCAAAATCATTCTTTGTTTAAATTTATCTGTGCACAGATTCTGCATCCCACTCAGCAACCCTGAAAAGTTCACAGGTAACATGAGCTTCACTCACGTGAGCAGATCACCAAGACATGAACTCCACTGTGTGTTTATCACCACACGAGTGCTAGGCAGGACGATCACGGGGTGTCAGGACAGAGAAATGACCTGATGAGTGAAGTATAAGAGTCTCGGTGGAGCCATTATCCAAGAATAAATCTTAAGACATCGATGAATGAGTCGTATTTCAGTGGTGCACCATGTAGAGAGTGAAGTTCTCTAACCTTCTGAAAGGGGAGAGCTGAAAGGAAGCCGAACGGTCCAGAGGGAACACCTCCAGCCTTAACCAAACCCAGATGTGTGGGTCCACCAAAAAAGCAAAGGTAGGATGGAGAACCCAAGAGGACATGTGCAGCTAATTATTTACTGTGAAATTATTTACAGTGACTACCAACTTGTGGATGGAAAGGTCAAAGGCCCAAATTTCACACCACGTCCATAGAGAAGAACATTCATATCAACAGAACATCACTGCTGTAACCAAAGCGCTGCACTTTAGAAACACGCAGCAGTCCATTCTAATCAGTTTTATTGAGTTCCATTTTTAATATAAATAACTTTGCCTTTGATTGCTATAATTGGTTGATTTCCAGAGCTGAGATGATGATACGCTCAAAGGGATCTAAACCAAAATGGTGTTGGTCCTTCCCAGCCTGATCAGGTTCAGAATAACCTCCTGTCCATTCATTTTTACAAAGAGTTGGTTTAAGAGGCATTCAACAATAGAAAGACCTGATGACCCTGCTTCTCTTTGCTTTGTATGTGTCTCTCAGACACTCCTCCCAAACAAACCACCAGTCCCTTAGCGACACAAGTCAAAAGCCAAGACAAGCTGAGAGAACTCTTTGGCCTCACCCTGGCCAAAGAGGGAATAATGGGGCGTTGTCCTGTTTCCTACTGCTTTAAAATATAAAGACGTAACAACAGTTTGCTCCTTTCTAGCAACTACCACTGTCATAGATGACATCATCTGTCTTACTTATGTAACATCCAATACATGTAATGTGGGATATAAACTGAATGTAGTTTAGACAATGAGTATGCAATGGTTGTTGGCGTTTTCTCTGTGGTTTTGATGTTTTCTTCATGTTCTGGTCTCAGTGCTGGAATTTAACTGAGGTATTATTATCACTAGAACATTATTCAACAGAAAAATCTGTTCTTAGTGTCTAACCCGACCCTGTTCTACCTATAAATAGGCTGTTGCAGTATAAAATGTAATACAGGAATCCTGTCCAACAGTACTGCAGACACGTCAGATTCCAGTTGCCTTCTGTCTGTTTTCTGTTCAAGCAAGTCTAAGGGATCAGGCATGAAATTTCTTATAACAAATCTTGACATTACACATTGAGACACAGACATCTATCATTTATCTATATCATTCTGCATTAAAGAAATGTATACCATTCTGTCCAGAATTAGGCTATATGCTGAAGGAGGAAAGAAAACTCTTTCAGTTAAGGGCAGTTAAGGAAGTCAACCCAAGAGAGGCTGTTTTTCACAATGATGGAATAACATATTACTCAAAGTGACTTCTTACGTGACCACTAGAATACTCTATAGGAAGGGTAATTGAATTTCCAGTTTGGGTTTTTTAAGCTTCTTAGCAATTTCTGGAGCATTTCCACTGCAATCCACTGCCAGGGTACTAGAATTACAGGCCTTCATAGATCCTCCAGCCAGACATTCCTAAAGGGAAGACCCGAGAGAACAGAGGCCTCGTTCTCCAGACCCAACAGTGCACACCATCCTACAAAGAATCAAGTCCACTTCCTAAACAAGACATTACAAGCATGTTGAAACCTCCTGTATGAAATGACCAGACCTAGGGTCACTTCATGCAGCTTTTTCTACGTATACGGTAAGTTGAGAAAGCAGACAGAATGTTTCAAAATGTCCCCTTGTGGTGGAACCCACAGCACCTAATGCTATATATGTGAGACAGGGTCATAACCCTGCAATTTGAGTAGCTACAAAAGGTGAATGTAGCCACTGATGGAAATCCTTTGATTAACTAAAGCACAAATACAGTATGTGATAAAGACCCATTGGGTTGACAGTCTGTGAGTGGCCAGTCATTTGAATCCATACTGGCATGGTTCCCAGTTCCAACCTGATGTATCAAATGGGCATGATAACCCATTCGGTTTAATCAGAACCATTGTAGAAGCTGTGTGTGTCACAGTGTTATGAACTTTGTCTTCTCAGATTAACGCTTCAATGACACTCTTCAGCGTTGACTTAAATGTACACCAAAGATTCCAGAATTTAGAAGCCCACAAAGAAAACCTGTATTAATGACAAGCAAATGAAGTGAAACTGAGAAGAAATATCCGAGCATATCCAATGGAATAAAAATGTAAAGTCCCCTTTTGACTGTTAGGAATTAGCCTTGCTCCGTGTAGATAGCGAGCATTTTGTTATGCATGTTCTTTAAAGACCTGAATCCTAGTGATAGTTAAAACAAAAGAAACAGAAAGGTTACCATAATAAAGATCAATATAGTTTAGCCCCATACAAACTTAATTATTAAGACTTTACATAACAAACATTTCAAAAGCTTAATCTGTATTACAACTCAATCTCCATAGACTTCAATTATCTGGGATAATGTGCAGTGCACTCTGGGTAATGGAGAGACTTTGAGTCTGGCTGGGAGAGTCCTAGGAGAAACAAGCAATTGGTTTACACTGGCCATATTAAAAATGTTTAAAAGTTCCCAGAGAATTTTCAAACACAAATTCCCAAGTAAATCTCCAGAGACGGGCCACTGCGAGGACTGAGGTAACAAACCCCAAAGCACACAATCATCCTCGTTCACACACATCTTAATATTGGCATGTAAAGCCTCCTCTCACTGCACAGACAGGACAGCCTTAGGCTATATAGATATTACCTGGAATAAAGAAGAGCGTATAGCATTAATGAAGGTCATGTTTGATCCATCTTGAGAAGCAAAGGCGTTTTTTTACTGAGGAAGAGATTTTTGTCCCACATCATGGAGGCTGATCCTGATTTGTTGGTGTTGTTGAGAGATATCTGTTTTAAATTAGCCACTTTTCTTGAGGCTTCTGGTTATTCAGCATACTTACCCATAATCAGATCCATACTTATCCCAGTAGTGCAACCAGTTAGCATATACAACCCTGTACAGAAATCAACAGCCTGTCAGGCTTATGGGAGGTTAGCTTCATGTGAACAGAGGAAGTCCCTTCTGAACTTGGTTTGGACAATGCAGTGTAGCTGCATGGACCAATGGTTAGGTCTTTATGGGTCTCTGAGAACTCGTAATCAAATTGTCTCTCACAGTAAGATAGTGCTTTGGAAATAACAGACTATAATATACTGGGTTAGATGGTTAGATTCATAAAGTCTTGGGCTCACGTACATAGTGAGTTCTAATTTTTACATGCCGACAATTACAGTTCTTTATATGGTGCGCATGTGGTTTTGCGAATGCTTTCTACTAACCTGAAGGTATTAATTAAAAAAAAAAACAATGCAGACACATCATCAGGTACTTTTAAAAAAAGCAGAAACTAAACCAACTTCTTTCCACATTCATTCTACCAAATGAACCCGCAACGTTTTTAATTTGATCACAAAATAAGCGATGAAAATTAAATGATAAAACGCACATATTGAAATGATTTGATGGGAATAATATTATCTTTTGGGAGGAACTATCCCTTTAATTGTGCTATAGATCTACTGTGCTGGAATCTTTTAATAATAAGGAGTTATAAAAACACACTAAAAAGTTATAAATTAAACATGGAAATTCAATAGGATATAAAACCTCAATAGTATGACGACACTGATGGTTAGACATTGTAATGTCTTCTTGGGTTCTTGTCCAGATGAACTGGTCTTGGGTAGAGTTGCAGTCTTAGGTCTTGTCTAACAGCCGATACAACTGCCTCTCTTTTTCAGTTAAGTACTTCCTGTCGGGCTAATGCTCCATGGCCAGAGCGCTGATCGAAAACATATGCAACAGGGCCTTTCCTAGACACAATCTCATCTCAGTGTTGTGTCAAGCATTTGTTGTTTTATCTGCTCTTGAGGGGCAGACATCAGGGGTCTGCTGAATATTTAGTGATAGTCACGAAAAGACGTGTGTTAAGGTAAGAGATTTTAATAAAGTCCACTGGAAAACTCCAGACCACTGCTTACAGAGACATATGAAAAGCAGATTTTACATTATGTGGATGTATTGTGTAGTTGGACTTAGGCAAGCATAAAGGTGCATTGTTTGTTTACTTCATGCCATGTGCTTTCCTGTCACGTGTCATGACCCCGCCCCCTTGTTTCCTCGTTTATCCTCCTGTCATTAGTTTATTCCTCCCACCTGTCTGCCCTCGTTACCGGCCTTGTTTCCTGTCTTATTTAATGCCCTTGTGTTTGCGGTCTTCTTTTGGTTTGATGTCAGATGTTGTTTGTCAGTTGTCCATTGTCTGAGTTCATGTTAGTTGCGTGTTTTCTGGCTATTACACAATCAGCTATTATTATTATTATTATGTGAAAATATTGCAAGAAAATTGAAAAGTCTCTCATCATTTCCATTTCCTCCATTTCTAACTCCTATAATGACTTATTGTAACGTGAACTTTAAACAGGAGTGCAGAAAGTTATAAACAGGGTGGGTGCTCTAAACTCACAACATCATTAGACAGCTATAATCTTTATGAGGAATGACTGAATCTATTCCAAAACTATTGTAAGAGTTGGCTATCTCACAAGCTGATTAATCAGGTCTGGACCACCTCTTAACATCTGCCCAATGACTAACCACTGACTGGAGTTGACATGTTCATATGCGCAGCAGAAAGTCCTCAACCATCATCCATCAACCTAGTTCACAGAAAAGGTTTATTTATCACAATATTGACACGTCTTCATGCGTTTCAATAAAGGTCTGCCTTTTCTGCTCAAACCAGAACCTAAGCCCTGTTAAAAACACATTTGCTATTGATCCTGGTCCAAAACAAGCAAAATTAAATTATTACTTCCAGCTGACTTCACAATAAGCACAGAATAAAGAATGGCCCTTTTCTCCAGGGAGTGATGCAAGTGCAGGAGTGTTAGTTTCCACTTGTCAAAGCGAATACGAAAACATGATGGAGATTCTTCAAGCAGCGTGATACCCACCAGCTTGGCAGCATCCCGTCCTTTTTAAAAATGTTCTGCTTCAGCTGGGCTTGTTCGGGTGAATTGCAACCCCTTCTGAGGCAGGGCGCGAGAGAGGAAAACCAAACATGTGCGCCTCTTCCTCAAAAGCAGCTAAACAAACCCCACAGATCGAACACAGCAGGGTTCATTTCAAAGTCAGTGTTCCCTCAGTGCTTCAAACTAAATATTAGCAAAAACATCAAACCCAGCAAAAAAAATGAAAAGCTTTAAAACATGAGGTTAACTCTCAAAATACACAGTGTAGATGGTAAGCACCTTCCCAAAGAACCCACAGAAGAATAAGAATCCTGGGTCAAAAAAAGGAAAACACTAAACAGCTGGCATACTAAAACTCTGGCCCCAGCTTCACTTCAACCCACTGTTCTGGCAATAAACTAACAGATAAATGAAACAAAGCGATGAGTTGTTCCCTCCAATCATGCTGCTGAACATTCTTTGTGGTCTGCTGAGATTAATCTCGACAATAAATGTCATTTTGTATGTACCTTAACCTAAACCTCCATCCAGCTGATACCAACATCAGCTACGTATATCAGTCTGCAACCACAAATAAAACAAAACGTGTGATATTATTTCTGATAGGAATGTAAAGCATTCACTCCTACTGCCATTCTGAAGAGCACACACTGAAGAGTTGCACCTTATCACACTAAACTAGAAGGTGGAGGTATTATACATGCTACAGTTATGGTGTCAAAGAGATTGACACAATGAGATTAACACAAAGAAAACCTGTGTAACCTTTTGCTTAATTGAAATAGCATTGTAATCTGCAACATTTTCACACACTTTTAGGCACATTAAGCTGTAGAAACCTGGGATCTGGTTTCTGACCTTTGCAACATTGTTTTTCCTCTTTTTCGTAGCACCATGTCTTCTAATTAGTCATACACTTCAGACTAAAGAAGCTCTTGACTGCCTGCTTTTCTTCTCTACATTTACACAGGGTTGGAGGAGACAATGTCAGGTCTTTGGCACTGAATGACCTCCAGCTGAGAGGTGAACAGTACATGGACATTTTCACAGACTTCCACCTTAGACACACACAATGCGCTGCGAGTATGTGAATGGAGTGTCCTTCAGAGTTACAAACTGTAGACTGTCTGTAGCGTTTACCTTTTTCATTGTGTTGTCATACGAATGATAAATTAGGGGCTAATGTGGCATTAATAAAGTCTTACATCATCTTAACTTATGAGTCTGTTAACAGTATCATTTCTTATCTAAGCACGTTTTGCAGGCTAGCATCATTAACTCCCTAATGCCCATGACATCTATATTAGTTATATTCTGTTGAGATATTATTTAAATACATTTAGACTAAAGAGTCTGCTGGCTTTATTCAAATCTTTTGTTTAATTTCAACATCTCCCGTCTGGCACATTTCCTGGTCTATACAGACCTGCAGACAGTAGCAGACATGAGAAGATTATTCCATTGAAATGTTTCAGGTTTTATCTCAAACTGCTATACTACCCCCTATTGGACACTTTAAGCACAACAATAACAGGTACACATATTTGGGTAAGGTACAAAGACTTAACTATTGGCTATAGCATATGAAATAAGTGTTTCTGCCATACATACAGTGACTCTGAAAGCATTTGGATGTTTAAACCATGCTTTAAATTGTATTGAAAGTCACTCTATTACATTACATCTGCTAAAGCAGCTGTGTGACCTTAACAGCAACATGACTTCATAAACCCACTTAAGGGCCCAATCATTTTTGGGGCCACTGTACAACCCTGGCACATATTCAACAGCCATTAATGGTTAATAATAAGCAAATGGTCAGATAAATAATTCATCAGGTGAAGTACATTAATACTGATGGTTTTTAGATGACCGTGATGTCGTCTTTATGGTAGCACCTATATATATTTTACATTCTGTTTGTAATGGGCTTCACAGTGTAAAATATGTGCAATGTACAATGTGAACTTTTTTACAAAGAACAACTATTTTAAATGCTATTACAGAATCAGGAGAGTTATGTATATCTGAAGCTTAAGGGTCTAATCCACAACAAATCTTTCTGTAAAATGTAAACTTCCTATTATATTATTATTATTGTTATTATTATATACCTGTATATAATATTTGTTACGAATCCATAGTGAAAGTGTTCTATGATTGTCTAATTTCACTAAAAACACTTACACATCCCATGACGTACTGAAACAGTATGAATTAACCTTTCAAAACATTTGGAGATATAAAAGTGAGTTCAATTCCAGTGAATTGAAACAAACACAGCAGGTCAGCTGAGCAAAGCTGGAAAGAAACCAAAAGGTTGAATCATTTCTTTCCAACTCTGCCCTCTCTCAGGAGTTTGGGACTGGGATGCACCTTACGTGACATTAACACTAATGAGGCCGCTGGATTTCAGCTAAATGTACGCATACATCTGCCTGAAAGAGAGAAAGGTGTAGAGCGAGACAGACAGAGAGGAGGTGAAAGACTGAAAAGGGTACATGAGGGTAAAGGCTGGCGGATGTTAAGAGTCTGGGCAGAGAGAGAGAGAGAGAGAGAGAGAGAGAGAGAGAGAGAGAGAGAGAGAGAGAGTGGCCTGAATCTCCTGAGGCTTTTCCAAAAGCCCATTGATTCTCTAAGTGGAGTCTCTGCCGTTCTGCACGTACACCCCGAGCCTCTCCAGTCGCCTGGCTTCAGTGTGGGAGTGGAGAAGAAAGAGCTCGAGAGAAAGGAGGAGAGCACGGGCGGGGAGGAAGGGAGGGTGTGCGTGAGGACTGGAGAAAGGATGAAAGAGAGACATTTGTTGCCGTGCGGATGGATGAAATTTTGCATCGCTGGCGGTGCGTCATAGCCCAGATTTCTGATCGGACGGGGGGGCCGTGAATACACACTGTTGCCTGGCTGTTCAGGAATCTCCATGTTCCAGCCACTTTAAATCCAATTTTGTGAGGGAATGTGACGGCTTAGATGATGGTAACCAAAAGAAATGAGAAACAATGCCAGTTTTGTGAAGCTTAACCTACACTCACACTTTCACTAAATATGAAGCAAACCATGCTTGAAGTCCCATTTCAAGCCTCATCCCCATTTGAACCTCCTTGCTTGTCTGCTCCTACATTCTGGATCCAAAACTAGGCCAAATCTTTACTTCTGCTCTCCTGTTCCGGCTCAAATCCAGAAGACATGCTGATACTGATGTGCTGTTACACATTGTTCTGGAAACAGTTCTTTATCAATGAACATGAAAGATCATTGCTTTACATTATGAGAGCTCTACTGTAAATATTAAACACCACGAAGGTCTAGTTTACACACACACAAATGGTTTTAGAAAATGCTGTCCTGGTAGAAACGATATTTGAGGTGCACGGAAAAATGGTTTCCATCAATCTACTCACTTTCCTCTCCAAATATATGACGTCATGATTTGTGTATGTGACTAAAATTCTTTAATAAAATCCATTCCCTTTATTTTTAGGACATCTTAGCCTCTTTTAGGAACAAACTACATTTTCATTAGTAAATCGTCAAAGAAAGCCACAATAACCACAGCACAGAGCTGTATGAATGACTGGTTTTGTGTGAAAGGACAAGAGCAGCTGTTAGTCACACAATAATTTCACCAAAGATGTCAGGAATTCAAAAGGCCCACCAGATCCAAGAGGCGCCAGTCTACAAGACTAATAACCATCCGTGTGAATTTTTGTGCTTGCTCACTAAAGAGACGACCTTGTTAACTTCAATTTTCATCCGTGCTACTGAGCTATTTTCCAAGAACTGTGTAAGAGGTGGCCAGGTATTCTCATTTCCTTTTATAAGTGAGCCAAGTCTTTTTACAGACCTTTACTAACGTGTTAAAAAGGTTTATCTTTGTGAGGACGTGAAACCAGATTTGGGAGCTACTTTATCACCTACAATACCATCAATAAGATTCACTTGTGTATATCATTTCTGGATATCTTCTAAGATGCAATGCTCGTTCTAAGCAATGTAATTGATGTAAATGGAAGGCAAAAACAAATAAATGAGAATCTGCTGATGTTTATTGATGTATGCGCAATCTGCATTTAATCTGAATGTTTTGCGGTTTACATGAGAGACACGAGGGTTTAGAGGAGAATATACGGCAGCAATAAAACGCAAACCTAAGGCAAAACACCTGTGTTTCAGTCATTAAATGAGAGTCCGGATTTGCTTCTGGGCTGATAATAATTTTTTCAAAACTTCTTGGGAAAATTAACAGTGTGTCTGCATCATCGTATGAGTGTGAAACTTAAAACCGCTTCAGACTTAAAATCTAAAGAAATATTTCATATCAACACGTGTTGAGGTTATTGACTGTGTCGTATCCCATCAAGACACCGTAGATATATTTAAGCTTATTTCCCACTTTAAATAAACAAATCAATAAATTTTACACACTGTGAAAATTTGGAAACATCTGGAAGAAAAGTATTTCCAGACCGCAAGCCCTCATAAATTCAGAGGCTGGTCTTTGCTTATAGAAAAAACTGTAACCTGAACCCTAGCTCTCTACTCTGCTGGATTTATGAATATGATTTATGAAATTTATGAACTTCAGATCGAAATCATTTTGGTAAAATAACAGTGACACATTGGTTTCTGAATCTAGAATTTTTTTCAGATAGATAGAAACAGCATCCAGTTTTACACAAGTGACTCTCATGTGATGTTTCATTATAATAAAAGCCAAAGACTATTTTCATACTGTCTAGGTTATAAAACTTTTCCGTGCTTTCATTTACACACTGTGTCATATGTTATAGGTTAGTTTTGCAGGTGCTGTTTGAATCATACAGTATTTCCAACAGCGGCACACAAAGGCTTGATCAGTCACTGATTTAGTCTAATGAATTGTATTGTATTACAACAAAGTGCCTTTATGCTCCATTCTGAGTATTTCAAACATATCAGTCAACACAAATCACTGCACAATGCCAAGATTCTCCTGGAAGATAACATTGTACAGTCACATAAACAATGGTTTTGTTGTTGTCTTCATTTCTCTGAATCGTATTGTTTCATGACTGAGCCAGTCTAGATAAGATGTCGTTTTACAAAACTTCTGTTGTAAAGCTAAAAAAAAAAAGCTGGCACCGAAGTTTTGCCTCTGATGCATTCATGATATTGAGATTAAAGAAAATGCATGTGTTTTTTGTCATGGAGACAAATGATCATCTTTTCTCTTCTTGCATGTATTCAAATATCTTCAGGGAAAAGATGTCTTCTTGGTTGGAAACAAAGGTTCGATCGCTGCCCACTTTTGCCAGAAAGCGTATTATGTTTAAAATGTTGTTGGATGATATGAGTTTGTCATAAATGTAATGTCATAAATGTAATGTTGATTAGAAGAGGAATGAAATGCAAATCTCTTAAATCTTTTTCTTGTAATTGATTTGTTTGTTTAATGTTTGTTTACTTGTATTCGTGAATGCCATTATAGTTGTGTAGTTTATGTGCAATAAAGGAAGGAAAAAAAACAATTTAAAAAAAGTCTCGAGCGCAGGCGGAAATACGTAATCAAACCGGAAGTGAAGGCGAGCAACATGGCGGCGCGCTGTGTGCTGCGGCGCGCGCGGGCGGGTCTCAGCGCCGCAGGTTTATTTCACGTGTTACCGGGATCGTCACGACTCCCGGTGATGAGAAGCGTCCCGTGTCGCGGACTTAGACACGGTGAGTGTGTTGTAAACGTAGAGGAGATACACAGCATGACCTCTGCAGCTCTCTCTCTCTCTCTCTCTCTCTCTCTCTCTCTCTCTGAGTCTCTCTCTCTCTCTCTCTGAGTCTCTCTCTCTCTCTCTCTGAGTCTCTCTCTCTCTCTCTCTCTCTGAGTCTCTCTCTCTCTCTCTCTCTCTCTCTGAGTCTCTCTCTCTCTCTCTCTCTCTGAGTCTCTCTCTCTCTCTGAGTCTCTCTCTCTCTCTCTCTCTCTCTGAGTCTCTCTCTCTCTCTCTCTCTCTCTCTGTCTCTCTCTCTCTCTGAGTCTCTCTCTGTCTCTCTCTCTCTCTGAGTCTCTCTCTCTCTCTCTCTCTGAGTCTCTCTCTCTCTCTCTCTCTGAGTCTCTCTCTCTCTCTGTCTCTCTCTCTCTCTGAGTCTCTCTCTGTCTCTCTCTCTCTCTGAGTCTCTCTCTGAGTCTCTCTCTGAGTCTCTCTCTGAGTCTCTCTCTGAGTCTCTCTCTGAGTCTCTCTCTCTCTCACACACACACACACATTATATATATATATATACATACATGCATGCATACATATATCCATCCTCATGTCCATCCTCTGCAGCTCTCTCTCTACATTTTATTTATATATATATATATAATGTAAAAAACTGTAAGTCACAACTCTTACTGAGATTGTAATGAATGAATTAATAACTAATTAATAGGGCATGATATATATTTTGGGTATGTTGTGTTTTACAGTGGTGGAGAAGAAGGAGGGCAAAACGACACTTGTAAGTATTACATTATATTGTCACTGGCACTTTTTAATGAGTGATCGTACGCTATTCTGTTTACACATTGTCATATTGATTTCTTGAAATTAAAAGAGGAACGTCCGTATCATTGTCAGTCTGAGGTATGAGGCTTGACTGTAATGTAACTATACTTTTGTTCTCTCACTATTTAAACAGATAGAGGGTGTTACAGAGTCCACGTCAGAGCGACCCCAGCCTCCCAACCCTACTGCTAAATGCCCCATTTATCGATGGAACCTACAACACAAGTACAACTACACTGTATGTGTGATCATACATGTGATTGTTTGATTCTGTGTGCTGTTAAGTAGCTCTGAAAGTCACTTTGAAAGCTCTTGTCACTCTGCAGGACGTGCTGCTGCTCAGCCAGTTCATTCGTTCGGATGGTGGGATGCTGCCTCGACGCATCACGGGTCTCTGTGCTCAGGAACACAACAAGATTGCAATATGTGTGCAGATGGCCCACCGTGCAGGTGAGCTTTTGCGTAAATTTGCAGTCTTTTTTTAATCAACATCATTTACAGTTACCCCAAGTATGCATGCATCACTTAAGAGCATGAAATTGTGTGGTGTGACATGTTTCATCCATAAGTGTTTCATTGGAAACAAACAAAGAAATGGTGAACAATGTGGTACAGTTTTTTTGTATACATTCATATACATTCTGACTCTGATATTGATTAATTAAACGTTTATAGTTCCTTTTATGTATTTATTACCCTTATTCCTAATAATAATGACATTTTAACCAATTAGTCATTACTTTCCAGGTCTTTTACCAGATCATAGACCCCACTTACCTGAAGGCCATGTTTCTAAACCCAACCCATCTCTCAACCGGTATGATATGTACTCTGGTGCCCCAATAGCACTTATAGCTTTATTTAACAGCAGAAAGTACCAGCACTGATTTGATTTTTCGTAGTTTACATACATCCCACCAATCAGAATCTCTCACTGTCTGTTGCAGGTATCTGACACGTTACTCAGTTAAGTCCGTGAAGCCCATCTACAGGGCGGGGATGAAGTGGTGTAAGAAAAGAATGCCTGTAGGACATCCCGCCTTAAAAGACAACATCAGATACAGTCCCAAGCCACTGTACATAAAGCAGTAATGGACAGAACTGTTTAGCCAATCAAGAGTGGCACGTGCTGTATGAATCAGACAGAAAGGATCTATGGCGCAGGATGTGGAACTCCACTTATTAATAAATAGTTACCTGACTTGTAATTGATGTTTATTTGATGAAGAGTGCACAGAAAAATCAAGAATAAAATGTAAAAGATTCCTTGTGTCCTGAGATGAATTCTAGCACTGTATGTGCAGCCCTTTGATTGTTGTCTGATTTTGCAGAAAGTTGACGTTTAAATTATTGTCAAGGCAGATGTGAAAATAAAATAGTTGTGTTAACTCGTCAGCTGATGTGTTTGTGCCTGAGAAGACGCAAGGTACGCTTTTGTGACAGCCATGAAGCTGAGACACGAACACAAGTTTGGTTTTTCAAACATGTTGACACGTTTATGTTTTCTCAAATGAAATACCAGGAAAGAAAATTACAGTGAAAGCCAAGTTTGAGTTGAATAAATCTTCACAATTATATGGAGATCAAAAGCTTTTGCTATCTTTAAACAGTGGTTAAGTCAATTACCTATATAGATGTGCCCATGCTGAGGGCAGAGTGTGCCAGAGTAAACTACGTATAAAACACACAGTCCCTCCTTGCTCAAACTGCAGGCTCCATGACCCTACGAGAAGTACACATGTTAACTAGTGCCCAAAAAACAAGCTTTACCCCTGCTCTGCGTGATCAAAGTGAAACACAAGCAGAAGGGATTTAGCATAAACTGAACCTGGATTACCAACCATTACACAAAACCACTGACAGAAACCAGACTGATTTTGTGACAGATGCTGAGAAAATCTGGAAAACTGTTATCAAGCAGCAGTCATAGATCTAAACAATGTAGGAGAGCATTATTATTATTAATTAGAACAGCATATAAGACGTAAGACTGACAGATTGTACAAGAAACTTGCAATAGCATTAAACAAAAATTTTCTCATGCCTCCTTTGCAGTTTGGCTGAAGAGTTATGCGGTTGTACAATACTTTCTGCCTTTCCAAGTTCTTGTGAAATCTGTTCGCTTTTCCCTGTCGAGGCCACATTCAAGGAAGCCTGAGTGAAATGGAAAGGGGAGGGCGGTAATACGGCTTGTCTGAATACGCCCCTTCCCTGTATCCTCTATCCACATCCAGATGAACCTGTTCACCTCTGCAGCTTCCAGAGATGGGATTAGGTTATTTCCACCTGATTGGTCGAGGATAAAAAAGGGGAAACTGTTACACAGGGCAGGAAATGCCCCCCATCTGAGGTCTGAGCCAAAATACCTGCTCTACTGTTTCAAAGTATTTAGTGTCTAAAGACGAAACAAATCAACTTAGCCTGGCTGGGTATTGCCTGAGGTGAGCAGCCGTCCCTTAGAGAGAGAAATAAAGAACAGATCACCTCTTAATGAAACAGATGAGATGTCTCTAACACACAGGAAGTCTGGGCATGTCTCCAGTATGGTGACTGTATCATTAAACTCTACTAAGAAACAACAAAGCAGCGTTTGCCTTCCAAACCGGAGTCAGAGATATTCCCTGTGAGGACATGGTTTTTATCGTATAATTCATGCAGTCTTTGATGTGTAATCACAAAGTTCTCCTAAGTCAACTATCTTTACAGTTGAAGGTCACATTAAGAAGGATTCGACTGTAATTCTGAGTAAGCTCTAAGTAAGAGGTGTCTAAATTTTCACTACATTTTAAGTCGTGACTCTCGTTTACACAGTGTGTTTAACAATTCAGATTCCACCTAGTTCTGAGCAGAACCAGATATACAGAACGCTATATAGCGTTCTGTAGCCTGTGTGAGCAGCAGACGAGGCTACATGAAGCGTGTTTGATGAAAACCTTTCAGCCAGCTTGCGAACTCAAGAATAGTTTTCTGAATAACTTTCTTGTTAGTTACTCCCAATTGATCAACATGGCAGGAAGACACACAAAGATCTACAAGTCCAAACGTATTCTCAGGGAATGTACGTATTCCCAATTTACAGAAGTTCTTCCAAAGTGATCAAAAATGTTCTTTTTGTGGAATGTTTGAAAAACATTAAAAACAATAAAAAAAAAACTTTCTTATAACCAAGCAATAACGTTAATACTGGGTTGTTGATGCAGAAATTGGCAATCTTTCAAAGAGCTCTTCTCAGAAAAGAGTGTTTACAGAAAGACAACAGCAGAATTATGGTTTGCAGAACAACACCCCAGATATCTTCTTGGCTTTGGTTTGGCCTCAGGCAGCTGCCAAATCATATCTGTCATTTGCCCAGGGAAATCCAACATCATGCTCGACAGTACGTTTCTTACACCCTCATCATATTTCCCAGAATTCCCACCACAGCTGAGCCTCCCTAAATGCAATTTGCATGTCATCATTACTTAGAATTACTAAGTCAAAGATGGTGGTGCTTGGGTTCTACCTTCAGAAATAATATTATGCCTGGAAAGAATAAAGTATCACATAAAATGGTAATGAAAGAACAGAATTGCTTTTAATTACCTGGTGGAATATCTTAACTCAAAGTCAATACTAGGGTACCGGTCGAACATTTCCAAGATGATTTTCGTCTTTATGATAACCGACTCAGTTCTGTGGGATGCAGACCCGCGGTCCTGTGTGCAGAAGTTAAAACTGATCTGGGATCAAACCATCTATATAAATGACAACATAAGCTCAAATCAAAGTAACTGACTAAACAAGAAAGGTGTCTTTGGAGAATGATGGAAGATGGGATCTGTTGTAATTGAAACTAAGATCTCAAGAGACACATTTGTAATGATGCCATATAACCAGTGAAATGGAAAACACAGAATTTGATTTAACTCGCACAGCTGCAATTGATTTCCGGTGGAAAGCAAATATACACAACACACACACGCCAAATAAACTGCCAAGAGTTTGGCTGTAAATAAACCTCCAAAACTTCAGTTTATCTGCACCTGACCGCTGGGGTTCTTGATAAATGCCCCTTGCGGCACTACTGACGCATCCTTATAGATATTAAATGCAGTCACGGCCAACCGGCTCTCCTTATTTACTTTCACCTGCGGAGATGACAGAAACGCTCCATAAACATTCAACAAATGTCATTCAACATGTCTGCCGCATTTACTCCACCACACAGTGCGAATAAACACAAACCTAAATAAATAATAACAGTTGTTTTAAATCAAGACATTACCACACCAGTATAAACAGCCCTCTCATCACTCTTTGAGTAGTTATTCCTGCTTTCTCTGTTCTACTAAATGTTTAGACTCATTGAATACTAAATATTAAAGATTTATTTCCTTACATGTGCGCATTGACTAACATTCTCTAAAAGTTCTCTGAAAGTTATCAAAAATGTCAAAACCAATATATCTGAGATCTGTGCTTTCAGAAATATCTTTCTTAGTGCTTACGTATTTAAATATATTTGTATATTTAAAATGCTGTTACAGTCGCTGGAGATTGAAATATTAAAACATGCATTCATTTTGGCATGTTTAAGGTAAAAAATGATGACGAGATAATTTCCTGACAACATTTTTACAAATTTATTTTACACTAAGAACGTTTGCCTTGTTTGTCTTATTTAACAGTCGTTTCTCTGCTAAGAAACACAAATAGGAAGTGTGTGACAGCTGTCAGGATGTGTGCGCTATCTGACCTGATGCTCCACGTGACACCAACAGCTTTACACGTTATGTGGCTGTTAACAACAACTATGTTATAGCTGCCTGTTGTGAATGCATCTGTCTTGAGTTGTATGACTTTTCTCTTCTGTGGAACACAGCTGAAGATATTTTGTGTTGGTTATCAAACAACAGTGGACTTCCACTGTATGGACACAAAACCACTGAGACTTTTCTCAAAATATCTTCTGTTGTGTTTCACAGAAGAGAAAAGTCATTTATTGGAATGACATGAGGGTGAGTAAATGGACATATGTTCATTTTTGTGTGAACCATCCCTTTAAATTTTGGTCTCATATAAAGCCATCTTTCTGTTATTAATTCTGTTAACTGAATTCTGTTCTTATAACTAAGCAAGAGACCCAGTCTGGGAATTCATTTATTTATTTCCTTACTTTGCTCATTTCTGTCTGTCCTCAGGCTGTCTTCTCCTTTTAGCGTAAACTCAGCAAACCTTATGAGACGCCTGGCAAGGAAACAAAACCTTTGCTATTAGTTTTCCCTTAAAATGTTCTGTCTGAGTGAAGTGGAATAAGTTTACCCCCAGAGCTTGGCAAGGGTGTATTACTTTCACTGAAACCCAGCCTCCAAGAGAGTTAGTTTACAGATTGTCCGTGTTGCCATGGAAATAATCCCTGCAGACAAAAGGGAGGGTTCAGGATGGGAAATCGGTGCTGTCGGGCTTAGTGGTTGGCCGGCACAGAGATCAGTCGTACGTTCTCAGGGTCAAGAGGTCACAGGCATCTGTCATGGCTGCAAAAAAGTGCAGACCAACTGAAAAGATGAGAGAGAAAGAGAGAAGAGGAGGAAATGTTTTCTTTTGTGTAAACGGATGAAACATCTTTCTGAGGCACCAAATATAAAGGGAAACAGTAATTAGTTTCTGTAGCTTAAAAGATAGAAATTGAGCTATTTAGCTTGTGGTATGCTGTTACATGACAGAATTCGAATCATGTCCAAGACAGGCCTTCTATGAGGTGAAATATCACACTTAAATAAATAAATTAAAGAGAATGTTTATTCACTCTTCTAGTGGTCCAGCCTTCAGCAGCTGTTTCCAGAGTTCGAAGTAATACAGTATTTGCTACTAACACTTGACTCACTCTATAATGCAGAATGCTTCACTGCTCTGAGGCCCCCATGTAGCAACCTTTCAGTAAAATCTGACCTGGGAACAGCACAATTTTGTCCTGTTTAAAGAATCAAAACACTGTAACTTTGTTCTTAACACTGTAAATATAAAACATTGACTCGCAACTGGTCGCATGAACACGGAAGATGCATAAAATTGGGCAGTTTATAGAGGAGATGCATGCAAAAAAACTGTAGACTACTGAAACCTACCGCCCTGTCTAGGGATCAAACAATCTTTTAGCCTAAAGGGTGGGCCAATTGTGAGGCCAGTACTAAGCAACACCTTAGCAACCACCTATAACACCCTGGAAACTGCAGAGCAATGCAATAAAAACACTCAGAACATTTTTACATAGCATCGCTTTGGCAACCATGAGAGGAAAGAGTCTTGCATTGGCGAGCGCCACTTAAATTTCCTTCTGAAAATGAAAGATCTGGTTTATGCATCTCATATGAATGAACGAAATGCAGTTGATAACATGTGGCCTTTAATATAAGAACTGTTCAATTTACAGTAAAATGTTACACTTTACACAAGCCAATGTTAATAAACACACATAAAACTGTTTCACGTTTACAATTTTATTTTTTTTATATGCAATAATACAAATCAGGTACCTTAAAGGTAAATCAGATGATACCAGAAACACAGCACTACCATGGTACAGTATGTACAGTATCAGTTGTTTAAAGACCCTCAATGCCTTTCAGCTGGTTTCATGAGTTTTCTAAGGACACGCTTTACATGCCACTCACACACACATCAGATCGGTTTCTGTTCTTAAAGACTTTGGACACTTGATCTGGAGAGTTTGTAGCTGATTACAGCCCTAAGACGATTTTGCTCTATCCTGGATAAGCAGCTAGACCCACAGTCATGAGAAATGTATGAGTTATGTGTGTTTCATTAATCCATTACCAGGAAAATCAGAGGCTATAGATTATAGACTCAAACTTTGGCCGTTGAGCTGTTTAACTGCTCAGCAATTACAGTTCAGTTTGTGTTCCTATCACATAATAAAAATATAAGAACTACTCATTTGTGTTTCCACAGACACACACTGGAAATACATCAAGCTTTAAATAAATCAGTTTCCCTTCATATTCGCTTACAATTGCATAACTGTTTGATTTCTTACATGTTTCTTACATATGTAACTAGACAGAATGCAAGTCTATTTCATAACTTCATCTTAGAAAGCAACAGCGACACCTACTGACACCCACAGCCACATGCCCTCCAAAACACACACACACACACACACACACACACACACACACACACACACACACACACACACACACACACACACACACCACAATGCAGTGCATTATATTAAAACACAAACGCCACTAAGCCATAAGCTCAATTTATCTGTCAATATTAATATATTAACATTTTTGTATAAAACTTTGGTTTAAAACAAAAGACAAGCATTTTTTTTATGAACAAACAATACATGAATTGTCTCTCTCTCACACACACAGTTACTTGGCAACATTACAGATATAATGTGTGTGATCAGCTGTAACAAGGCACCAGTGAGTTGATTTTAGTGTTCATGTGCATTTTGATATGCTAAAGCCACATTTGTACTTTTTGGCAAACGCATGGTCCATTACAAACGTTACTTGGCAGTTTATTAAGACATTTTCTTCATGTCATTGTGTTGGATTTTTTTCCCCAAGATTTCCCATTTTCGACATAAGATCTTCATTGTCAAAAACGTTTTTTTGTATGTGTATGAAACATACAGTACATTCCCTTATTTTTCCACACAGACTCCAGCCAGCAAACTGCTGCACTAGTTACTGTTTCATCCAAAGGTGGAAGTGCAGCTGTGATTGGCTGGTGTGTTAGCTGATGGCTTTTGATTGGTGGATTGGTGTTAACAATGTTGTTAGATATCCATGTCTGGACAATTTTCCTGAGTGCCGAGGAAGGGCGGGTTAGTATCTGCGGTCCCGTATGACTGGCGTGAGCTGCACCAATCAGGAGACTCGGAAAATGAGTCTGGGTTTAAAACTTTGGGTAGATACACCTATAAAATAACCAGACAGACACATTTTGGTCATTTCTAAATGCTAACTTTGACACTGTGTACTGTCCAGTGTGTGTATATACATTTGTAAGGTAAAAATAAAAGCCAAATGTGAAACTTGCCGATGAACATGAGCTCTCTGCTCCTCTATCAGCATCATTTTCCTCTTCCTCCTTTACCTAAATATAAATAACAGGCTTAGACGTCGATAACAATAGAAGCAGTGTACGTTTTTAGTTTACTTTTTAGTTTAGTTATGTGTGACTTATCATTATAAACATATATATACAACACGAACATCAACTTACATTGTAGTTATGGGGGCTGAGGTATTTGAAGTGTCCAAAGCAGGTGTAACTTATACAGATAAAGATAGTCACACACAGAACCACTAATGTAAACAGAGACGTATCTGCCATGAAACCTGTGTAGAAACACACACACACAATGGGCACTTGAATACATCTATACATATGCATATTGTACACAAATTTGATCATCCAACCATCAATCAGTGGGCGTTACCTGTCCTGATCACAGAGAAGAAGTAAAGCCAGAACAGGCATATGATTGGTGCAGCCAGTGCTTGATTGACAGCTCCCAGGTGAACCTGTCGATCAAGGCAGGCTGGCAGGTAAGCAAAGTACAGGTTGTGTTTGTCCACCAGGTGTTTGAGTAAGAGGTACAGAACGCCTGCACGCACAGAGAGAGAGTGTTCATGTAATGTCACCCACAACAGTGTTCAGTACAAAGTGTTGAGTAGAGAAACCAGACCGAAGGGTACGATGACAGGACAGGTGATGCTGTACGCCATGATGACTGTGAACACACACAGAGTCCATCCGTACATCGCTCCGTACTGAAACTCGTACGCCTGATTCTACAAACAGAAGAGACACGCCACCGTTCCTTGAACTCTGTTCAAAACAGTTTAAAGCTGCAATCTGTAACGTTTATGGGTTAAAAATGAACATAAATCAGTTACTGAGCAAGTACATCACAGATCAGTGTTTAACACGATCTCTTCCTTACCCCGATTCACGACCATAAGTTTATAATAATGATTTATAATTTGAGCTGTCGGGTGTGATTTCTTGGAAATGTCAGTTTGGCTTCATTTGACTTTACGAAAATACTTAAACTATTTGTGGTCACAGATCAACCTGTTTAACGTATTTCCTCTCGGCAGCCGAGTGTGCAAGCGCCAGTCGCACAATGTACAGCAGTAAACCTGGCAACCGCAGCAGCTCCATGCCAGAGCCCACCAGTGCAGCAGCGATGACGTAATTCACAAAGAACGCCCCCTGATCGGGCAAAAACACACACCTGTGAGAGAGAGAGAGAGAGAGAGAGAGAAACAGAGAGAGAGAGGCGGCCATGTTTTTTTTAATTGATCTAATTCACATGGTGCATGTCACTGAACTATAAACACTGAAATGAAAACACAGCAAATAAATCGTGTGGAGAAAAACCTCTAAATGGTGGATGAGATACTCACTCAAACCTCAACTTCACATCCGACTGAGAGTCAAATAACCAGCGGAAAAACACATCCAGACTGTGGAGGAAACGCAGCAGATGTCAGTATCACCATCAGAGATGTTTGCTTAGTCAAAGAAAGCAGTTCTATGAGTTCATGTGTCCTGTTTCATACAGTGACGCCTTAACCTGTGACGCGTGAACAAACTTCACCACACACGAAAACAACTGCTGTATGTCAACATATCGTACTGTTCTGAATTAATGAAACGTTTCTGGCTTTAAAAACTGATTGGTGAGCCAAATACAAAGCTAATATAACAGCCATATTTTACATCTATTTAATACCATCAATATGGCAATTAAACAATTTTATTGACTGAATAAATTACAAAATAATCATTCTTGCCAACTACAACTACAGTTAATAAGGCTAAACAGGCTAATAAGCTGTATTACTATCTTATATTATTAATAATATTATTATAATAACAACAAAATATTATTATTACTATTATTATTATTAATGTTGTTATTAGTATTTAGAAATAATACATAAAATGCATTTATTGATATATTGTATTTGATAATACATTTATTATTATCAAAATATGTATGTCTTTTATTATACTGTGTTTGTTTACTTTTCTCAAGGTTCTGCATAATGCAAAAAAAACCCGTTAAAATCACTTATTATATCTGCTTCTTATGTAATGCTTTTTCCTTTAGTGTGTTTGTTGAGAGAGAGAGAGAGAGAGAGAGAGAGAGAGCTGTTACCTAGTAAGACCCAGTGATGGCAAAATCAACACCATGAAGATCAGGAAGATGTAAAGCTTGTACATCATGCTCATGTTCTCACTGGACCTACACACACAAACGCCAAGGTTCGATTCCCAGGGAACACATGCAATGACGAGAAATGTATAATTTGAATGTACTGTACTAAATGCATGAATGTAAATGTAATGTAAATGTTTGAGGGTATACCTGGTCCAGTGAGCTTCTCCCAGGGTGGAGTAATAGACTACAGTGGGCAGCAGGGCAGAGAAGGTCCACAGAAGTAGAGTTGGGAAGAACTGGCTGATAATGGCGCTCTGAAAACACAACACACAGTCACCATCACAGCATCACCGTATGTGCAGATAGGCCTAACTCTAACCCTAACCGTGCATGCCCTTCAGTCACATACATTCAGATAATGGATGGGCTTGGTGACATTAAACTTGTCCATGGTGCTGATGATAATAGAGGGAGTTGTGAGGAAGAAGAGGAGTATGAAGAGTAAGATATTGAGGAACAGGAAACGCAGCCACCATCGCCAGCCCCGCACGGACAAATTCTCCCTGAGAGAGAAACAGAGAGATAAAGGTTTATAACTGTGATATTACAGCATTCACCTTAAAAAATTCCACCTGAACTTACCAGTAGATGTTATGTGGGTCAGGGGCGTAACTCACTCTCCATCTTCGCACCCTCAGCTCTGCACTCTTAGAGGACGGCTGAGGCTCCCGGCCACACCCACATTTAATTCCTCTACCCATTTCTTCTCCAGCCACGCCCCTAGCCCCGCCTCCACATTCCAGAGCATTGAAATCTTTCAGAATGCTGCGAGGAAAAAAGGCACGCAAATTAAAAATGCAGATGAGTTTGACATATGCATGTTGCGTTAACATAGAATGACTTATTTATTTATATAATCTTTCTCTTGTATATAAATATTTTAGTAGTATTTTTATTTTAGGAATAAATTGCTTATATTTATAATCAAAAATGTTTTGCAATACATTCTGGATTTGATTTTGCCTCATGGCTGTTGTGCGTCTATGGTGCCAAAAATGTTGCATAACTAAGGAGCACAGTGTCGAGTCTGAGTGTGAAACACTTACTAAGACGCCATGTACTCATTCTGCAGGGACACAAAAGCCATGCCTAGAGGAGACAGCTGTTCACGATCCCTGAGTTTATTGAGCTCCTCACTCAGAGCAGTTTCCTGTGAGCTGTAGTATTCTATAGCATCAACCTACAAACAACATACAACGTTTTTCTGAATAAACAAAGCTTGTTTTGAAATGAAAGAGTGTAGACGGCACCTTCCACAAACGTTCTCGTAACTCACCTCTTCACACCTCTGACAGCCGCAGCAGCAGCAGCACAGGTGGCTGCAGGGTCGCGGGTTGATGACATCATGCCGGCCAGACCGCTCCAGGATCTTACGGTAATGCTGCAGGTTTTTTTCTGCCCGCTTTCTGTTGTCAACAAAAAGCCTTGGTAAGAACGTCTGCAAACCTGGGCCTCAACACTTTAAGCTGCAATCCGTAACTTTATTGCTTAAACATGAGCGATCAAAACGGCCATAAAACTGAATCATAAAGCGGAATGTTTTAAGATCTTTGTTAGTACTTACAGTATAAAAGCAATGCAAAAATACAAATACAATTAGGAAAACTTCACAGGGAAATTCTCAGGTTCTCACCTATTTTTGGCCAAGTCAATCAGTTTGGCAACATCGTAGCACAACTGTACATTAGTCACTTGACAGGAAGGATACGCCTCCCTGAATTTAAGTAGGCAAGATATTATTATTAGTATTTGTACTATTAGCAATTCCTGAGAAAGATTTAATGATTCACACACTCTTTTGAATAACAGAGCATTCTGATTGGTGCTTTGACTTGTAAAAATAATTCAGAAAAGAAAATGATTCTGGATTCATGGCTAAAAAAGAGAACGAATGGAAAAGCACTTTCACTTACATGAAGTGAGTTTTAATACTCTCGTTACTGACTGTAGTGGGAACAGAACTCACAAACAGTGTGTTTCTGGCCTGTAGAAAAATAAATGTCTGTTAGATCGACAGTAACTGTGTGCGTGCATGAGAGATAAAGCGAGAGACATTGCAGAACAGCTTACTATCTCTCTTTTAGTGCCCTTCATTTTCGAAGTGTGTCGTCTTAGGAGGGCGACCGTGAGTACAAGATACAGAACAGCAAACACTGTGTGTAACCAAAGCAGCTTATCACTGAGGAAACATAATACAAAAAACAGTTCAGATAAACGCCAGCACACACGGATATACACAGACACACACACACAGTACACATACCCCTGCTTAAGATTTCCCATGGTGGTTCTTCCAAAACTGTATGGATCATTGCCTGGAATACAGCAAACAGAATACAGATTTACATTTTTCCTTCAGTGTAGACTAAGACACACACACATTTATGAGCAAAGTATTTAACGGGGAGATTGTAACACTCACTCCTTTCCAAAAGCTAGTAAGCTGTTCAGCAAGACAACATATGTAGTTACACTCTAATTTTATAAGAAACCTAATTTTAGTCTAAAGAATCAACGCATGTAGAAAGGCATGGAATGGCATCCCACAATGCAATGCACTGCTCTATGAAAATCAACTGTGTGTCAGTGAGGTCTCCTGTGTAATTCATAATTCAATGTGGTGTGTGAGAGTGAAAGTTAATGGAATGGCTGTCTAAGACAGCAAGACAGTATCTTGGTCTGTGTGTGTATGTGTGTGTAAGACAGATACCCAGCAGGTCTCCAGACAGATTGACTGGCAGTATGATGGACACAGACAGAACACAGATGAGAAGCAGCAGAGTGATCAGGTGCTTCTGAAAGGACAGATAATGTACAGCGTCCACACCACACCTCTCCTGAACCATAGTTTCACTGTACACACACGCACACACACACACACATGTGCATGCACGCACACACACACACACAGGGTTACATTGTACAACTTTCTTGTTCAAGAATTTTCACTTGTTAACTTCCCTTGTTGTACTTGTATTGTAAAATTTAAAAATTGACAATGCAACATCAACACACAACAAAATTTTACGGGTTAAACATACTGCGTGTAAAATGTGTCTCTGTGTGTGTGTGTGTGTAGCACAGTAACACAACTTACTCCATGTGGATGATAAACATGAGCCAAGAACAGCAACCCTACAGGAAATTATAATAAAATCATAATAACGAGGATTATTAAATGTTCTAAATTAAATTTTATTTCTTTAGTGCTTTTCACAGAATTTTCACATGGAGGAAACAACAAACATAATACTAAACTCACTCTCTCATACTCTGGCTCATCCACGCTCATGGATGATGTCATTCTTCTGTAACGCTGTTTGTTGGCATCTCTGAACCGGAACAGAAATATTTTTATTAACTCAAATACTATTCAATTTACAATAAATTCTAACGTGTTTCCATGACAACAGCAGATCACTGTATGTTTCCATAGTAACAGAATTTCTATTGTCTTCATGTCACATACCCTTCAGTCTGTGCAACCAGGGCCAGTCTCCCATGATCCCACAGTTTCCTTCTGATTATCGTGAAAGTCAACAGCAGCACCTGCAGACAGGTACACGACACCAGCCAATTACATCACACCTCCTAATCTGTACCCACCAATCAGATCTTTAGCTACACAAATCAATCAGATGCCAACACAGCTAACAATTTTATGTCGAACGGTTCCCTAACATCTTCATTAAGTAATAAAAACATTAAAAACGTTGTTTCGAAACTTCTAGGAACGTTCCAAATGTCTGGTTTTTAAGACGTTGTATTTACATTATTGCTTGGTTATAAGAACGTTATTCAATTTGTTTTTATTCTTTAACGTAAAATATCCCACTATCTATATATAATAATCCTTAATATAGAACATCAAAAAACATTCTAGTAATGTTACTACAAGAGCATTTTTGATGACTTTGAGAGAACGTTAGTCAATGCTCTGAGAACATTTCCTGTTAGCTGCGAACTAACTTTGCAGTATTTCAAGGTGAGCAATACGTTTGTAACAACTTAGTTCTGTTTCCTGCATCATGTGTTTCTTGCATCGCACACACAAACACAACGTACCAGGAAGACTATGAAGTCAAGCAGCAGAACTAGAGGCACACCTCCAAAATTCACCCCCTTCAGCACTGTGCTCTGCGTGGCACTGAAGCAGCTGCTGTTGTCCACGTTTGCAGTACCATTACCCATCAACAGCGGGAGCTGCCCCCACCACGCCGAGGCCATCTGGTGGAAGACACAACGTACAGATCAACAAAAGTTGAGTGACTTACTGAAAACCTATTATATAAACACGGAAGTGTAAAAGCTTACTGCAGACACAACAGAATTACACAATGAGCTAAGATCACATGAGTGTGTTGTGTTATATAGGGATGAAAATGTAACTACTGGCTGTGCAGTTGTGCAGATGTGTCATTCCACACACACACACACACACACACACACACACACACACATATATAAACACGGGCATGTCATGTCGGGGTGTGTCTTCCTCAGACATTACCACTTTCACTGTCAGGTGACTCATGGCAGGCTGAAAGGAATAAAATAACTCGAAGGAAAACTTTTTGCTCCTGTCTTTAAAGCTACAGTCAGCTGACTTAACAAACAAAAGTTACAATCAAGGTTACGAACAAACAAACAAAAGTTAAACTCTTTAGTGACAAATTCTGGGTTGAGATGTCAGAGGTTGAGTGGCAGAATTAAAGTGGCAGGAAAATAAAAAACTTAACTTTTATTGCAATGCCCCACTAACTGTATATTGTATACTGCACTGCATATTGTATACACTATACTGTATACTGACAAACTGTATATTACACCATAGTTTAGGCAACATCTTGCATGATGTAATACAGGTTTAGTTTTAATATAGGGACATGTCTTTCTGTACACTTTTCTTACTCTGTCTGATGTGACTTTATCTTCTCATACTGTATCTGATGGTTTATGCGGTATTCTGTACATTAGCAGTTTAGTCAGCAAACTTATTTTTGCCAGACTGACAGCTGATGGCCATAACGGGACCTCCGTCTTGTTTACTAAAGAGTTAACCAACCATCTTAAACTGCTGTAAACAGAATATAAACACACTGTATCATAAACACAAACAAACAAACAAACAAACAAACATAAAACTGTGTGACGTGACATCACAGTGCAGTAACTAATGTAACAGCTGCCGAAGTTACAAAGTTTCATTCAACTTTTATAATGAAGCGATGGTGTCGCTTTTGTTTCATATCCTCTGATCAAGAGACATTATGAAGCAGATTCATACCTCGGTTTATTTGATTTTGTTTCTGAACTCCTTAAATCCGGTCGGACAGGCAACTGGTGCGAATCCAGATGAGTAAACTAAACTGTGTGAAGTCTCACATCCGCATATGCGCAGAAACAGCAACTCCGCCCCAGTCCCCACACACACAATCACACACACACACACACTCAACACACACACTCACACACACACACACTCACACACTCACACAATCACACACACTCACACACACACACACACACACACACACACACAATCACACACACTCACACACACACTCACACACACAAACACACACACACTCACACACACACTCACACACACACACACACACACAATCACACACACTCACACACACACTCACACACACACTCACACACACACACACACACACACACACACACAATCACACACACAATCACACACACATCACCACACACACTCACACCACACACACACACTCACACACTCACACACACAATCACTCACACACACACACACACACACTCAGACACACAATCACACACACACACACACACACACACACACACAATCACACAGTATTTGCATACTGTTATTTTATCCTTGGTATTTCCAGTGTAGATAAATTGAAGGTTATCTTATGCCCAACAATATAGTACACAACAGTAAGTGCTGCATAAACTACATGTTTCTGCACTGTAAAAAATACCCATTTTAAAAGTCGGATGACATCAGTTTTTTAATAAGTAGACTGCCTGTCATTTCAACTCATTATTCATTAAATTACAATTTGAACAAATTGAACCTCGTAAAACTCTATTGAGATTGCTTAAATGATTTTAATGAGGATGTGAAAACATGTTGCCATGATTTCATTTACAGCATTGTAATATGCAGGCCCCAGAGCCTTTATGTGCTAAAAATGTGTGTGCTGAAAAACAAGCAAACACAGCAAACCTATAACATGTATAAACAGTGTATAGTAATAGTGTAGTGCTATAGTATACTGTAACAGTATAGTAATAGTAATAAAATATACAGTGTGCAATGCAAACTGCAATATGCAAAGACATGCGAGTGCATTATTTATAAGCTCTTGGTATTAGATTGCTTTGTGTTGTTACAAATGCATAACCAGAATTTGCTGATTTAATTGGCGCATCCCCGCATATGCGGCTTAACCGGATTACCGGAGGCCTGCAGGGAGAGGAGAGAGAGATGAAGCGCATCCCCGGTGACCGACAGACCGCCGATATCCGCGCAATATCGCCCAGCTCACGTTTTCATTCCCACCCCGCGACCCTCCGCGACTCCGCCTGGAGGAGGGCGACGCTCCGCTAATCAGCGGCTGATTGCGGCGGCGGCGCACGGGGAGAGCCGCCGGTGATCCGCCGGTGATTGTTTTCGGTCGGTCTGACGGCTCGTAATGAACGCAGACGAGACGCGAGCAAATGAGCAGCAGCGTCTGCGCACACGCATGCGAAACTTGCGCGCTTTGGGTTTGGTTATTCTGTGCGCTTTTTTTATTATGCTTCATTATTTGCTCTGTGTGGGGTACTTGGAAACCAGGCTGTTTATGAAACAAAAAAGAGACACAGCCAGTCTTTCCATAAGACAACGTTAAGATAACTGAACGCACCGTTTACTGAGGATGAGTATTAATGAAGTTTTTGTAAGCTTTGGATAGGTTTGGCTTTGCGTTTTAAGCCCTTTATTGATCTCGATCAGATAAACTGTTTGGTTGTTTAACAGGTCTGTTAACGTGTCAGGTCAATAAAATAAGGTGCAGATTAACACATTGACACTATGCACACGAACAGACGCATGCAGAATGACACAGACAGTTTGTGTTTGTGTGTGCAGGTGTCATAAATCAATACATATCTTTGTAGACTATTAAGAAAATGAAAAACAAGCAGTTGATGCCAATGCTATACCTAGTTTTTACCACTAGAGGGTAGCGCTGCACTAGTATTTTGTCTGGCCAATAAAGAACTACAATAAACTTTATATATTTCTTTCTTTCTTTCTTTCATTCATTCAAATGTTTACAATATGTATTTTGGTGTATGTGTGTGTTATTATGTGAGTTTCTCTTGTGTATGTTTTTAACATGTGCCATTTATACACAGTTGCACTGTCAGAAACATCCCCTCCCCTGCTGAATAGCCTCGCCAAATTACCATATAATTATCATATCATTTCCATCTCAATATCATACAGCAGACTGTGTGTAGTGAGATTGGGTGCATTAGATTCTCTGTTATTCTGCTTTCTAGGTTATGTGAACCTATATGGGGACAATGCTGATCATACAATATCAGAATGACGGGTTAGACTGTTTTGTGTATTAATGTTGTGTATAGCAAAGCTGCTTGGTTCTTTCATAAAACCAGTGTCTCTGAGCTCTGATTGGGTCGGTTCTGAGGCCATCCAAGTGTATTACACACCTGCTGGTGGTGTTATATCTCTGCAGCAGAATAATTACTTCCTGGTGTCTACAGAAATCACCTGAGATTTCACAGCGGCTGACCCCATCTCCTAAAACACCAGGACATGCTGCTTCTGTCTGCATTCACTGAAAACCCTTTAAAAGGCAAGCGGGAGTGTAAACAATCCCATACTTTCTTCTCAAAGCTGTCTGGAAGTCATTAACATTAGATAATGTCCATCTAACAGAGAATGTTCTCTGAACTTTGGCCAATGTTCCTGGAAAGTTCTCTCAAAGTTATCAAAAAATGTTCTTGCAGTAATGCTAGTAGATCTTTATTTAATGTTATCAAAAATGTTCTTAAGTTGTTAGTGGAACATTTGAAAAACATTACAGAAATGAAAAAGTTTGAAAAACGTTCCTAAACAATCAAAATAACATTGTTACTGTTTTTGTTACTTAATGGAAATGTTAGGGAAACGTTCTTACAACCTGAAATTGTTATCTGGGTATACAAAGACACTGCAAGGGTGTCCGGAGGCCATTTTTCAAAATACCACTACCCTCTCTCTCTCTCTCTCTCTCTCTCTATTTCAATATTAAAGAGAGTCTTACTTAAGCTTTTTGCCTCGGGTGGCCGTGAACCAGAATTTCCCCAAAGTGGTCCAATCCATCACAGGGACAACAGCGGACCAACCGTCCATACATCATTCCTGAATGGTGGGAGGGCTAGGGGTGGAATGCGGAGGGAGAGAGGGAGTGCGGATGAGGTTTGGAATATCATAATCTAGCTGCTGGTTTTAATTTGTCATAATATATGAGAACGCTCTTTCCTGCAGAGATCAGGGGCTTGTGTTGGGCTGTTAGGAGGCTATTCTACACACTAAGTGTGTTTTAAACACCAATGCAGATTAAAGTAGCACAGCCATAATGACTGATTAAGAGCATTATTAGTGGTGCTTGTATGTATACTGTACTTGGGATTATGGTTTTGAAGAAATATTAAAATTGCGCTAGACTTACATTAAAGGCAGGGTAGGTGATTTGTTCCAGAAGTTTTTGTTTTGCTGGTTGAAAGTCTGCTCACATCCTGACAGCAATCACTAAGTAAACTGATTATACTGAAATATACTGAGTATATGAATATACTGAAATATTTATATATCTTTTGTGGAAGGTGTAGGACTATAAAATGTTGTTCAAATCATTCAGACCGAATGCAATAATGAGATGTCCTACTTGCCTGTCAAACTATGTATGCGTTCATGTGTTGGAGGGGGCGTGGCTTTGGAGAGCGCTCTGATTTGATGCTTTCAAAGCTAGCTCGCTATTGCTAGTCTCTCCAAAAAATGCCTGCACTTTTAAAAGAGGAAGCCAAGTCATATTTGTGGAGAAGAATATCACAGAGGTTGGAGGGTGGGCTGTTTGGCATGGACAAGCAAGCAACCACTCAGAAAACCACATAGCAACACCTTGGCAACCAGCCATAACACCCTAGCATCATGGGGACGACATTTTGCAGGATCAGGCACCGCTGACATTTTCATCGTGACTTTAATAGAAAAAGAGACATCAGACTCCACTGAATAAAGATCAGTATGACTGACAGGTGTCACCATACCAATCAACAGGGTTTTGATAGCACCTTGCTCTCTGTTTACAAAACATTAGCATTAATAGAAGGGAACGTTAGCTGCGCGGGATCAGGTCGCCTCGGTACAGATGTTTTAATTGCATTTGTGTCAGTGTGAAACACGATTAGCGTTTCTGCTCGTTAACGCACCAAAGGGCCCCTCGTTCCGACACCTCGCTAATGCGCTAACATGCTAACAACTAACACGTTGCATTCAGACGCAAAGACTGAAACAGAATCTAATCAGCGAAGACAGAAGCACATATTCACAATATATAATACAAGCAATTACACCTTCATTTGCTGAGTTCTTTGTGTCTGTGTGTGTATGTGATAGTGTCATTACATAATGAATGGTGGGATAATGCTGAATTTGATATGGGGAAGTTCTTGGCCCCATGTGCTTTCTGTTTTGGCTTACAGATACACTAATGAGAATTATATACGTGCAGTTTGAACGTGATTGTGAATTTTAGGTTGTGAGAACGTTTCTCTAATGTTTCCGTTAAGTAACAGAAATGTTAAAAAATGTTATTTGAAAGTTCTAGGAATGTTCAAAACATCCAGTTTTTGGGGGTTTGTAATAATGTTATTGCTTGGTTTTAAGAACATTTTTAAAATGTTCTACTAACAACTTTAAATATAAAGTTTTTGATACATAAGATTTATCATCTATATATAAACAGGGGTTTAAAACCTCGGCAAGAGTCATTCTGAAGGTAAAAATAGTTTCTTAAAGTCAGCGTAAGTGTTTTTTTCCAGTTTTTGTCCTGCTGGTTAAAAGTCTATTTACATCCTGATAGCAATCACAAGTAAAGTGGTCCAAATGTATTTATATGTTATATATATACGAAGATCTTATGCTTTTATCCTCTTTTTAAAATGCACATTTTCACGTTTTAGAGTATATGTCCCAAACTAATACTTAACTTGACTCATGTTGTATTAGAACAGAAGCCATTTAAAACCTTGTGACATTTTCCTCTGAACATTAGGAATGATTTGACAGAGTTTGTTTGTTATCACATCATTTGTGCTGGTGAGAAGTAATACAAAGGAGCTCACAATAAGCAGATTTGCTTTGGACTGTGGTTGTGATGTGTGTGTGTGTGTGTGTGTAGGCTGCGGCAGAGTGATACAGGCTGAACACACACTCTGAAGTGGACAGATATGAAGAATGTCTTTCAAAGCGCTGCACTGTTTGTCAGTGCTCTCTTTTTTTCTCTCTCTCTCTGTAAGACTGTAAGACGCTCGCTCTGACTGAACGCCCCTCAGTGCGGCTGTCAATCACCAGCATGTCAGACCTGCGAGAACGAGGCAGGTATGTTTACACTGCCAGCCGAAACTAAACATAAACCAAAGGAAGCAAACAAGAAAAGAAAGATGAAAGGGGTGAGAGACAAAAAACAGGAAGAGAGTGTATCTTACACACAGTGAGGAATCGAGAGAGACCTAACAGAGTCTCTCTCTCCGTTTGTCTGTCTCTCACCCACAGATCGGTCGTCTGTGGCGTGTTTGAATGACAGTTTGGCAGAGATCAGTGTCTCACTGATGTGAGGGAGAAAAGCGGGAAACGCAGTCAGAGGGTTTATCAGCTGCGCAGAAGAAGGAAGGGGAGGCTGGGGTGGGGAGGGAGGGCAAACAGAGAAAGGAGTGTGAAAGAGCTACAGGGAAGGAGAAAATGATGAAGGGAGGAGAGAGGGAGAGAGAGAGGGCGAGAGCGCTCGTTGACTGCCGGTGTAGAATGTGACTGGATTCTTAAACAGCCGTACTGAGAGAAACGACAACAACCGATTCATCAAAACGCATACCTGCACACACACCATCTCACAAAAATATATCCAGGTCAAATTCAACCCAAAATCATAAAACAAACAAACAACAAATTCTATTTTGCTGCATATTTTACAGAGCCATTAAAATGGTTTTGCATTGTGACATTATTGTTAGGACAATTAAGCACATTTTCCCCCCTCATTAATTATCATAACTGTACTGTGCCTAAACAGGTTTTTTACAGATTCCCTCATTATTCATATTATTTTGTGATTCATTCGTAAATACAAGTAGACCTGCAGAAAGCCAGTTAACAAATACTATGATGGTGTATAAACACTTTTAAAATAGAAAAATATTACATTACTGTAATAAAAGTGAGATTAATCTTTTCTGCATCTTTTCTTTCATCAAAACATATTTTCTTATCTCTTTCTTTTGATTCAGGGTAAAATACGATATATTGATGTGCTGATGACAGATTTTTTACCCTGCCACACATACACGTGTCTTGTGTGTTGCGTAAGTGCATGCGTGCATGTGTTTCTAGCATGTCAGCATGTTTGAAATCCATCCACAATATGAATACCATCCACATACACACCTGAAACACACACACGCACCTGTTTCACAGTCATTTTAAATACACACACCCGTCCGGATAGAAGGTCCTTTCCTGACCATCACCCTGAGTCTGTTTTATGAACAATAAAACCTTGAAAATGCAACAATATGTCTTTGCTTAAAGAACAGCTTCTTTATAGCATCAGCCATAAAGGCTGTTTAATTCAGCTCCGTTTCTCTGATGCTGATACTGGCATAACGCTTGTGTCATGAAGGACAGAAGAGAGAGAGAGAGAGAGAGAGAGAGAGAATTATGTGCTGAATTATGAGCTGTGCTTAAACTCTACACAGTAAAATTAATTCCATCATGGAAACACACACCTCCAGCTTTGCTGGTGCCTGAATGTTGATCTGATTTCATCTTAGCTTAAATAATGAAGAATAATTGCATTGCTTTGAAAACATATGTTTTCAGAGATGTCATTAATATTTTGTGGATTTCTTTGAATAATTTGGGATCAACTCTGGAGTTACATAATGAATTGTATGGAAAAACAAACATACCTGATGTAAAACGTTTTTTTTAAAAGATAACTGTAGTAAGTGTGGGCTTTAAAAAAAAATCTAATTAAATGGTGAATACAAACCTACTAAAATGCATATGATATGAACGGGATGAGTCAAAATGATTAAAAATGATATATATTATTACAGCATGTGACAGATGCTGTTGATAGAGTTTAACATGTTTTGAACCCAGGACATTTGTTTAACATTTATTTATAATTTTTTTCCTAGAAAGAACCAGTCTGTCCTTAAATAGTATTATATTATTTTCCCATGGATATGATTGTTTTAGAGTGGTTTGGAAATATGGAGAGTGAACGAGGTTAATATGACAATAAAACTAGAAATAAAATTTTGCATTCACATTACCGTACAATTAATGGAAGCACGCACAAGCTTCTCTCTGTGTTCCTCTCTCAGTCTCTCTCTCTATCTCTAGCCCTTCATCTCTGCTCCATGCCTTCCATCAGTCGCTTGTCTGTCACGCTGTAGGAGCAGACAATCTATCACGGGTTAGAGTTCGGGGGCATTGTGACTCGAGTGTTCAAGCGTTTCCTTCATCATTCTCTCTCTCTGTCATGCAGAAAGAGTGAAGGAAGTTGATGGAAATAGTATGTGTGTATTTAACGGGTTCCTGATGAATGTCTAGGTTATTTATGTGTGAGAAATTTTAGCTTCCTTAAAAAAATAAGATGCATGTTTCCTCTGGGGGCGATGGGACATTCTGAGGGCACATTAGAACCCAAAACAAAGGAGTTGCTGCTATGGTTTTACCCTGTACCCAGCTAACAATTTTAGGTTGTAAGAACGTTTCTCTAACATTTCCTTTAAGTAACAAAAATGTTGAAAACGTTATTTTGAATTATTTTGTTCAAAACATCCAGGTTTCAGATGTTGTATTAACATTATTGCTTTCAATTCTTTTACTTTTTTTAAAACATTCCACTAACTACTTAAAAATGACATTTTTGATATATATATATTCACATTTATTATGTCGTATATATATATATATATATATATATATATATATATATATATATATATATATATAATAAAATATATATATATATATATGTGAACTTTTAGAGAACGTTAGTTGACATTCTGAGAACATTCCCTGTTAGCTGGGTATGCATGGAGAGCAGAGCCCTGGGGATTTGCTGGGGTCTTGAAGTCTTTCTTTTAAGATCTGAGGTTTTATTTTGGGGTTGCAGTGCTGGGGGGGGTGGGTGTCTATTTCTGTGATGTTTTTGATCTTGCGTGTCTCTGTGTGCGGTGGAAACGAATGAGAAATTGAGTCTCTCACCTCTTCTCTGCCCTCTGATTCCAAATTGAATTTGAGGGATCTTGTGGGCGGGGCTCTCCTACCACCCAAAGCCACATCAATTACGATTGGTGAGACCAGTGATTGATTTAAAATCACGCATGCAGACATGTCACATATAAGAGTCCTATTGATAAGACACACACACTCTGACATGTAGCAATGTATATACCACACACACAACAACCAAGACACTGTAGGTTCGAGATGAGGCGTCAATGACATCACAGGAAGTCCAATACTGAGCGACTATTTACAGGCAATCGATCCAATCTTACGAAAGAAGCCATCACACCATGGCCACACACACACAGGTGAGAACAGGTCAAAGGTCAGCAGGGGGGCACGACCCTGATCAGTGTCCCCTGTTAAAAAAACACAACCTCAGATGCCCCAGACAGACGTATCGGTGACCTTAATTGTGACCGTATGATGATCAGGCCACTGTTGCCATGGGAGGATAATGAGGGAGAGTCTGATGAGAGTCTGTGAAGTGTGAATACTTTCCTCCCAGTTCGACTGTCCCTGTCAAAGCTCTGACTGACTGGATCAGCTTCCGCTCTCTGGGGCTCTGTCACCTAAAAACAACCCCCTCAACTGACTTTACAGTTCTGAGAGATACAGAGATCAAGAACAAACCAGTTTTAAAGGACGCGTGACAATGAAAATTAAAACAGACCAGACCATCTATAATAAAATCTGAGACAGACACAAATCATAAGAACCTGAATTTAGAATCAGAATATACAATCTGGATCAGACGTTACACACTCAACAAAATGTAAATAAAAAGATTATTAAAATGAACTCATTGCTCTAATTACTAAATGGGCATATAGAACAGAACTCTCTCTTCAATCTCTCAGCTTCTCAGCTAACATCATAAAAACAATAAGAGCTAATCTGGGTCAAATCCAGCAGGTGTAAACATCATATAATATAGATCAAAGCGCTATTGTTTATGTGCTGAAAAAATCTCGGAGTGCTTTTCTGAATAACAGGCAGACAAATACACAGCGTCAGCAAAGGGCGAAAAATACAAATGCTACACTATTTTTCCATTTGCATGTTTTCCCCCTCAGGATCCTGCCTTGAACTAAAGTGTCTTGCTTTCCATCCTCTCTCTCTCTCTCTCGCTCTCTCGTTCTCTCTCTAGGGTAATAAGTCGACGCTTTCATTCCATCACATGCTGTGATACATTGATCAGGCCTGCAGGTCAGATTCAATAGAAGCTGAGAGTGTTGAGTGCTGAACACACACACACGCACTCAGATGTTCAGAAACATATGGACACACTTGCTCATACACATGCAAATAAACACAAACACACACACACATTCACACTCCTTAATCACACATCCAAAGTGTCCCTCTGAGGAGGTCAAACTCCTGGACTCCTCCAGCTTGTAAACAGAGGCTGGGCTTGACCTTCATTAACATTCAAACGCACAAATAAACAGTCAGAAACAAGAGCAGAACGTTCCAGAACAGTGTGTGATGTTTGGGTGTGTGTGTGTTTGTGACAGGACATTTTGCATGGCTCACACACACACACACACACAAAACTTCTCTAACAAAGAACAAGCAGCAGCCTCAAGCGTCAGTCTTTAGCAAACGCCTGGATGTTTATGACAATGTCCTCAGTAGTTTCTCCATAAGAACGTTTCCCTAATGTTTCCATTAATTAACAAAAATGTTAAAATGTTATTTTGAAAGTTCTAGGAACGTTTTTTTAATACATTGTATTAACATTATTGCTTGGTTAGAACGTTATTTAAAAATGTTTGTATCCTTTTTCCATTTTTACGTTTTGTATCGTTTTTAAAACGGTCCACTAACAACTTAAGAATAACGTTTCTGATATGGTATAAAAAGGTTTTAAACGTTCTAATCATGTTACTGCAAGAACATATTTGATAACATTGAGAGATCTCTTACTGTTAGCTGGGTCAGTGCTGCAATGTTGTATGGGATACGTTTTTGCAATAAAAAGTGTTAGCATTTATAGTTAACACTGAGGGTCATTATGAGACACACTGACCTTCACAGACGCATAAATGAATTTATGAAGTATTCTCACAGCCCTCATAGACACACATTAAAACACACACTCGCACACACACACACATAATCTCATGAAATAGCCCTCGGTCCATTTGCACTGAACCATGGCAAAGCGAGCACATCTGTTAATACACAAAATAATTACACTTTCATCACACACATACACACACTCACAGCTTTTCATTAAATACACTCTGGCTGTTTTGGGCAGGAGAACCATCTTATTAACCAGTGCTGGGAGGTGTATGTGGGAGGAAGAGAGAGAGAGTATGTATGTGTGTATATGAAGTGCTTTGTGTATGAGAACGCAGCCACGAGCAAGCGTCACGTCTCTTCCTTCCTCTCCGTTATTTCTTTATTTCTTTATGTTTGACAAAGACAAACTGTGTCATCACAGGGCTGAAGCATTTCTTTAAATGCAGCACACCATTACAATCACATTTACTTGAAAATATTTACTTCACTAAGTATTTCAGTTTTTAAACAGTTTCTGATGTCTTGCCCTCAAAACGTTACCTGCCCAATACAGTTGCCCCACTACTAAAAGTAGAGCTTAGACAATATTAGTTAAATAGCATATGATTAAAAAAAATGTACGTATGAGCTAAACATTTCTGCTTTTAACATTTGGTACTTTAAACATGAATTCTGTTTGTTTTAACAGAGTTTGTTTTAACGACTCTAATAAAGAGTTGTCTTTGAAACCAGATCATTTTTTCATTGTTTAGTGAGAAACACACCGACTGGCAGTTTTGGTGGAGATTTGAGTCCTGCACGGTTGCCATGGTGCCATGGGGTCGTGTGGGTCACAGCTGCAAGAGACAGCTTTAGGAGATCGCTAACAATTGGAGGTCCCTTAATCACACACACACACAGGCTGCGGTACAAACGCTCTCACAGAGGCTGTTTGAAATGAAGAGCCAACTACAGGGCGGCTGCTTCACTCTTAGCAGGAATTCTGTGATCGTCCACTCAGGCGATCTCTCTTTCACCCCTTCCTTCTCAAATCTCTCACCTCCAGTCTCTCTGTTGAGCCAACAAACCACTCCACTATCTCACCCTCCCACTTTCCCTTTCTCTCTCTCTCACACACACACACTGCATGTCCCCGGTCCTTTATGATGCAGGACAGATGGTCTCCTGCCTTAAACCACTCAATTGTTTTTTCTTTCTCTGTTTTCTGTCTGTTCAGGAAGGGGGAGATCAGACTCTTGGGAAAGTGACCTAAACGTAGTCAGTGCTTTTTGGAGCTTTGAGTGAGTTTGGGACAGAAGAGCATTTAATGGCTGTTTCACACTTTTTAACAGGTAAACCAGGTTCAATTGCATAGATTTATGCATGTGATGTGCATATATGTGTGAACAAAACAATCATACACAGCCCCCCTCAAACTAATTTACTAGCAGCTTGTAGTCAGCTTCCTGCTGTCTATCCTGACCTGAGTTTCTCTGTTAACGTGAACTGGTGTTGCATGCACGGTTGTGGCTCCGTCTTCAGCTGTTTGTGTGGCTATCAGTGTTAAAACTGACAGATAAACAGCCATTGTAACCCCTCGTTCAGACTGTTGTATTGATCTGGACTGATAGACTTTATGGGTATAATGTGAGGTTAGCCCATCTCTATTGACCCATAACAGCTTTCAAGCTTTCTGTTCTAGAACCTGTGAAGTGTTCTGATGTTGAGGTTCTCGAGGATAGTTCTGATGTTTTAGAATCATGGTGTTCTGGTTTTGAGGTTGTTGAGGAGAAAACTAAGGTTCTAGAATTTGTGTTCTAGAACAAAGTTCTCATATTAATGTTCTAGCTTAATGCTGGGTGTTACGATGAGTCTTTTCTAAACAGTTATCTTAAATATGGGCTTCACATGGTACATTTAAAATGAACGGGCATTATTCAAATTAAACATACTATTTAATGTACTGTAGATGAATGAACCGAACTAAATATGATTACACCAACAGAAAAGGTTAAGTGATGAAGGTGAAGATGAATATAACAGCTGCGTACACTTTCTACAGTCTGAATGTAAAGATATGATATGCCTGCGTCTGGAAATAAACATTTGAAGCTACAGTGACCCTGAAAACATGACCTCTTATATTTGCACTGTCTGAAAGATGAGAACAAACTCCCCATGCTCTTATTTAATGGTCTGTTGCAAAAACTGTAAAATCCAGTCAGCCATTAAACTACCAAACTCCAGCAAGAGAGTCCTGAAGAGAGATAGAGAGATAGAGACAGAGAGAGAGGGGGGAGCCCTAAACTTGCTTTTCTATAAAGTCATAAAAGTTCAGGGAACAGGGGAATAAATCAGCGCTATCAAGCTGCGATTTATTCACCTTCCAAAGATCAGCTGAATATCTTAATGACTGTGGATCTGCACATTACAGTTTTATCATAACTGTCTAATCCTCTCAGAGAAAGATTTACACCCATTATCTGAATAACACCCCTAATTAGTGTTCATTATATCTTCCCACATAAAGCAGAAGACAGACACTTCTGGAATACCTGCTTAATCTGATGATGTCGTGTCATTTTCTCACTCAGTCAGACTAGTGCCAGATTTGTGCCACATTCAGACAGAAAAACACACAATCCGCACAAATGAGGAGAATCAGACATAGAGCTCAAATATTAGACTTCTAATATCCATCACATTAAAATCATATATATATATATATATATATATGCATTTGTTGTAGATATACCTGTTGGCCTTTAACAGTACACATATTTAACTATCCAGGAAAAAATAGGAAATTAGACAAGAGAGAGAGAGAGAGAGAGAGCATGTATTAAAACAAAAAAGTGCATTAAAAACTATTGTTTTGCCGTTCATGAGTTTTGATCAGACAAACGTTTTACATTAATAAAGTGGAAATATGAACATCTGAACTGCTGTTATTGGTTCAGTGTATTGAATACATTTGGTGTCACAAGCTGCTTTCTGTACATTAAACACAGACTGTCAGTAAATCAGTCAAACGCATTTAAAAATGTTGGTGCAGGTGCTGTACTTGACAATGTATCTGTTCTAACACTCTTAGAACGTTTCCCAAACGTTTGCATTAAGTAACATGAACGTTGCACATCTGCTTGGTTGTAGGAAGGAAGGTTTTAGAGAACCTTAGGCAACGTTTTGAGGACGTGTTGAGGGCTGGTGGGGACACTGGTTTGGCTGTGCACAGTGGGGACTCACACAGCACACTGAACTGCGCCTCCTTTATAAAGAATATAATAGGCTTTCGCTCACAGATGACCAACAGTGTCAAAAGGAGAAGAGGAATGAGGGATGACAGATTTAACGAGCCCTTTGTGCGGACTAATTACATCTGAATGAAGGCCTGTAGGAGCCCATACAATCCTTATATCTAATACAGGTGTACCCAAACAGACCCCAACACACACACACTAAACACAACACACACAAATAAATAGTGATGCAATAAACAGAGATAGATTTTATCATAAGTCTTATAATAAGTCTTAATAAAAACAAAACATTTTACTACACAATCTAGACGTGTATAAAAATAAAAGTTATGATCTATTGTTACTAAGAAATTATGTTTTGAAAGGAACATTTAGTTGCTCAGAAACAGTCCTGTCCGGTTAGGACATGAGAAATGAAATAACTCCAGCTGTAATTACTGCTAATTTATTGGCCGGATTATTCATCATTAATTTCTTTTCTCTCCAACACAGGTTGGAGTAACTACAGCAGGAGATAACAGTTTAATAACACTGCGAGGAAATAAACGAGGGCCTTTCGTCCCTTGAACCGCTCCAGCATCGTTTATGCGTTATTAGGACGTATAATTGAACAGCCATAGTTTTCATATTACTTTATTAAGTTGATGTGTTTTCTGCTTGGCGGTGCACGACTGCATTAAAGCTTCTGAATCTTAAAATTACAACTCAATTAACACGAGCGCGCTTTCTGTTCACCAGCACCCGTGCGCTCTTGGCAACCTCTCCATTCACTCGGTTCCCAATCCCTGGATTTTTATTAGCTTAAATTATGCAAATATTTCATCCTTTAAACCAAAAGGTTTTAAAGGGTTGTGGACAGCAACAGTGTGTTGCACATAATAGATGTTGAATTACTTTAACATCCTAAAAGCAAACAGTATTAAAAGGCACCCTAACACGTACCGTTTAATGAAGTTTAGTTTGAGTATTTTTGTGAGAACACGTAAAGCTTTTATAATACGAATGGTTGCATGAGATTGAAAATGCAGAAATGCATTAAAATGTGGATATGGGGTGCATGTGTACGAAACACTGTCGGTGGGCTGTTGGACGAGTCGCAGCCATTCACCTCTCCGTGGCCCTGCGGCCCCGAGATGCCCTGAACGCGCTTTTCAGCCTTTGAAACGGGCTTTATGTGAGAGAGAGAGAGAGAGAGAGAGAGAGAGAGAGAGAGAGAGAGAAGGACTGAGCAGCTGTGACGTTGTTTCATTCACCTCTCGCCATGGCAACGGACAGGGGTGCGAGAAATATGCCCCCTCCTCGAGCCGAGTGAAAGACGGAGAGGAGACCCCAAAATTCACTTTTACTTCCCATCAGAGCAAACTGAGCTTTGAGAAACGTAAAGACAAATAAAATACTGCAAAGCCAATATAAAAATAGATATTTAATGTTCATTATTAGGTTCATAGCCCTCGTTTTGGTGACAGAATAACGTACAGATGCAATTTAATATTAAAACTACATATTTAACAGCTTAACATCCATCTTTTAACACGCTGACCTGTTTTCTTAAATATGAAAAATATTATGCACCCAGATGTCTTTTATTTTGACAGCTTGTCTTGTGTTTTTATTCATTTATTTGAATAACTAACTCTAGTTTACAGTTATGTATAAAAACATTAAGGCAAACAACAAAATATATGTTTTCTATGTTATTTGCCCCTGTTAATAATAAAAACAAATGATAAACATTTTAAACCTTTTGACAAGAACATAACCAGGAATTATTCACCAAAGAGAGACTGAATCATTACAATTAACCCACAAATCTGCAACGTTACCCATATATGAATAACGCAAACAACAAAAAAACAGCATCTAAAATTGCATTTCCTTTTCAGCTCAGTTAAAATGCAATCTGAAATTAAACACAGGCCGGGATACCTTTCGAGCAAAGTGGCCCACTGCGCCCTGTCGCTTCTGATACCTCCGTGCTTGTTTTCAGAGATGCGCAATGGGATGGGGGAGTTATGGGTCGAATCTGCTGTGACCAATGAACGCGGTGCTGTTAGTGGCAACCGCATCTGTCAAACATTTCTGGCCAATAAACAGCGGAGCGAGGCGGATCTCAGGTGCGCGCCTCTGCGTCCTGGCGCGCCGGGGAGCCGCCTGTGGCACACAGTGGCTGGCAAACGCGCCCTCGCCAGCACCGTGGAAACTATGGCGACCGCGGCGTCCAACCACTACAGCATCCTCGCGTCCGGCGCGCCCGGCGCCGCGCACCCGGAGCCGGGCAGCATGCAGCAGACCCCGCCGGCCTACAGGGACGCGCAGGGTCTGTTGCAGAGCGAGTACACCACCCTGCAGAGCAGCGGGAGCACGCTCAGCCACGCACACCAGTGGCTGACGGCGGCGCTGTCTCACGGGGGAGAGGGATCGCCGTGGCCCGCCAGCCCGCTGGGCGAGCAGGACATTAAGCCCGCCCTGCAGGGCGACGTGGAGGAGCTGCAGCATTCGCCCAGACAAGCGCATCTGGTGCAGCAGAGCCAACATCACGACGCGGACGCTTGGCGGGCGACGACCACCGCTCATATGCCGAGCATGAGCACCACGAACGGACAGACCTTGATCTACACCCAGCCGGGCTACGGAGAGCCAGGGATGCACCATCACGCCCTCGGGGACGCGCACGAGGACCACCACAGCCCGCACCTCAGCGAGCACGGCCACCCGCAGGGCCTTCATCCGGGACAGCACGAGCAGTCGGACGAGGACACGCCGACCTCGGACGACTTGGAGCAGTTTGCCAAGCAGTTCAAGCAGCGCCGGATCAAGCTGGGCTTTACGCAGGCGGACGTGGGGCTGGCGCTGGGCACGCTCTACGGTAACGTGTTCTCCCAGACCACCATCTGCAGGTTCGAGGCGCTTCAGCTGAGCTTCAAGAACATGTGTAAACTCAGACCATTGCTTAACAAATGGCTGGAGGAGGCGGACTCCACCTCGGGAAGTCCAACCAGCCTGGATAAGATAGCCGCGCAGGGAAGAAAGAGGAAAAAGCGGACCTCCATCGAGGTGAGTGTCAAGGGGGCCCTGGAGAGCCATTTCCTCAAGTGTCCCAAACCCGGAGCGTCCGAAATCAACTCTCTGGCGGACAGCCTGCAGCTGGAGAAAGAGGTGGTGCGGGTCTGGTTTTGTAATCGGCGGCAGAAGGAGAAGAGAATGACGCCGCAGAATGGACCGATGCCCGGTAACGAGGACGTGTACGGGGACACCTCGCCTCACCACCGGGCTCACACACCCGTTCCGTGAAAAAGGGCTTCCACGCACTCAGACTGCGACCTGAACCGAGTCGCCTGTCTCTTTGTCCGGGTCACAAGCCCGCTCACGGTGGCCCGACGGTGATGAGGTGCCTTTACGGCACGTCCAAGGGAGCGCAGCGCGCATTGTTGCGCGAACAATACGGGCACGGGCGCAAGAACCGAGGCGTTGCGCTGCGGGTGAACCCGAGGAGGGGATGTTTTCAGACGTAAATATCATGTTTTTATACATTCACTTTAAAGTCCGGGGATCTGTGAAAGCATTCAATCACTTCCAACCGAAAGCTGTGAAAAAGGCGTCAGGGGTGCGCATTCCCCAACGCCATCTTCCCCTTCATGCCCACAAAAGGTTTAATGTCGATTGCATTTATTTTAGTGCAACGTCTCAACAACTTACTCTCTTCCAAATACGACGGGCAATGAAAAATATTATTATTGTTATTAATTCCATACGCGCAAAAGAGTCGCAGCTTAATAATGTAAATATTATGAAACACTCTCTTAAAGTCACTTCGTCTTATTTTGAGGCAAACAAAGGCTGCCAAGTGCGGCTGTTTGGTGAGAAAACAACCCGATTACATGCAGGTCACGGATTCACTGCTGGTGCAGAGCAGTCCGTCCAGTACAGGCCAGTCTGCAGTGCTGGAAATCCAAATCCAAAATGGGAAGATCAAGTTCAGAGATCATCATCACAGCCAAACTGAGACATCTGCTGTATAACGAGAAGGTTTCATTATTGTTTTATATATTAGGCTATTCAATGTCTCCTGGTTTCAAATGAGACGACATCTAAAAGAGCAGCAAACAGAGAAAAATACACAGAACAGAGAAAACCAGACGTAGTTTTCTTGGTAATTTGCTTGAAAATCTTAATGCAGCAAATAAAAAACGAGACCAACGACAAACACAACACCAATAATAATAATAATAATAATAATAATAATAATAATAAAGAAAATGATCAGCCACAGTGGCCAGTTCTTTTCTGCTTTGGCATCACATCAGGTCTTTATTATTACAGTAACACTGTGTTGTTTGAGCCTCAACATGTTTGTACCTGTTCGCTATTTTAATATATATGTTTATTATGTTTATTACAGTATTATGTTTATTACAGTATTATGTTTATTGTTTTGGTCGTGTCGGCTGTGCGGTGTTGCGATTATTGAATTCTTGTATATTTGTGGACCTAACCAGGTACTGCCAAAGCACAACCTGTCAGTGTGACCTTTCGTGTCCATGAATGTCTTTGATTTTGACAGAAAAAGACGCACAGTTTCTAAAGCCTTTTGTCATTAAATGAATACATTTTTATATTGAGAACTGCATCTCATTGAATCTTTGCCTTGTGGTTTATTATACGGTGAAGCTGCACAATTTCACACATTGCGTGACTGAAAGCATATCAAATATTGAGTTTCACATCCTTTGAGTCCATTTTGGTTTTTGGCTTTCATTTCTACGCAAATATTTTGTCATTTTCCCACAAATCAGACGTACAACGCAGTCGTGTCGAAATATTTTGGATCAAAGCATGCATCCGTTTATAATACTTCATCATTTTTATTCATGTAAATTGAGCAAAATCAAGCAATCAATATTTTAAGCATTTTAAGAGGTTAAGGCTGCAAGTTGTAGTTACAAAATAAAAACAACAGGCTATTAGAAAATGTATACTTACAACAGAGGAAGTCTTTAATAATGATGTTTATTAAAATTATTTGTTAGCATTAATAAAATGATGTAACAATAATTGTAAAGCGATTTATAATCTATAAACATGCATACAATCCGCCACGTTTAAATCAATTTCTTCGTCTGTGTTGAACCATGAAACGATCAAACACTGATAGATTTCACATTTTACCTTTTCACTTTTTTTTTGCTTGCTATGTTTTTATAATGATGTGTGCATCTCAAGGCCTGAAAGGTTTAGACTGCCGTGGAAAATTTTGCTCTTATCCTGAGTGTGTGTGTGTGTGTGTGTGTGTGTGTGTGTGTGTGTTTGAAGGCCCTTGCCAATGGGCGCATGTGCTGTGAGCGCCCCCTATTGGTCGTAACACAGTTTGTGTTTAATATATTTAGCAAATATTTATGCTACCCGTGGAGGTGCTTAAACCTAATAAATATTATAATAATAAATCTCGTGTTTGAGAGAACATTCTTGCCTTTGGAAGGTTCTAGCAGGTTCTAGGATGGATGGCACACAGCAGTTTGAGTTCAGCTATTCAGAAATGCTTTCAGAAACATGGTGATCCATCAGACTAAATGTAAATGTATTTCCATCTCCTGCTCAAAGCACAAAAATCACCTGCTGGATGTCCATTCAATGTGCCAATCAAATGACACAAACCAGAAAAATCTTACTGTACGATTAAGATAAGTTCAATTAAATTTACTCTTCCTAACTTCTAACAAAAACAATGTATATATTATATATATAATAATTTATTAAGTTTTTTCCTTTAGAAAATTACAGCTTTTGTTTTAAAACTTTATTTAAACAAAGACTTGCTAGATGATATTTAAAGATCTAAATGTATAAAACTGTATATTCAGAATTATACTGTTGACTGTAACCACAACACAAACAGGTGCAATGAAATTATAACCGCTATATTTCATGAAATGTTTTAATACATGACATGTTTAGTTTCTTATATTACAGTGATCTTTAGTTCATGAATATGTCTCCCCTCCAATATTATGTACAGCACAAAATAAATTCATAAACCCACCAGCTCATAATACACACAACATTGATTCTGTTATGGCTCTAAAAGACACGACACATGACAAAAGACACGAGAGATTTCAACTGTAACCTTTGAATGTTTCCTCTCCAGCGTGAATCCATCTTTGGATTACCACAGTTTCATTACATTAGACATATGCTGTATGAGTGGGTTTTTCTATAAGATTGTCATGTATGAATAAATGGGCTAGAAACAATAATTAAGAGAGAAAATTCAACAAAGAACCCTTTTGAAATTCATAAGAAATTGTCTATTTGTTTTAAACTTTTGAAATTTATTCAAATCAAACACCAAATCTTCTTGTAACTAGAACAAAACTCCAGGTAGTCACAAAAAATATAAAACTCATCCAGAATTTACGAATAAATAATCTGTCTACTTTTAAAGACATGTAAACAAACATTGCAAGTGGCACATAAATATAGGTCAAGTGGTCCAGGTAATGCACAATAATACATAAAAATATGTAAAATACACAAATAAAATAAATATTTAGGCCTCAGGCACAATTTCAAACCAATTATTAGAAAGATAAACAAATAAGAGACAAAGTCTGTGAGTGTGAAAATGTGTTTTCTGAGCCAGAAAATGATGCCAATTTTATGACTTTTATTTCTAAGTCTCTCTGGTGACATTTGTGTGGCACTTCTTAACAATTAATGGCATGCAGATTTTTCTCAAGCCACATCCTTTTTATAATAAAGCACCTTAGTTTAGAAATCACATACAAGATCAGTCAATGAAACTGATGTTTGTATGAAGATGTTACTAGTCATTTTGGCAAATAGCGACACCAGAAGAACGTGACTGGATTTGGCTTAAAACAGTGACATGCTATAGATTTATGATAAAGACGAAACAGAAGTCTTCTGTGTTGCATGTGTCGTGTGTTGTGTATGAATTCTCTCTTTACAGATACATTGTTACAGGTCTACTGTACTGCATGACTCACTTATGCAGCACACACGCACACATAGCAAGCATCAGCTGTATCTCCTCTTCTGTGTTGTCAATAAAACTGGATGTGAACTTCACACGCACAACAGATCGGTCGAGGCAGAAAATGTTTTAGGAACCACACAGTCATCATTTCTATCACTACCTTAAATCCTTTAATTTGTCTTCCCGTATTATAACAAAACATTTCAGAATGTCTTTGTGTTGTTTGAGACACATATGGTTAATGGAAAGCAGTCACATGTGATGATGTCATTCAGCGATGATGTCACTTGATGATGTCATTTTTCTGTTTGAGGACTTTATTTTATTCATTTCTAAGCATCCTTTTAATCTAAATTCTCTCTGGCTTGATTGATAAAATTTCATTCTTTCAGAAATTCAAAACACATTATGATACCTTCACTGTCAGCTTTATTGCCGTTTCTTGGTCAGAGTCTGGAACAAAAGGGCGGGGCCCATGCAGACGCATCATAAAGAGGGGGTGTGGTTAACACTTCAGCTGCTCCATTTCCGAACCTTCTGTGTCCATGTCAGAATCAAACAGAGAGCGTCCAGTGATGTCGCTGTCTGGAGTCTGTGTGTCGTGGTGCGAGGGAGGGCTTTCCCGCTCCTGGAAGCTGTCGCTGTGTGAGTAGAGACCCAAATCCGGAAGCTGGGAAGCAGAATCCGGTTCCTCGCTCAGTCCATCGTAATAGAGGTCATCGACATCCACAAACCATTCCGGCCAGAATTTCCGGCGGATTCGTTCGCAGTACATGGCCAGGTTGATCAACTCACCTGCAGCAGGTGGGGGAATATCATATGTATACACACAGCTGAAGTTAGTATGATGTTAATATTCACAACAGAGTTGATGAGCTCACCTTTGATTAGCTGCTCGGGGCGGGTTCCAGGAAGACTCCACATGGCCTGAGCAAGGTGACCAAACACAGCAGCATCTACTGCAGAAAGCTTGGGGCCCATCAGATATTTTTTATTACCTATAACAGAAATAATTCAATGGACTAACTTTTTACGGTCTTGCACCTTCCACAGAAGATATGTAAATATATTTTTACTTTTACACTTTACTTTTATTTCTATCAGGATGTGAAGAGAACAATAGATGCTTCTGGAACAAATAGCATGAACAAAAACCCTGCTGTGATTGATCTAGATTTATATCAAAAATTCAATCTGTGATCAAGATTTATATAAGGAATTCAATCTGTGATCTAGATTTATATAAGAAATTCAATCTGTGATCTAGATTTCCTTAAAAACTCAATCAAGCAGTAGTTTCATTGGCTTCCGCAAACCACATCTCAAATGCATTCAAAACATACCAAGAAGTGTGGCAAGTGTGCGCATGTCTTTCTCCATCAGGGTGTAAACTTCCTCTTTAGAGAAGCGTCCGAGGCCGTGGCCGTACATCTCTCTTTTAACGATCCCGCCGGTCACATGACTCAGGATCCACTTCAGCAGGTCGCTCAGCGGCCCGCTGGTTGCCAACATTTTCTGTGTCTCCTCCACATTGTCAACCCACTGACAGTACGCGATCGTCCTATATTAAACACGCTGAATTAAAACTTCCAGCAAACAGCTCTCCTGCCATCTTTGTTCGAAACATAAAACTGCAGGTTACTTGCAGAGTTATTTTCTTAGCGTAGACGACAAATTGAAATTCTGAACAACTGCTGTAAGAACAAGACACAAATGCTGCACAATCTACAGTACATAGACGTGATATAGTAGCCAGATCTTCTTCTTTCTGTTTACATTTCCCATGAAATTGGATCCGACAGTGATTTGTCATATACCTGCTATCATGATTTTTGTTCATTTTTAGGCAAAAAAAAGTTACAAATTGCAACTTTAACTTCAACAGTTCAAAAGGTACAAATCAAAATTCCTTACTTTAGGACTTTTTGTTGCTTCATTAATAAAATACAGAAGAATTGAGATGGTTTGTCATGTTTCTTTCGGATCTCCAGATAGAAGCTTCATCTCACCAGTAAAAGTGTTCCTCCACCATCTTGGTGATGGCCCGCGAGACAGCTTTCTCTTGAGGACTCAGGCTGGAGTTGAGGTTTACGCCGAGCTTTTCCTCCAAGAAGTCGATGATGAACTCTGATCCACACACCTGCTCCTGATTATACGCAATCCAGGGCATCTTCCCATGAGGAGACAACTTCCCATCGAAATAATTCTGCAGAGAAAAGACCAGATATACCATCTGATTCTTAGCATAGACAGTTCTTAAATTTGATAAAGATAAACCGCTAGTATAAACACAAGTTTCTCTTTTATCACCATTGTACCTTCTAGAATACTTAACTACAACAAGACTGGATACCTGGTAGGGCAGGTCTGCCATCCGCAGGTACGTTTCTATCTTGAGACAGAAGGGGGACAGGCTAGGAACTCCGGTTTTAGGCCTGGCAAACTGGTGTAGAATGATGGCGTCTTTAGAGTCCAACTCCTGTTCCTTTCTACAGGCCAGAAAATACAGACAATTATCATGAATAAACAGAGATAACTCATTTATAAAACAACCAGATGACAATAAAAACAGATCCCCAAATCCTAAAACTATACATTTTGTTTAATAATTTAAAATAATTTATGATTATTGTCTAATTCAGATGATAGTTTGTTGCGTTATGTTGTCTAATATGTGTCAAGTTTAAATTTGTTTAAATGTTTAAATTTGACAAAATGTAATCACATTTTATAATATTTCTGTAATGCATATCTGAATCAATGTCTCTTTTTAATAGATGGTAGTAAATTAGCTTTGAATAGCATTTGAGAGCTTTTCAGGGCTTCATGTAACCTGAGATGTTTATCTGTTGCCATTTCTGCAAAGGTGAAAAACAAGCCTCAAGCTCAGCTTTAAACTCGGGGTTATTAAATTCAGGATTAAATTGGCAGATCACCATTCACACTCTCTCACGAGAGGTCCATAAAGGTCATTCTGTCACAACACAATAATGCAAGCAGACAGTTCGCAGCTAACAGGGAACGTTCTCAGAATGTTGGCTAATATTCTCTAACAGTTCACTGGAAGTTATCAAAAACCATTCTGGCAGTAGTGTTTGTAGGTTCATATATCAAAAACGTTATTCTTAAGTAATTAAGCAGAAAAAGAACGTTTTAAAAATGTTACAGTATTAAAAATGTTTGAATAACGTTCTTGTAACCAGGCAACAATATTAATGCTACAATTACAAAAATAATGTTTTTAACATTTTTGTTACTTAATGAAAGTGTTAGGAAAACGTTCTTACAACCTAAAATTGTCAGCTGGGTTTTTTCTGGGTCTGAATGCAGGGTCACACACGTCTACATGTTAACGCTGATGTTTCAGAGCAGGAAATATCTTCTAGTATCCTGCAGTGTTATTCTATTATCCTCATCAGTTCATTCTGTTGGCAGGTATTGTATATCTCCATCATCATAAGTGATGGACAACAAATGGACCTCAATGTGTTTGCACTTATGTGAGACATCAGATGGAAACTTCCATCAGCCGGGGGTTACACAAGACTCCGCTAAAAACAAACCTCCTATTAGATAATGCTGTATGCAATTGAAACACAAACACAGTACAGATAAATGATGTTTGAGATACATGATCTAGATATCATCTACATATTTTATAACCTGCATGTTTAATGCACTGTATAAATGTACAGAAAGAAACAGTTTTGTAGACTCAATATAGCTGACATGTAGCTAATTTAACAATCTATATCCAAATATTACATACCTGTTATGTAGCACCTATAACTTACTTGCATGTATAATGCACGCACACCCATACAGACACATATAATTTCATACATATAGATTTGTGTGTATTCAGTATATCTGACATACATCTGACTTTAAAGCTCAGTATAAATATCAATATAATACATACCAAACATTATTTATATGCAGTATTCTGTATATGATAGATAATAATCTGTATATGACAGATAGATAGATAGATAGATAGATAGATAGATAGATAGATAGATAGATAGATAGATAGAATGATTATAGATAGATAGATAGATAGAATGATTATAGATAGATAGATAGATAGATAGATAGATAGATAGATAGATAGATAGATAGATAGATAGATGCACACGTCATACAGGGTTTTTAGGGGTACTGTATGTTAATATATATTATGTATACATACCTGATGACAAGCAGCTCGTGTAGCAGATAGGCGGCGGCGGCGAGCAGCGCGCCCCCGGTGATGTAGAGGGTTTTTCTCCACCAGGTGTCGGACGCAAACGCAGACATGATCTCTCCGTACTCCTGCAGCGGGTATGCGATGATGTACCCATACAACGAGAGATGCTCCTCGTAGCCGCACAAGCCCAGCGAGAAGCTCCTGTTGCGGCCCAGCTCAAGCGCGCAGGAGCGGGTCCAAGCGAACCCGACGCGCCAGTGCATCCTCTCTCTCCTCTGTCCGCCCTTCGGCCCGGTTTGGGTTGGCCGGGGGAGGCTTCATCAGTGCCGCAGGATGGACGAGGGTTTAAGGGGCAGCGGGAGAGGAGCAGCGGCGGGCATGTCGCCTCCTGGTGCTGTCCGTCCGTCCCCACGGTGGGTTCGGCATCAGTTCGGCATCACCGCCGCTGTTTACCGCACAGCTGAGTGCGTGACGTCACCAGGGGCGAGTGGTGCTGATGCTGATGCTGCGCGGGGGCGGGGCCGAGTGCTCTGCACTCTTATTGGTCAGGGTCACTTCCGTGGCCGGGGTGTCATAGTTGTTTTAACATCTATTACGAAACACCTGTAGCCACGGCATTCATTTCTGAGTGTGAAAGGCTCAAGGTGAAACCATTTTTTAACAGCAGCTTTTATTCAATAAGGCTTTCGAGCTCCATTACATACAAACAAAACCATGATGAGCCCCAGTCCTACCAGCATCACAAATTATACGCACAGGAAAATAAAACCATCACGGCCTCACAGAGAGGAAACTGCATTTATGCCAATGCACTTAAATATGTGCGCTGCAAAAATTAGAACCACAGTGAAAGACAAAGTAAAAAAGATGATTAGACTGTCCATTAAAAATCATTTCTAATTTCTCCCCCGGATGATCTCAACATGATGGGAAATTGATAGCCACACCCAAAACAGAGATGTTCACTCAATCAATCAATAACTTTCTGCCGAAACACCACAAGATATTGGCTTGTCCACTCTTCCATTAAATTTAATGAGTACTTCAGTGCTAGAGCATGTGTACAGCAGCTGAGCATACGACTGTTCAACAAATTGAACAACAAATTCAAATAAAATCAAAGAGAGCAAAGCAGATACAATGCATTTGGCTAATAACAAGAATACATAGATCACGTAATCATACAGTAAATTCATAATGAAACAAAAACATGAGAAAATGAGAAAAGCATATTTACAAATTTGTAGCGCCATTTCATTCCAACTCACGGTGTCCACTCCCATCCACACGTATGTAAAATAAGAAACATCAAATCAGGATTTTGATTACACAGTACAAGGGTTCGAAAAGATCGCCGTCACATAGCCCTGTGGCCAATCAGTTTACAGGAAGCCATTTTGCAGAAGGACCGATCTGTTTCCCTGAGGAATACAAACTGTGATATGGTCTACAAGGGGCACATACACTGTAATCAAACACACACTATTCATCGCTCTCAGACACAGGAAATGATCAAGTTTTCTATGTTCCCAAGGAGCAACCACTGAAAGAAAGCTTCATGGAACTTTTCAAGGAAGTCAGGACCATCTGGGAAAAAAAATCATCCCTCCTAAACAAGCAGGCAGCCGCACCTCATTATTGTGCGTGTCTCCATTAATACGTCCAGTTCAACATTACAGTCCTAAACGTGACAACATATTCAGATTTAAACCATCAGTTCCCTCCCGCCCCCAGAATGACATAGGCTGCTATGATTGGCCGAGGGAACATAGTGGCATCATTCCATCTGCTCTGATTGGTGGAGAAACCCAGAGTACAGAGAAGAGAGGATGTGTGCGTCACTGTCATCATTAAAATGTGCTTGAGATAAGCAGCACTGTCGTGTTGGGATGCGTTGTTTCTGCTCACTCTGCCTCCGGTTCACCAGGGGCGCTCTAAGACTGACTGTATGAGCTGTTCTGACTCCCATTTGAGCTCTGGTCAGTCTCACTGCAATAGCAAAAGAATTATGATACCTAATATATTAACTGATGCTACAAGATTGAGCCTTTCTGTTGACTTGTACAAGATAAGAATAACTGGCTGCGGTCTGTCTTACCTGTTCGGTGGAGGTTTTGGTTTAGGCACTTTGTTGAGCACGGTGGCCATTTCCTTTCTGTCATCGAAGTTCTTCCACTGGTCATAGAGCTTCAGTATCACCCTGATGATCTCCAGGATCTAATACAGAAAGCTCCATCATTCAATGTACAAGTTAAAAGAGATAAACTGGCTTGTTTTTATAGCCGAGCATGTTCCCACCTTTTCCATGTCAACTGACAGCTCAGCAAACCACTGCCTGGCGTCTTTCTGCTGTACCACACACGCCACGTGCAGGCAAGCTGAAAGAGATGAAGACAGTCTGTTGCTTCACCAAAATGCAGGGACGTGTCATGTGACATGTATATGAAACAGCATACTAGCACACTAATCTTGGTATTCCTGCAGCATCTAGCGCATATAGTGTGCAGTATGCCAAATTCCTGGATGTGTACTTGTATCCATAGAGAACACAGCCTATCGCCTACAGAAGCGAGACTGTGGATGTGAAAAGAGGGAGTGTGTTCTTACCCAGTGCAATCATAAAAGGAGGATAAAGCAAACACAGATCCGTCCTGTAGGTGTCATTGACTATTCTCCTGCAAACACACAACAAACATATACTGCATAATTAATGCGCTCTTAAAGCAACACACACACACACACATTCTCTCACCATGCCAGTGGCAGCAGCATGTCCTCCTGTCCCATGTCCTGTACGTACTGCAGTAAAGGTCTGTATGGGTGATACACGATCAGGCAGCAGTCCTAAAACAACACACAGTCAGAACATCATCAATAAACACATACAAACACACACCCTATTGTTTTTAAGAAATATTACCAACCATGAGCTCCAGTAAATAGAACTCACACTCCAAAATCTAGAAAGAGAGAGGGAGGCATAAGTCAGAACACAAGCACATAAGCTCACTGTGAAATCGCATTACTTGTCCCACTAGCGTGCTGACTAACGCATTGAGTGCGGCAATTATCATCTTTCCTCTCGTGACGATCCATTAATGTTCCTCAGCTCTCCTCCAGTGACCGGCAGCACAAGGCACAAATAATCACGCTGGTAATCACACTTATACTTAACACCAGCACGCCACATGAGCTACAAACCAGAGCTGCCAGCACCAAACTCGTTTACCTCACTGACGAGACTTTCCTCTGAAGATGTCAGAAGTATGTGGAATGTCAGATCTGATTGAGTGTCAGAAATCTGATGACATGCAGTACGTGACACACAACCCAATATATGGCTAAGTAAACACACACCCTCAATCTCAGCTACTCAGGCACATAAGCCAGTGTTTCCATCCTACAAATCAGACTGTTACAGGAAGTTATTATCTGGATAGCGAGTAGGTCTGTCTCAAAGCTCAAATCTCAAAGCTGTAAATAATTCTTCAGGAATTCCTCTGAGTGAGGGAGAAAGACTTTTGGCTGCAATATTAGACTGACTGGTACAACTTGTCCTCCCTTCCATGCCAGATCTGTGTGTCATAATGCTTCTTGTGTGGCAAGAACTAAGGTTTGACTCACATGGTTCATTCTGAAGGGAAACTCCTTAGGAAAGGCATATGAGAACCTTGTTTTCACTGTTTACAAAAAGAAAAAGAACCAACATGTATTAAGTTTCACATTTGCACCATAAGGCCTCATGAATAAACCAAGCTAACATGCTTTTCTTGATATGGAATCAACTAAAATTAAAAAGTTTAATTTACTGTTTTACAAGTTTGGTAACTGTTATGGCGACTTACATACAGACGTTGCTGCAGAAATAAGGCGTGTGTTTGAAACAACACCAAATTCCTGTTGAGGACAGAAAGGATTTTAATACTTCTTGTTTGATCTGTAAGAGACGAGAGAAATCTTTGACATCAGACAGTTTTACCTCAACTTTAGAGGCCAGGAACACACATGTGGGGGCCATCAGCACTGGATCTATGCTTTTCAAAGAATACCTGAACAACAAGCAACAGATTTAACTTCAATCTAAAACAAATACAAGAGGATCATCAGACTAGAAGAACATGAAGCGTTACTGTAGCAACAAACTTGCATCCGCATCAGTCCTGAAGCAGAGACAGTTACCATGGCAATGGCCCACTCACCTGGCATAGAAGCGTTTGAAGTAGACCGTTGCCGTGGCGATGACCTGCTGCCTGAGTTTCAAGTGTTCCCCCAAAGCCTGAATGACTGCCAAAAGAAGACAAATTAAACTGAAGACGACATGCACTTACATCTTAAGAGATTCATATAAAGAGTGGACTTGAGTAAGTGACTGACTGACTGAGATAGACAAAGAGTCAGATAGACAGATAGAGAGAATGACAGACAGACAGAGAGAGAGAAAGAAAGACAGACAGACAAAGAGAGACAGACAGACAGACAGACAGAGAGAGAGAATGACAGACAGAGAGAGAGAATGACAGACAGACAAAGAGAGACAGACAGACAGAGAGAGAGAATGACAGACAGAGAGAGAGAATGACAGACAGAGAGAGAATGACAGACAGACAGACAGAGAGAATGACAGACAGAGAGAGAGACAGACAGAGAGAATGACAGACAGAGAGAGAATGACAGACAGACAGACAGAGAGAGAGAATGACAGACAGACAAAGAGAGACAGACAGACAGAGAGAATGACAGACAGAGAGAGAGACAGACAGACAGAGAGAGAATGACAGACAGACAGAGAGAGAATGACAGACAAAGAGAGACAGACAGACAGAGAGAATGACAGACAGAGAGAGAGAGAATGACAGACAGACAGACAGAGAGAGAGAATGACAGACAGACAAAGAGAGACAGACAGACAGAGAGAATGACAGACAGACAGAGAGAGAATGACAGACAGACAAAGAGAGACAGACAGACAGACAGACAGAGAGAATGACAGACAGAGAGAAGACAGACAGAGAGAATGACAGACAGAGAGAGAGAATGACAGACAGAGAGAGAATGACAGACAGAGAGAGAGAATGACAGACAGAGAGAGAATGACAGACAGACAGAGAGAGAGAATGACAGACAGACAGAGAGAATGACAGACAGACAGAGAGAGAATGACAGACAGAGAGAGAATGACAGACAGATAGACAGACAGATCAGCACCATTGGCAAAAAATATCTGCAGCTTCCAGTATTCCTCTTCACTGAGATACTTGAGATCTTTCTGTCTCTCCTTCATCAGATCCTGCTTGTCCAGAACCCACTGCAGACTTACAGAGAACCAACACAGTATTACAACACACCCAAACTCTCATCCAAGAACAAAAACATCTATCACTGTACTTATAAAAGCTCATGAAAGCATCCTGACAATATTAAACAACATGAGCATTATATATTATTCATATATTACATTCATCTGAGTCACCAGCCAGCCTGCTAAAACTAATAACGAAGTAGTTATTATAGTTAATATTGTCTATTCCCCATCACAGCTTTGAGTTTTTAGCCACATTCAATAAAACATCTGGAGAGAAAGATCAACATCCGCAATTTAGGGGGCAAAACAAGTTGTCACTTACTAATGTGAACTCTGCCAGAAGTTTCCTGCCATGCTGAGGCGTGTGAGGTAGAAATAATGTTTAATGTAATGTTAGAAAGGGTTTAAATCAGATAAATCAGACGAGATCAGACGAGGAGCGCAACACATAACAACAGTCCGTGGATCGGTGCGCCGGCGAAAACAGTCCGGCCGGAAACAAAGGCGCGTACACGTAATATTAATTATAATAGTAATAATATAGTAATATAGTATAATAATAATAGTATTATTATATTATTATATTTATGGTTAATAATTATTATTAAGTAATATTAAGTATAATAATAATAATAATATTGTATTTATTTTTCATAATTATTCTGTACAGGTTGTGTTTTGAGTTTAATTGAAAAGTCTTTCTTGTTTTGTAGTACATGTTTGTATTTGTCTTGTATGTTTATGTATGGTTGCTGCTGAAAACCAATTCGCAACAAGAGCAAAATAATATTACAATATATACTGATACAATATGTCAATTGTATTTATTGGCTTCCAATTGGTTTTATTGGTTTTCTGGTTTTATAATACAATATAATGTCGACATATATAATGTTTAACTATATGACTTTAATATGTTATTAGAATATTTAACATGTGAGTTTTAACCAATGAACTAGTCATCTGCTCTTTGGATAAACAGATATAAACCAAACATAACCCCAGCTAACAATTTTAGGTTGCAAGAACGTTTCCCTAACATTTCCATTAAGTGATTTCTCTTACTCTTTGGATATAAGGACGTTATTTAGACTTTCAGTTCTGTAACGTTTTCTAAACGTTGCACAGTCAGCTTAAAAATAACGTTTTGATATATGATATATAACGTTAAAGTTCTACTAACTTTGATAACTTTGAGGGAACCTTTAGAGAACAATAGCCAATGTTCTGAGAATGTTCCCTGTTGGCTTCATTTGTGTTTTGCTAAGCAAAATCTGATTCTATCTTGGTCTAATAAAACACGTTTTCCTTGTAAATGTCTGTGTTTTCCCATCTACAGCAGTGTGAGTATGGGAACGCTCTGTCTGGGAATGGGTTTGGGAATTGCAGGCGGTGCTTTAGATCTGGACGCAGCAGCTGCAGAAAACCAGGCATTCCTCAGCTCTCGGACCAGCGAGAAAAAGGAGACGATTGCCCTCAATGACCGTTTAACTGTCTACATTGAGAAGGTAAGATGCTGGTGTCCCTCAACCCTCTCTCTATTTCCTCTGCACTGCCAATTGTGAAGATCTCCCCAAGTTCTGGTTTGTGCTTGTTGCAGGTACGGTCCCTGGAGCAAAGCAACAAACTTCTGGAAGGTGAAATTGATGCTATCAAGGGCCACTATGTGAAGCCTTCTGGTCTGCGAATGCTGTATGAGGACCAGCTGAGGGAGCTGAGGAGAATCGCTGATCAGATGAAAGTCCAGCAGGTGAGAGATGGATCTCAGAGCGAGCACACCCGCATTTACACCCTCAGTTGCCCAGCAGCCCTTCAACAGCCTGCATACAGCATACATCACACCTACAAGGGTTGTCATGGTAACACATCTTAGAGTGCAGATGGCAAAACTATAGGTCACATTGGTTGAAAAGACTTCGTTGTGGATCAGAGGTCATGTCTCAATGCAATCAGAAACTGTGACAATAAACAAACAGTTACAAAAACTCTCACCGCATAGATTGATTTCTGTCCAGTGCTGCTTTGGCTAAAGTTTGAGCATTTAACTTCCTGCAGATCATCTGATTCTTCAAGACTCACAATAAATAAACTCTGATTGCACATCAGCCGCGTTCTGGTTTTTAAAAAGGGTTTTAGTGCTTCTGTGTCCAAAATGCTTAAATGAAGGGTAGGCCATTTCAGAGAGGTGATCAATAGCAAACAAGCTTTATAAACAAATAAAACAATGTATTTAAATTCTATAGTACACACTACATGCTAATATGATTATAATCAACTAAACTAGTTGTGCAAACACTTAACCAGATATCTCAACTCTTATGTGACAGTACTTTGTTCAGTAATCTTGATCTGCTGGCTGGGTTACTATAGTTCTACTAGTTTACTAGTCAACAGGTTTGGTTAGTTCTCATTGAAGCAGTGCACTTTTGTAACAGTAGATAACCTGTCATTCTACCTGGTGTCTTTGCCAATGTAAACACCGGCTGGTTTTCTCAGATCAATGGTCTTCTGTTGGATGATTTCAGCGTTAGCCAGCTGTGTGGCGTACTCTTCCCACGACACTGCGACCATCTCCCCTATAGGGTCAATGAGTTTTACCCCATTATCCTCCCGTGGAGGAGAGCAAGAGAGAGAGAGAGACAAACTGAGCAAATGACAGCAGTGTAGCAACCTTGAATGGAGATGAAAGTGTGATGAAATGTGTCATTACAGGGAATATGCACACAGCCCAGTTAACAGGGAACGTTCACAAAACATTGGCTAACATTATCTCAAAATCTCTCTCACTTTCTATGACCAAGTAATAAGGTAATACAATGTTTTGAACGTTCCTAGAACATTCAAAATAACATGGTTATGGTTATGGTTTCAACATTTTTAACATGAATAATTCCTCAGACTGAGCCATCTCTGAGATAATGATGAAAACACAATGACCTTTCACGTTTATGACCTCAGCCTTCGATTTTAAATGTAAGACATTCTGCATTCACTGTATCTAACAGATCAGCCACTAACATTGACATGAAGTGAAACCACAAAAACTTTTAATTTAATACAAGATGAAATCTGTGTTTTATTTATTTAAGTAATGTAATGCTGAACTGTACACATATTTAATATTACAGACCAGTTTAGTCTACCGTGCAGTACATGCAGTACACCAAACATGAAAAACACCAAACACCAAACATACTTCAAATGTTAATATTTCAAACACTAATATTTCAAATACGAGTGCAGCTTTGAATTTAACAATTGTGAAGTAAATAGTTCTGTGTTTTAATATATGCATAAGGTAATACAATATATTTCTAATGTATGTTTTTTAATTATTCAATTAAATACAATATATCACAATGGTACACATATTTGTAAAAAATTTTCAAACTTGTTGATTATAATCACTTTTATAATTGATTATAATTTCGGATGGTTTTATCATTTGTAATGACTGGGCTGCAGGTCTCAGTTTGCATGTCTCAGTGTCAGATTTATGATCAGCTGTAGAAACGTGAAGAAAACATTTTAGCTTTTCATCCATTTTAGTTTTCAACGGATTCTCAAATACTCTTATGTGCATATTTTATACCTGTAACTTAATAACAATCACAGTTTAGGCTATTAAGTATTTTTAATACTGCAATGTTTATTAATTACATTTATTATTGTATCAGTGCATATTTAATAATCACTGCACTGCCTCTAAACAAACCAAAATGGAGGAATTTTAACCAAAATGGAGGCATGTGCAATTAAAGCACATTTGATGTTTGATGGAGTGGACAGTCAAACACTGAAAAATGAGAGAGAGGCCCCTGACTAGTAAATAGTGAATGGTTAAGCTCTTACAGATGGACTGTAGCATGTTGTGAAAGTTCTTTTAGTAATCCATGCAGCCACTGGTAGACTTTCTGTTAAACTTTCTACTGAAAGTTTTTTATTATGTTGATGTTTATAAGAAAATTAACTTTGCAGCTGCTTCAACAAAGAGAGGCGAAGGATTCATGCGTCCAGCTGCGCACACACACAGCAGGGAAGCTGACTGTTCCACACACTCACACACACACACACACACACACACACACACACACACACACACACACACACACAATGGCACATGGCTGTGAGACTATAAACAGCTTTAATTACTCATGATGTGGAAGACTGCTGGCTTTGTTTCTTGCCTGAGCCCTGAGCAGACTGGAAGAGTTTCCAGGGTTACTTTGTAACTTATTTTGTTACTTTGCAGCCAGAGAGAAGGTAAAGACAAGTGACAGAGAAACTCATCTCACCATTAGCCATATATTACCTGACTTTGACCAGTGAGTAAAAAATGATGGATGATAATCAGATTTGCATTTATATTTGAGCTAATTGAAACAGACATTGCAGTCATGCTTTTATAACTATTATATGATGGATTTCACTTTGAAAGTTTTGGAAGTGTGTTGTGCATTTTGTTTGCTTTGTGTTTAGCATGACGTGTGTCACGGTCACCTTTGGTTTGTTCACTGAGTGCTTGCAGAAAAATTATTGCAAAACTGTCTGGTACTGAAATGTATTCTGTTGTTTTTTAAGTTGTTTTTAAACTATATAGAAATAAAATGTAATTTTATTGAAGTTAGAAAGGCCAGTTTTTGCTATTTGTGTAGAAGGTCCAAAGGTTTGTGACAACTTGTGAAAGTGGTTTTATTTTACTTTTGTTCATGTTTTGTTCTACATTTAACGATATCCTCAGCTTTGCAATTTTCCTGAAGAAACTTATTTTAGAATAGTCTGAATCAAACAATTGAGTTTCTCTTTCTCTCTAATGACAGAAAGCGCTTGAGCTGGTTTCTTTGTGTAAAACTTGATCCATATATTTCCAGCCTAATTTGAGAAGTTTCCAAACAGCAACTTGTGTGCTTCAGTGGAAGCAGGAAAATCTGACCTTTCTTACAAAAGAGATAAGAAATACTGGCAAGAAATAGTGCAGAATTTCAAATATGTTTTATTTATTTTATGTCATGATGTGACTTTATTTTAAATATTTCAAAGTGTGCTTCTGTTTACTTCCAGGATCAGGTGAGATTTTGGATCCCTGATATTTAATGTTCAATGTCTGAACCCCACGAGCACTGAGGGATGGCGGTCTCTAGACAGGAACACATTGCTGATCAGTCGACAAATGAAGGGACGGAGAAGCCAAAAGATGAGGCAATCTACCTGAAGAGGCGCTTAGGACTCCTGCCCTCCATTTCCTTTATTATTGGCACGGTAGTGGGCAGTGGAATCTTTATTGCCCCCAAAGGGGTGTTGATGAACTCGGGCAGTGTGGGGGTCTCCCTGCTCGTCTGGACTCTGTGTGGTGTTCTCTCTATGTTTGGTGAGCAACGTCTCATTGACTTTTAGCTCTGTGCTTGCACAATGATCCCAGCTAACAATTTTAGGTTGCAAGAATGTTTCCATTAAGAGACAAAAATGTTAAAAATATTATTTTGAATATTCTAGGAATGTCCTGTTTTTTAACAATGTATTAATGTTATTGCTTGGTTATATATGAATGTTATTCAAACATGTTTTTATTCTGTAATGTTAAAACATTCCCCCTAACAATTTAAGAATAACATTTTTGATATATGATAAAGCATGTTGTACTCATGTTGCTGCAAGAACATTTTGGTCTTTTTTATCTAGATAGAATGCTAAATCTAAACACAGTAAATCAGTTTCTGTGTCTGGGGTCTCTCTGGTGTTATTGTCAGGTGCTCTGTGCTACGCTGAACTGGGTACAAGCTTTTCGAAATCAGGGGGTCACTACACCTACCTGCTGGAGATGCTGGGGCCCCTGCCTGCCTTCCTACGTCTCTGGACTGAATACATATTCATCAGGTGTGTGTCTGCGCATACAGCCTTCATATTTTGTTATTTTGCTTAATTTGTGAGGAGTTCTCTTGATACTTTTTCTTTCAGACCTGCAGCGGCCTCGTATGTGTCTCTGGCATTCGGCCAGTACGTAGTCGAGCCGTTTTTTATGCCCTGCGCAGCTCCAACACTTCTGGTCAAACTGGTCAGCATCTTGGGAGTCAGTGAGTAATTTTTCAATCAATATAACATCACAATGTAGTTCGTACAATGTACTCTGAAAGGTCACTCCCTGTACCCTATACCCTATGTAGTGCACAAAAGAAGAGCCAGCCATTTTGTAGTGGTGTCTGAAACTGTAGTGGATAATATGAAGTGCACTAATTTACTCCCACAATGCACTGCAGTAACACGTATATAAGTTATGCAGCTCAAAAATACCCACAATGCACTCTGAGACTCGCACCTCATATATTCAGCCCTTTTGGTGCACTCAGTGGTTGCTCACTTTTCTTTTTCGTTCACTCCTTCAAGTTGACTATATTAGTGAAGTAATAATAGGAATTGTGAACAAGGGTGTATAGGGGACGATTTTGGACACAGCCATAGCCTGTGAATGAAGAGCTCTCACTTTTATCGCAGTCTGTTCTGTCTTTCTCTTTAGCGTTCGTGGTGGTGGTGAACTGCTGGAGCGTTTCTTTGGCAGCTCGTACGCAGGTCTCACTGACGTTCATCAAGATGTTTGCTCTGATTCTCATCATTATTCCAGGAATCATGGCTTTGGCTAACGGTGAGAATCATGTCAAATGTACCGCAGCTTCAGTGCACTCAGTGGCGGGAAATTGACATGATGTTCCCATTTCTGGTCTGTTTCAGGGAAAACAACAAATTTCCAGAATGCATTTGATTCAGAAACTTTATCACTGACCAAACTTCCGCTGGCATTTTATTCGGGACTCTACGCATATGGGGGTTGGTGGGTATTAACAGTGACAGTGAGAATCAAGGGTTTCAAACAACTATTCCTTAAATGTTTCTGGTTTTCCTCACAGGTTTAATTTAAATTTAATAACTGAGGAGGTTATTAATCCTAACAGGTACTGACAACTCTTAAATATAATTCTTATATTGGTAGATTGTTCTCAATTTAAAATATTTTAAATGTTTATTTCTTGTGTATTCTTGTTAGAACAATCCCATTGGCCATCATTTTCTCCATGGTTATGGTTACCGTGTGTTACGTGTTGGTGAATGTGGCATACTACACCATGATGACAGCCGATGAGCTGTTGTTGTCTGATGCTGTGGCAGTGGTCAGTGGTGAATCGCAGACTCTGGAGATTTCAGTAAATAAATGGATTTAGTTTGGAGTGTCTGTGTAATGACTGTGTTGATGCATTTTCTCTTTCAGACGTTTGCGGGTCGTGCTCTGCAGGGTGTGGCACATGCGGTGCCCGTGCTGGTCGCACTTTCCTGTCTCGGGACTCTCAATGGTGGATTTTTTGGTGCAACCAGGTAAAGTTACCCGTTTTCTCTCCTGTTTTAACTCCTGTTTAAGATTATGGTGAATGCATAGCTGGAATCTTTTGTTAAAATCCTTTCTTTGAAGTTCAATTTCTGTTTCCTGTAGATCTGTTGTTCAGTTAGTCTTTACGTCTTTGGCATTATCAGTGAGCCACTCCTAAGATGCTGTAATTGTGTTTCTGCAGGATGTTATTTGTAGGAGCCAGAGAGGGTCACATGCCGGCCATCTTTTCCATGATCCATATTCGCCGCCATACACCACTGCCTGCTATACTGTTACTGGTACAATAAACTAATCTATCCATCCATCCATGCCTGGTTCTCCTGTGAACTTTCTCCTGATGTTTTGCAGTATCCTCTGGTGGTCGCCATGATAGTACGAGGAGACATCTATCAACTTATCAACTTCGCCTCTTTCTCACGTTGGTTTTTCATTGCCTTGACAACCCTGGGTTTGCTCATCCACCGATACAGATTCCCAGATCGTCCCAGGCCATTCAAGGTTTATTAAAATGGCTGAATAATTTTCTTACTGATGTATTTTTTGGGGTGAATTAACTGTTATGACTGTGTTTAGGTCCCTCTGGCCATTGCGGTTAGCTTTACCCTGGTGTGTTTCTTCATCGTGGGCTTGTCTTTGTATTCGGACCCCTGGAACACAGGAGTCAGCTGTGCCCTCACAGTCGCAGTTGTGCCTGTGTATTACCTGACGATGAAGAAATTATGTATACCCGACCGCTGGAAGAAAACCTTCAGTGAGTTTTCCTCATTGTTACTACTACAAACAAATGCAAAGCACTTTTATGCCGTAAATGCAAAGGTTAAAGCCTAATAGAAATAAAATTTACTGTTGTAGCAGAAATATTTTAGGCATATTGTCAGGACAGCTAAAACCACTGACCTCAACTTCCTCCTCTGTAGATTATTACTGCCTACATCTGCAGATCCTTCTGGAAGTAACACAGCAGGAAGTTCGGACCTACTGAGGGAACATTTACCAAACACGGGAAATTCAAGCAGTACCATAATCACTAACAGATTAGTGTTGCAAAGAGCATCAGAGTTTTGAATGTTTAGTGACATTTACTTGGGCAGACGTACAATTCATCAACCAGATATACGATTATTACCTGCTGGATAGTCAAATGGGTGCAAAAATCCCACAGACTTCCATTATAGGAGGGACCAGAGTCATATTTAGAGTGAATATCATTTAAAAATCTACTTTATTTTCAAAGACAGTAAGTATGTCACCAGGCTATTCTGTTGATTTCTGAATATTTGTTGCATTAATTCACCAAGAAACACAAAGATGTGTTTTTATAAAGTATCCTTTTATTCAGAAAAAAGAAGTACAACAGGAAGAGAAACCAAATGGTGTGCTTTGTTGTATATGATAATTAACCTCTAGAGTTGCTGTGCTAGTTCAATAAAAAGCCAAGAAGATAGCAATGGTCATATTTTAAAACAGATTTCAACTACAAAATGTGTCACTTGTTAAAATTATTTCAATGACAAGGTGAAAGACTTTTAGCGGCAAAGTGAATGAGGATCTTGCTGAGAAAAGTCATTTATATCAGCAGAGGACAGAAGAAAATAACACTACTTTGATATCTTACAAAAACTGTGGCCACTAGCACCATATACTATCAGCTGTGTTGTTTTTGTATTGTTTTTACTCTTAATAAACTACACGTTCACCTTCTAATCACTCTACACATGAAATGCACATTAAAATCTTTGTAATAAACGACAAATCCTGGTCATTTGAAAAATGTCTTCGTTCTTGATAACAAATATACGTGAACGCAGAAAACCAGCAGCAGAGCTGAGAGGCAGTATTTGTACATGCTTGTAACCATGAGAACACACAATACAGTCCATATATATCCCAGAACAGTAAAAAACAAAACAAAAAGTGCATCACCTGTAAGACCATCTGTGATCAACTAAAAACCTTTTATTCTAAGAAGATAAATGTGAGGTTTTGCATACAGATGGTTTTGTTCTTTATTAGTTTTATTAAAATATTTTTACAAATGATTTTGTTTTTTTACTGGGAATCTATCTGGGTGTTTATTATGGGTCATTTCAGTCTCTAAAGCACTTAAAATCACTCCAAAACAAAGAAAACTGTAAATTTTTTGCAGGGTAGTGTAAATTAATTATACTGATAAATCTGTATGTCCACTTACATATCTTAAAATACTCTTTCACACTCACATACATATATTATAACTTGTGCAAATGTGTGTAATTACACAACTTGTGTGTAATTATATCTTAAGTACATTCATCACCAAACACGCCACCAATAAAGCAAATAAAGACCTGACACAAAACATACAAAGGCAGTTAAATAACATTTTCTAGAAGAAAGAAAGAAATAAAGAACATACTTATAAAACAGAAGAAAATATATGTACAGTAAGTTCAAGAGAAAGTAAATAAGAATTAGAGGCAGTGTGAGTAGCTTGGATAAAGATCTGGAATGCTACAAAATTCCGGTCAATTCAGCTCTGGAATAATTTGGGACCAGCTGATGTTGGCCATGCTGAGATCTTCGTCCTCCAGGCCAGAGAAGCTGATATCCACTAGGATTTTACTCAGGCTGTCATTCAGGGTATCCAGGACGAGACCCTCGGTAAGCGAGCGGTTGGCAGGCCCCACCTGCAGCTCCCGTGAGCAGGTCGGGGTAGAGCGCCTTGGTGAGGGACGGGCGGCAGTGAGCAACTCTCGGGGCGAGCTGAAAAGCGGTGACTCTTTGAAAGGTGTGCTGTTGAAACTGAAGGGCGTGTGATTGTGTCGTTGTGGGGTGAGCTGCGGCCCGGTGGGCGTATGGATTGGGCTGAAGTCCAGCGTGCCTCCTCTTCTAACAGGAGTGATTCTCCAGGGTTCCAGAGCTGTGGGTAGCTTACTGGGTGTGGAGGAAGACGGGTGGCTGCTTTTGATGGGGGTTTTAAAGGTGTACTCTCTGTAAGGGCTGTCGGGCATGGTTTTAGTGTCCAGGTCAGGCTCTGCCTCCTGAGTTTCCTGAAAGGAAGAGACGTCAGAGACCACACCTGAATCAAAGAGAGTGCTGTTGGGGTAAAGCAGGACGGGTTCCTCAGTGGTTGGTGAGACCAGCCGCTGTTTTCGACGAGAGCTGCTGTACTCTCGCTGCCTGTTTTTTGGGGGCGGAGCTCCAGATAGCACAGGAGTCAAAGACACACCTAAAGGCTTCTCCTTCAGCTCTTGAGTGGCAGGTGTACACAGCATCACAGACGTCACGTTGTTCTGCGAAACCTTTTACAAAACACAAAAATTAGACAATGCTGCTCAAGACAAATTACTCCAAGAAACCAGGTCAGCCGATCTAAGCGTGGACCATTCAAAAATCATCCATGTAACAAGACCATCAAAAGCTGCTTGGTGGTCTGATTGTTCATCTTTCATAAACTGAGATGGACAGACTGTAGGTTTTTACCTTAGGGGCAATCCGGACACGCTTCCCCCCTCCACTAGAGCTGGGAGTGGAGGAGCTGTGTGGAGAAGTGGAGAGAGACATTGGGCTGCTGGACTGCAGGATGAATGACTGAGTCAGAGGAAGCTGGATGGGAACCAGGTATGAGTCGGTCCGAGGCAGTAGAGGCTTCATCCTTCTCTCTGAGAGTCAGTGGAGATCAGTTACCATCAGAAAACAAAACTAAGCCATGTTGTTTCTCACCAGGGTGTCATAACCCAGGATTGAGAGCAGTGTTAACATTGTTTAACCCAGGGCTAAAGGGGTAGTTCACCTAAAAATGAAAATTCTTCCATCATTTACTCACCCTCATGTCATTCAAAACCTGTTTGACATTTTTGAGGAACACAAATAAAGAAGTTTTGAAGTATGTTGCCATCTATTGACTTGCATTGTTAAAATATTTTCTTTGGTGTTCCACAGAAGAGAAATGTCATACAGGTTTAAAATAACATGAGAGTTAGTAAATGTTAGAAAAAGTTTCATTTTTGGGTGAACTATCTTCTAAGTGTAATGTAAGATAAATACCTGTGCCGGCTGTAGGTATCACTTTCTTCTGCTCTGCTGAAAGTCGTGTCTGTTGCTATGGAGATAATAAAAGAACACAATTTATAGCCACTGTCTCAGGGCAGAGTGTCTGTGATTGAACCGGACCCTTAGAAGATTTAAGGGTGGTTTCAGGCTGATCACCCTTCCCTTCCTGATTATCTCTATGAGAGAATGAGTTAGAATAGGAAAACAGGTCTTACTTGATAACCAGCTTGTGTGGTCTGAGGGCAACTGGAGGACACAGAGTCAACCGAAGGCTGTTGGGTGAGCCAGGAAATGAGACATGTTTGAAAGTTTTTTAGGCAGTCAAAGAGATCACACATGGGCAGCTTGTGAAATGAAGTTATGCTGTGTTTTATTTTTAGGGACGATGTCTAAGGGCAGACACATACCTTAAAGACCTGATCCAGGGTCAGACAGCGATTTGCTTCTGGACGGATCGTCCAATAGGAGATCTTGCCATCAGGAGACGTCTCACGGGTAAACATATCGTGCAAAGACAGATTGTGACGTATGGAATTCTAAATAAAAAAAAAAAGGCAAAGCAATTCACATTTAGAAATCTTACATCTGGGGTTACTGCATAGTGTTTTGTTTGTATTTGCTACCTTCCAGCCAGGTTTTGCTACATTTTTGAAGTATGGGAAATGGTCTTCAATCCAGTTGTAAATTTCCTTCAAATTCATCTGTCTGTTTGTTTTACTGTTGATAGCAAACTGAATCATGGCCATGTAGGAATAAGGAGGTCTCTCAGACTGAGGGCCCTTCACCGTCTCTGCACCTCTGCGTGGCTGACGAGAGAAAAAACAAAGAATTCAAATTCGATTATGACATCATAGCTGAAGGAGCTTGAAAAGCCATGATGTGTTTGCAAGATAACACAAAATATGCAAAACTGGACTGGTTTGTATCACCCCGTACCATCCAGTCCAGAGAAAATACTCATCCTCATGTCATTCCAAACCTATTTGACTTTTTTACTCTGTGGAACACAAAAGAAGATATTTTGAGAAATGTCTCAGTGGATTTGTGTTGATACAATGGAAGTCAATGGGGCCACTTTTGTTTGATTGCCAACGCACTTCAAAATATCTTCTTTTGAGTTCCTCAGACGCAAAAAGTCACACGGGTTTGGAATGACATGAGGGTGAAGAGTTTTCATTTTTCGTAATTGAACTAGTTGAACTATCCCTTTATGTTGTGCACCTGTGGAGTCTGATGACAGCTGCTCAGGTTTTCTTTGCTGGGGTTCTGGTTCGGTTCTGTTTTGAGTCCATCTGTGCCTATTTTTCCCAGCCACTGGATATTGGTCAGGCTGTCATCAAGCAGTAAACGCTCTGTCTCTTTTTTCACTAATGACATAAGGGAAAAAACATTATTTAAAAAAAAAGATAAAAAAACTATTTTATCATTTACTACTATTAACACTTACAAGTTTTTAAGGTGGTCTTATCATCCAGGGTGCCGTTTCCTGACACATCGCCCTGAGGTCCAGCTAGTGTCATACCACCTCTCCCAGAATCAGCTCCGGGTGGCACAGAACAGTGCCCAAGCCTGTTACCTTCCTCCAAACTGGTGCTGCCACTAAGCAGGATGAACTTGTTGCGCCCCTGGGGTCCACACTCCTTCCCCTTGGCTGTCAGGGCACTAATGACGCTCTGGAGATCGGCTTCTTTTGGGATCACCACCACCTGAGTGTCCGGCATGGTGGGATGGTCCATGACACGAATGCCATCGGGGCAGCCGCGGGCGTTGGAGGGTGTCGGGGTGGTCTTACAGCGTGGCCCATCCGTCTCATCACAGCCAGCATCAGACTCACTCTTCTTAAATGGCAGTTTTCTTCTCTTCAGTATGATGGGTCTCCTTGGGCTGTCCCTCATGGTTTGCTCTGATCACAGCAATCAGCCTGTCTGATGACTGTCTAACACAACAAAACAAACCAAACATGGATTAATGACTCCTTTAAAACCATTTTCTCGCGTAGTATAACATGCATATATAACATTTATACTGATACAGATGGTCCATGAAATGACAATCATTGTCACAATCCGATCATGCACAAATGAACACACTTACTGTATACTAAATATCATACATATTTACAAACCGATTACACTCTCTTATTTGATCTGTAATGTTATTGTTATGACAGATCCTTTACAAAAGCAGGTTTGTTAAATAATCTGCTTTTCTTTAACCGGTCTGCGATCTTAGCTCATTATTGTGAATATGAATGCATCGGATTATTAAAATATAAATGATCTTCCTTTATCATCTGACATGACACATTCATCTGCCCAAGCTACTGTGCACGACTTATTCATTATAAAACAAAAACTCAAACCTTCACATCATGTCAGCCGTGCAGACGATGGTTTATCCGTATTTATGTGGCATTAAACGATATAAATTACCCCACAGATTAAAACTTTGGGGTAATTTCTATGGGGGTAAATGAAACACGGGTCCCGGGACAGAAATTTTGAATTTTGGCGCAGTGGTGCGGCGCATAGTCACGTGATCCCACAACAGCCAATAGAGGAAGCCCGTGGGCGGAGTCACTACAAGACGAGCGGCGCTGTTTTTCCGTGTTCCTCCGCTAGGGGGCGTCGTGTGGCTCAGCAGAACAACTTGCTAGCAAACTTTATATTACAAAAAGCGATGACTGTGTAAATAAAAGTACCAGAGTTTAGTTTAAACTAGTTTGAAGACGAAGCATTATGCAGCTACGTGTAACAACGAGTTATTATCGGACGCTGGAGGTCGACGACATTATCGGTAATAGAAACCTACGCGCGAATCGAAAGTGAAAGTTAATCCGCGTCCGCGCATGCTGACGTGTTTACATTTGGTCGATCACTGCATGCAAAACCGGATTAAAGGAGCAATTGCAACAGGCTAGTGCGAGGACGATTAAACCGGAGTGAAACATTAACGCAACGTTAAACTTCATTCATGCGTCCTGGATCAATATGGCTTTGTGTTATGTGAGCTATCGTGGCACGAGGGATTCTGGTAAGTCAAAACTTACTGAGCAAAACTTAAAAGTTATTGAGCAAGTGCGTAAGAGATCCGTGTTCAAAACAGTAAGTTTATAGCGACTTATAATTGGAGCTGTCGGGTCGGATTTCCCAGGAAATGGCGTCATGGTTCATGTTTCAAACAGAGATGGCGACAGAGAGCCGAAAGTTACGGATTGCATCTTTAATTAGACTGCACACGTTTTATATACAGATTTAGATATGACAGGTTTATCGATATTTGATGTTGTTATTAGTAAATGATCTCTTCTTGTCCTGAAGTGAGAGGTCTTTCCAACAGCACCCTGTCCTGCTGTATTAACGCTTTGCTTCAGTCGTTCTCGGCCACCACAGAACTGCTGGAAATACTAAACAGGTACAACTTTATTTTTTGTCTTTCTCTGTTGCTGTAAATGTAAAGTTACACAACCGATATTTTTGTCCCCGTGAGCTTTACAATGACCAGCTATAAAAGTGGCTTTACGAGACTAAACTGTGGTGAATATTTGCATGAGATGGTACAGATAAAGCAAGTTGTCGTTGTGTTTAAAGATGGCATCCGTCAGATGAGGATGAGCTGAATAATGTACCTGTGCAGTTGAAGAACGCTCTGGATGCCATGAAAGACAAATCACATCCTTCTCCACACATAGGCTTACTGGCGTGTCTTCATCATCACTCCATACACTGTATGACTGATTCACTATATAGTCCGTTAACCTTTTCACCTGAAGCCATAAAGCACTGACCAGTCTGACCTCTGTGTGTTTTTTATTGTATTTTAGGCTATACTCTACACGACGCTGATGAAATATTCCATGTTATACTCAGTCTCGCCCAGAAACAGATGCCTGATAAAGACCTGGTGGGTTACTGCTGAAGCTGTCTACATTTATACACATATGTATTGACATTTAAATACACATAATACGTTGTTTTGCTCTCTCAGGCTCAGGAAATCAGGACACTGTATGAGATAAAGATGGAGACCCAGGTGACGTGTGACACATGCAAATCCATTACTAAAATGCCCAACTCATTGTTCAGTCTCCCGTTGGCGATCCATGAAGGGAGAAACACTCTGGTAAACATGTTTAAGATTCCTGAAGCGCTTTCAAATCAATACCAGATCTTTTTCTGTCATTGATTTTAGTCAAATAGTTTGCTTTATTCCAAAGTCCATTGTCTTGGACAATTTATTGACAATTTAACACATTATCTTGAGAAAATTACACTTTTCATGTTGTTTAGGAGAGCTGCATCCAGTCTTTCTCCCAGCAGCAAACCCTGATGGACGGTGACGAGTGTTTCTGTGACACGTGTGCAGAGAAGAGGCCCTCCACACATGTATGTGCTTTGCTAACCTTTCCTTGGCAGTTTACCAGATAACATTTTAATAACTGTTGTAAATGTCATTAACTGATGTTAACATCCAGTAATATGGCAAATCTAATAACATTCAACTGGGTTTTAGCACATGCTGAGTTTTTGACTTTTACCTTGGCGATAAGATAATTGTTTTGAGTTTCACTGTGATTTATCTTTGTTTTCCATGCAGACAATGAAGTTTGTCTCACTGCCAGCCGTGCTAAGCGTCCACCTGAAGAGATTCAGAAATGATCATGGCTTCATCAGAAAGCTGGAGAACAAAGTCGCCTTTCCTGACACACTTAAAATGGACATTTTTTATGCAGAGCCATCAAAAAATGTATATATAGCCTTACTGAATGAGTTTCAGTTCTCAGGTTGTAATACTATAACTTGATTAATGCATGTATGCTTTATTTTTTCACAGGCTGATGAGTATTACAGTCTCTTTGCTGTCATAGTGCATGTAAGAATGGCCATATTTGACCATTACACGGCTTATATCCGCCCCAGTCAGTATCAGGAGTGGTTCTATGCTGATGACAGCTTTGTTCGACGGGTAAGACGGAGTCATTGACTGATTTTCTGATCTGAGACCAAGTTTATTAAAAAATACAAGTCTAAGAGAAGATAATGTCAAGACTGATAGGTCATTTTGTTATTAATTATTATTTGATATAAATTTTTTAATTCATTTGTCTTAGGCGACCTGGGCAGAAGTGTGTAAAACATTTGAAGGGTATGTTAAAAACAGTAACACTTTTGAATTTGCTTAAATAATTTTCATCTTATCATAAACACTAAATGAGAGTAATGGATACTCTGTTTTAAGACTGTTTACAGGTTTTGATTATAGTTTTGTACATTGTTTTAGAAGAAAGACGGCCTACTTGCTTCTGTATCGGAAGATGAACTGGAGTACATCTGGATAACAGAAGGGATCTCTGATCATCTGAACACACAGCTCTACATTATATGGCTGCATGCATAAACTCTTTTGATAATGGGACCAAAGTCTATTTATAGTTACATATTTTGTTTTGCATAGAAATGTGGTGGTATATAAATCAGTATTTAGTTTAATATGTATAATACATATTTTCTCTTTTACATAGAGTTCATACAGGACATTGTTTTGGGTAGCATTAAATATTGCGTAGTTTTGGGATTATATTTGACTAAATATAACACTGTTTTGGCATAATATTTACACGCTCAGAGTGAAATATTATGAAAATATTTACACGCTATACATGTGAAATGCATAGCGCATACTGGACCGGTTTAAGTAAATGAAAGGAGACTTTTATTTTGAAAAGCGACCGTGACTTTTATTTTGAACAGCCACCATGCCACGGCGTTTCCCCCGCACGTCTTGAGCGAGCATTTATGATCTTGACTTGTAGGTGAGCGATGCAAATATAGAAATTAAATACATATTTCATACAGGAAGCTTTAATACCTGGAAAAACATTACGTTTTATTCTTAGTAATTCGGATAGACAGTATTTTATTTTATGATAGTATCTCATTTCCTCATTATCTTATTCGGATGTTAAGGGGCTGTGGTGCATAAAGTCTTTATATTGTGATTTATTATATTAAAATATTTTCTGTCTCTTTGGGGTCTGTTCATCTCAGGTTCAGGAGAAAATACTTAAAAATGGCCAATCCACTGAGAGGAGAGGTGGTCAGATTGTATAAAAACGTAAGGATCATATGTGTCACACACAGGCTTTTATTCTCTTATACACAAATATGATTTAGTTATCATATATTTAAACTGCAGAGTCACAAAACAAGATGCATAAAGCTCTCGATCATCTAATGCATTTCATTTATTTCTCTTGAAAAGCTTCTGTATCTTGGGAGGGACTATCCGAAAGGCACTGCGTACTTTAGGGAGCGTCTAAAAATAGCCTTCATGAAGAACAAAGACGTCACGGATCCTGAGAAAATACAAAAGCTGATAGACCGAGGAGAGCATGTGATTAAAGAACTGGAGGCCATGTACTTCCTCAGGAAATACAGGACACTGAAGAAACGCTATTACGAACCAGAGCACTGATCTGTGATCAGGTTATTACATGTGCCAGACTCGCGTCAAACGTTCAGTAGTTTTCAGTGGATGCCTTGTTTGTGTATGGCCGTATGTATTTGATGTATAATATATTTGCATACATTAGATGCATACTTAGTTTATTTTTACTGCTGCTGTTTGCTTCATGATTAGACATAAGAGAGTTGTATGGTGAGACAGTTTCCTATGTATATATTTTAAAAGGAGACATTGTAGAAACATTTTTAGTTGTATAATGTTTTAGGAAGGAGGGTGAGCTGATAACTCTACATCACAGAAAGCAAGGTTGGTTTTTCCGAATGATTTTTCTAGCTCTCGAACCAGATTCACCCTGCCCGCGCTTCCTGAAACCTGCAAGCGCAAATAATAGAAAATCATCATACAGAGTGTGTAAGGTATGTCTGTTTATACATGCATTAAAATGTATTCTCACCTTTTCTTTCAGTATATTGTAGGCTTTGTAACAGGTGAGGTCCTCTTTTGATAGCGTGAGTCCAGGCTGCAGTTTCAGCCGTCTGCCTCCTTTGAGACAAATGTAAAAAATGTGCAGAAAATGTGTGATCAGCTATTCAGACCAAGGGAAGTAAAACGGAGTGCTTCAGCTGTGAGAAACGAATGCAGATGTCTCGTACCTGTGAATACACTGACAATAAGACCCACAATAACGACAGCCAGGGTTCCCATGGGGCAGAAGTAGAGGTATGAGAGAGAGTACAAATGATCAGCCAGCCAGGGCCTGTTGAGAAATCAACAGGTGATTGTTACAGATCGACTTATTGTACATTCTGACGCCAGCTGGTTTTTGATATGCAACTGTATCCACCTGTCTATTTCCTCTGGCAGTACAGAATCATCTATGGTTCTCTCAGTGGGGCCTATGGTCCAGTTTAAACCTTCTGCTGGTATGGTAAGGTTACAGCCGTGTGTTGAGAGAGCCAGTGGTCTGCTGTTCTCTGGTAGTGGATGGTATATTTGTGCTCCGATACACACCCACAGAGAGAGAGCGAGTCCGGACAGCAGCCCAGCTAATCCACCCTGTAATGCCAACCAGACTTTTACATTTTCTGGAAACGACATTTTTGTCTGTACAAAAACAACAAATGCCACTATTTGCATAAATTCTACAGTAGGCATGCTGACCTTTGAGTTGGCACAAGGAAACAAGACAGCGAGAGAAAACAGACCGAGCAGTGGTCCACCAATCACTCCTACGATGCTAATAGCAGCCTGTTGAGCAAACAGACAGACATTTTGAGAAATTAGCTTCAACCACCTTATTTATTTGTTTATATGTTTTTCACACACCTGTAGCATCCCGCCCATCAAAGATGCAAGACCAGCCATTCCAATGCACACAACGCCGTAAAACAAACCTGTGATGGAGAAGATGATCAGATGTGTTGTGTAAAACTGTTGTGTGTTTTCTTGGCTCAAAGAACAAAGATTCACTCACTCATGCCCTTTGAAGCCCAGGAGAGCTGTTTCTCTGTCAGACTGAGGTACGGTCCCATTAAATCTGCAATAGTTACTGCAGCCAGAGCATTAACACTGGAGGAGACTGTACTGTAGGAAAACATAATTAAAACGTTTTCAGACTGCTATACTGTCAGAAATATCTATAATACTGCAAGTGGTATTACAGGACAGTTAAAGGTATGGTAGACAATTTCAGAGAGGTTAACAATAGCAAGCTAGCTTTGAAATTGTTAGATCCCACCCTTCCTTCAAAGTGCTCTCCAAAGCCACGTCTTCTCCAATAGTGGGCAAAAGTAGGCACATACATAGTTTGATGAGAAGTATGACATGCTATCATTGCACTTGGACCAAACGCAATGATTGGGCAAACATAATATTGTCCTGCACCTTGCACAGAAGATTTATTAATATTTAAATATATTTATACCACTTTATTTAGTGATTAGTGACTACCATGCAAGACTTTTCAACCAGCATAACAAAAATGGCTTTAATGACATGATGGTGTGGAAACCTTAAAACAAACCTTAAAGTGCCACTGTATGCCGATGCCACAAACAGTCCAGGAACACCAGGGTATTTCTTCAGAATATCCATTACCAGGTATGGCATTAGCTAATTACATATTACAGAGAGATATGTAGAGAATTATGTGTCGGACATGAATGTGGCATATGACATAACAGAAATAAGCAAAAATAAATACTGCATGTATGAACAAGATGTATAAACATGAATAAGATGTATAAACATGGTACTGTGTGTCATACCTGATCTTGAGCAGACACCATATTTGCAGTCCATGGATCACAGTTTTTATAAATGGAGTATAAACACAAGCCACTAAAAACTGCACATAATGTAATAGCCAGGAGTGACACTAAGTTAATGTATAAAGCCCTGGATACACAAAACACACAGAAAAAAGAATAAAGTTTCATATTGTGCTTCTTCTAGATGAATCTGAGTATGCTATTTTTGCGGTACTCACATCTTGGCATGCAGCAGTGTCTTGCATGATATGTATCTTTGCACCTGAGCTTGGTTGATCCCGTAGACGCTGGTCCAAAGGAAAGTTCCACCCACTGTAATAGTCCAGAATGTGTGTCGTCTCAGTGGGTTGGGATCAAAGCTGAGAGGGGTGGGCACAACATGAGTGAAGACAAATCTAGAATGATGCTGTATTCTTGTACCTGTCGTTCATCTCATTACTCACTCCCATAAATTAAGCCGACCGCTGTGGGCGGAGTCACTGATGATGGTGGAGACTCCGCCCTGCAGCAGCACTGATTGAATGATGACAGCCAAGAGACCAGCCAACATGATGCCAACCTGGAACACATCTGTCCAAACCACTGCCTTAAGACCACCCTGCCAGGTTATAGGCACTGTCATTTATGATCCATAATTTATAGATGTTTTACCACAGAACAAGTGCTACTGTAATTAAATGTAAACATGCAGCATCGTGTCAAGCATGCGTTGATATTTTTATTGTTATATAAACAAAGTTGAACACCTAAATATGTCAGTAGGTTCTGCATCCTGTTTTAACAGGTGCCACTTAATCTATCTAGGGCAATTAAATTCATACATTTTTAAGTGTCCAAATTTCTTTTTGGCTACTGTATATAAATTTAAACATGTCTATTATTTTACTGATACGCAATATTGATACATTTACTAGACTCATCTGTGTATTTTGTTGCTCGTGTTTTAGTGCACTTACTAAAGAACAGTAGAGGGTACAGACTACTCCAGTTGATATAACAGCACCCCACAGATCTACACCTGTGACTGAGTGGGAAGAGAGAGAGTTCACTGTGGGTGATCAAGAACACTTGTTACACCATCCACTTAACAACTCATGGACTGCCAGACAAATGCAAGTAAACGAAGCAGAGACGTCTGGTTAATGTATTTGTGCACAATTCTTTACATGTAAGTGTAAAGAATTCAGACCTTGATTTAAAGCTAAAGCCGGCGCGTAAATCACCAGACCTGTGTAAAGTACCTGAGAGGAGAAAGACATTACATTTAATTCACTGTATTTATCAAGACAATTTAACAGCACTCCTACATAAATTACAATTGTACTGTATAGTGAAGAAACACTCACTGTTTGTATTATAAACAGAACCGTTCCAAAGAGTCGAATTACTTTATTGTAGCGCATCTCCAGATACTGGAAAAATGTATTAAAACAGTAAAGGAACAAATAATTAAGTTAAACTGCATAAGATTGCTTATATTTTTAAGAATGAGTACACTGTAGAAACATTGTAATGACATTAAAATGCTCTACCTTTTTATATTAACCATTTATATTTAGACACTGTTTGTCTGATGGCCATCATAGATAATCAACTATATTAGATCAGTTTGAGTTAAACAAAAAGCAGTATTATTGGCTTCTCACCTCATAGGTGCTTGTTATGCCCAGTCTGTAGAATATGGGCAGAAAAACCTCAGAACAAACAACCACCATTAGAACGTAAGCAAAGCAGATGAGGATGAAGACGGCTCCATACTGATACACCTCCACTGGAGTGCCCAGCACCGTTATAGCTGACATGAAGCTGGCTGTCAGGGACAGGGCCACCGGTACTGCTGTCATACTTCGTCCACCGACCAGAAACTCTGCAGAGCTTCTCTGACCTCCCCTGGAGAAGGCGAAGAACAGCCCGATGCCTGCAGAGATGACCAGCATCAACATGAACACCACATAATCCCAGGCACTGAAGGATGTTGAGGAAGGTCTACTTGTCATCTTGGTTTTCTTCTGAGAAATCTGTTGGGGTTGCAAGGCAGACTTGGCAGGTGCTGTTGCAAAATATTTTTGGTGGCTGTTAAGAATTAAGCCGATTGCTCAGTTTCAGTCATGCGTGTGAGGTCTGTCCTGAAGACCCTCTCTGCGGTGTGGCCAGTCAGAGACGCAAGTAACTCATTCAGGTTATTGTTCCCTGAGCTGCATGCATGCCATCAGCCCACCCCTGTCAACTTCTTTTGGACTGCAGCCATTTTTACTGTAATCATATAGTGTATTATATTAACATACCTGTTGAATACTAAATAAAATAGTAAATAAAATAAGTAAGTTAAAGTTAAAAAACGTAAATAAAATAGAATATTGAAGAAAGTTACATTTGTGAAATATGATATATTTATAATAATTATTTGCCAAAGATCTTAATCGTTCCAGATTAAATTAAAGTTAATTTTCAGACTTTTCTTTTGAAAAATAGTAAAAGTCACCGGTTTTCCCATAATGCATCCTTCAAGATGGCGACCTCCTAACGCGGCGTGCGTATCAACAACTTTCGCCCCCGATTGCGTTAATAAATATTGTTAGTTTATGAATTGCGTTTGTTGTCGGTCTCTTAACACAACAAAATGAAGCTAAAAATCAGGCCCTCGTCTCACAAATCCGAAAACACTTACCGGGTAGGTTTCATTTTAGTGAGGAAAGTACAGACGTGATGGGAGACCCAACCACGTTATTTTCATATGTGCCCAAATCTGCAAAATTGACATTAAACTGCCTGTTTTTGACACATACTGTATAAAACACGGTTGTTTTGTGCGTGCAAACAGATAAACATAAATAAGTTTAATATTATTTCATAATATTTGGGTAGATACAATGTCTTTATGTTTCAGTTCCTCACGTTTTCTGAGAGACTCGCCAATGTTAATATTGATGTGATTCATCGTATTGACCGGACGGGAAGTTATGCAGAGGTATGCTGTTTTCAGATCAGTTTCTTGTGGTACTTCATAAGAAATGACTAGTTCACAACAATTACATTGTTATTAAACATATTGTGCGTATTTGTCCCCATCAGGAGGTGGACACCTATTTTTATGAGGGCCTAATAAAATGGAGAGACCTGAATTTGACAGATCACTTCAGTAAGTCACTTTGTAATAATGGCAGTGTGACGTGTGAGTTCTTGTACCCAACTAACAATTTTAGCTTGAAGGAAACGTTTCCACAACGTTTCCATTAAATAACAAAAATGTTACTGTGAAAGTTCTAGAAACGTTAAAAACATCCAGTTTTTAGATGCTGCATATACCTTGTTGCTTATTTATAGGAACGTTATTCAAACCTTTTTTTTTTTAACTCTGTTTAGTTTTAATACGTTCCACTAACAACTTAAGAATAAAGTTTTTCTATATGTGATATATAACATTGAAAACTGTTTTACTAATGTTACTGCAAGAACGTTTTGGAGATGTTTTAGAAAACGCTATTCAATGTTCTGTGAATGTTCCCTGTTCATTACATACGTGAGCTCTAAACTGTGATGTGTCTACAGCAACGTTTCTGCGAGAGGTGTCGGGCAAGAGTCAGTCCTTCAACATGCTGGTTTTTCACCAGAATGTTATTGTGGAGAGTCTGAAGACCCATCTGTCAGTGAAGAACAGCATGGCTTACCAGCCTCTGTTGGAGTAAGCATCTAGAAGAGCGTGTCTGTAGGGCTAAACAGATTCAGTTTGGTGTGATTAGCAACAGGGATCTTTAATTAAAATGTCATTACTGTTATTATGCAGATGTTTCAGACTGTTTCTCTTGCTTTTGCATCCAGTCTTGTGGTTCAGCTTGCCCGGGACCTCCAGATGGACTTTTACCCACACTTCTCTGATTTCTTCATCATCATCATGTCTTTGCTGGACATCCCGGACACTGAGGTGTTGGAATGGACCTTCACCTGCTTGGCTTACCTCTACAAATACCTGTGGAGGATGATGGTGAAAGATATGGACAGGATTTACAGGTGACAAAAATCACATGACAAGATTCAGATGGATGAAATCACAGATACCAGACAATACAAATAAGCACAAATAGTCACGTGTAACTGAATGTGTTATCTAATCATGGAAAAAGTATCTTTTATTGCAGATGAATACTAATAAATGCATCAGATATTTAATATTGTTGTTACTACTTTTTTTGTTAATAAGCTATTTGTTTTGTGTTGTAATGGATAAGTATTTTACTTGAAATAATGACTTGACTGTGTATATTTGTTATTTGTTTTTAAATCAGTCTTTATAGTACACTTTTGGCTCACAAGAAGGATCATATCCGTAACTTCGCTGCTGAGAGCTTTTCTTTCTTGATGAGAAAGGTGAGTCTTCAGTATTTTGTGTCATTTTATAGTAAACCGAAACAAAGTCATCACATCACATCCTCATAGACTATTATCATAGACTAAAGTGTGTCTGTTTACTCTCTCACAGGTTGGAGATTACGACGCTCTGTTTACGCTCATGTTCACCGATCTGTCTGAGCACCCTCAGAAGGCCAAGGGAGTGGGTCAGCTGATCTTTGAGATGTGTCGCGGGGTGTGCCACATGTTCCACTCCTGCGCCAACACCGTAAGATCATTGTTTCAGAAAAGCAAGACCATCTCACAGTTAACTTTTTCTCTGTCAGTAATTAGAGAGATCATTTTATTAGGCTCTTCCAGTGGTGTTGAAGAAACTCGGCCCGGCAGTTCAGCAGGATGTTGTTTTGCCTTGGGACTCCATCAAAGAAGCTCTGGATCACATGGTCGAGTCTTCAGCCAGCTACGTTGATCGAGAACAGCTTTTGTTGCTTTGGGACTCTTTACAGGTGTGTAAAGCTGTCTTACCTTCTTTAGAATAAAGTCACATGTGTTTACAAGGCAAGTTCTTATTGTACTGACTTTGTGGTCTGTTTGTGAATGATGATTTCATGGTTTGTGTTGAGCAGAACTCTCTGAAAGAAGTTCTTGGGGAGTTAGAGAATAATGCAACCCAGTCTAATGAACACTTGGAGAGACTCCTGTATATCTACCACACCCTGGTGGACCATCGCAAAGGAGCGAAGATCACCAATCCGCAGTCTGTCTGTGAGGTGACTGTGTGTTCTGTATTTCATCAATGGTTGCATCTTATTACCTGAGCATTGTTGCAACGTCCTCTGATATACATTTTTTTGTTATGTACAGACACTTCTTCACCTAGTTCAGGCATCAGAACTCTCATACTCCTGCTGCAGGCTGATTTTGCAGGTTGTCACGTCTCTGCTTATGGCGGAGAATCTGTCTTTACCTGCCAGCAGTATTCTGGAACTAGTGAAAAAGGTTTGTTTAACCTTAACCTTCCCAGATGTTTGTGTGCATGTATATCGTTTGATTTCCTGTTCTCGTGATGACATCACTTCCTTTCTGGACCCTCACTCAGGTCTTCAGCAGTAGGATGGACCGAGACCTCATTTTATCATTTTCCAAAGATATGTTTGACATGAAACAGTTTGAGAAGGTCAGTTTTAATCTGTGTAAAAGCATCTTCAGGATTATCTGCTGTCTGCTTTAATGTAACTTTGAGGAATCTACTGTATATTTCTCTAGTTGTTCCTACCCAGTTTACTGCAGTATCTAGAGCAGCTCTTCTGCAGTGAGGACTCTGTGAACAGGCACATGGTTTTAGAATTGCTGGTCAGCCTGATTCTCTCCAAAGCTCCGCCCCCTACTGATGGCTCCATGGCTTTTGAGAAGTACCCATTGGTCTTCAGTGGTCAACCTCTCGGGTACGTGCTGGGCCCTAGCACTGTTTTAGACTGCTGTGAACTGTGAAACCATAGATCAGTACAAATGAAATGCTAATTCTCCTGTAGGTCAACTGGACCTAAAAGAGACCAGTCAGTGTCTGTTCCCAAGCAGATTCTGTCTTTCATTGACATCTCTTCCGAGCAATCGCTCTCTGATCTTTCCCTCCCTTGGGCTGCACTGATCCTTCTCCCACATGTCAGGTATGAGAACCACTTACCCACAATCCTCTGTGGCAATATTCTTTGCATCTCCAGCCATTATGGTATTGTCTTTGTATGTTTTAACTATTGTTATTGCAAAAATGTATAATGCTTTATTTGTACCCCATCTTAAATAATAATATAATAGTAAAAATACTTTAATATTTATATAATGTGACAATCAAGATATTGTTTTGCAGGCCATTAGAAGCAGCGAGTGTTATACCGACAGTCACCGCACTGCTCAACAGATTACTGAAGGAAGTTTGCTGTGAAACACTGGGCAGAGGTCCGTAAAGTGTGTGTAGTTACCTTATATAGATTTATAAAACTGTAGTATGTTCCTAATACCATCCTTCTATGTCCTCAGGTGGGCTGTTCGTAGCCCGACAGGCTCTCAGTACCCTTCTGAGCTTTAAAGAGACAGCAGCAGGGTTGTCATTACTGCCAGAGGAGCTGGTCAAGAGAACTATAGCGTATGTGCCCCAGTAAAACACATTTATCTGCTTTAGATGTCAAACATTAGGCTTAAAAGGATCTTTTCTGTTAAATAAATGTTTTGTGTGTGTTACAGAAAATTCCCTATGGATCTTTCAGCGCTGTTGTTGGGAGATCTCTACTACACCAGGCTGGCACTCAGCGGTTGCTCCTCTCAGCTGTGCCATGATTCCCTGCTGCAGTTATACCAAATAATACATTACAATTTTTCCTCCAATATCTCTAAGGTGAGGTTTAGCCCTTTGTTATTGTGATCTGTGGGTAGATTCCAATATACGCATTCTAAACAGTTGACTTTTCCCCACAGATTCGTCTGCTGTCTTTAAGAATTATGTCAAACTTTGAGGCCAATTTCCCGGCGCAGGTGTTGTTTCTGAGATTTGTCAAGTTTTAAAGTAATGGCTGTGAAGAAGGCAAACCTGCAGATATCTTAAGACCTACATTTGTGTTTTCATCAGGGGGAGGACAGCTCAAACGTACAGATGGTGTTCTCCATCTGTCTGCAGGCAGAGCTGGTTCCAGCCACGGTTCAGGACTACAGAGAGAAACTGCTACACCTTTGTAAACTCCGTCATGACCTGGTGCAACCTTGTTTGCCTCAGGGACCTTTTCATGAGGTGGCTGAAGAAGCCTCCATACAGATGTTATCTTATTTAGGATTCACTTGAAAAGTGTTGTCTTAACGTTTTTTTTTTGTTGTTGTTTTAAAGGTTCCTCTTCGTTATCTCATTGCAATGTTGTTTGTGAATTTCCGACCTCTGTGGAATGCTGTAATTGATCTTTTAGTGTAAGTGCGCCACTAATGCTCAAAAACGTTACTTTCTGTGGTTTTGTTTGTGTTGAGTTATGAATCGTATGTTTTTTCTTTTTCTTCAGGTCCTACGCTAAAGAAATGGACAACAAATCATTCTGGAAGGTCTTCCACGAGCATCTGGAGATGGTCGCTGGCATAGCTGGTATGTTTGTTTAAAAATAAGTTGCCCTACCATGCCAAAGATGTAAATGAAGAAAAAATATTAAAAGATGCTTTTGGATTCTCAGAGGAAGAGCTGCAGGTAGACATTGATGAAGATGATGAGGAGGGTGAAAGAAATCAAGCCATAGGGCAGATTAGAGGCCCGGGAACAGATGTGATTGACAGCGGTGATGTGGGAGTGCTGTTTCTGGAACAACTGGACCAGGCAGGACATACCAGCGAGCGAACAGACTTCACAAACTTCCGCAGCCTGCTGTGGCAAGCCATGGCCCAGTTTCCAGAGCGTGTGGAACCACGCAGCCGAGAACTCAGCCCGTTACTGCTGCGTTTCATCAGGTGTGTGTGTAACCAGCCAGTAGCCTTCTGACCAGCATTCTACACTGAATGTTCTTCCATGTTCACTCAACACATGATATTCTCCATAACAGTCTGTTCATTGTGGTCTTTGTTTATCGGCAGTAATGAATTCTACCCGGCTGACTTGTTGGTGGCACCCACCCAAAACCTAATGAAGAAAGACAGGTCTTCATCAGAACAGGAAATGGTTGACGAAGATGATGCTGATATGGAAGAGGAGGAAAAAGAGGAAGATTCTAAACAAACCAGGAGGAAAGTGCCAAGAAGAGCGGCAGCCAAGTAAGACTATATCCAATCTTCTAACATCTCACTTATTGCGTTAGTGACTTACCTGAGGGACTAGCAACTAGATTCCCATGTCTAATATGGGAGAATGATAATCAAACATTTGTTTTCATCAAGATCTATGTTTTAATTTTTACAGGCAACTCATCGCTCACTTGAAGGTTTTCTCCAAGTTCACCAACCCTAAAGCTTTATATTTGGAGTCTGGCTTGTACAAACTGTACACACAGGTAGGGTTTCTTGAGTTTGCCTCAACATATCTTTATGAATGGCTGATTGAAACTCATATTTTCTCTGAATCCACAGCTACTGTGTCATAAAGACCAACAAATCCAGAAAATAGCCCTGGACTGCTTGATGACATACAAGGACCCAAGCATTCTGCCCTACAAGTAAGATCTCTGACACAAAAACCAGCATTCACTGTCAGCTTCTGGTGGCTTTCCAAATCTGATTTTTCTTTCAGAAACGGTAATAACTCTGTATTAGGATGAGATGCAGTAACTAGGTCAACATCTGAATAGAAGCTTTATACTCCGAGCAGATTCCGATGGTATCTACAGCAGTGCTCTTGGGTTTCCTTTAACGTTTACTCTTCTGGTTCCGGAATGCATCAATTTCCTCAGAAACTCTTTTAATCTATTATGATATTCATTTCACGTCTCTAGGTTGTTTTGAGTCACTTTATCTGGTGCAGAGAAGAAAATACCTAGAGGCAGCTCTCACTGACCTAATTTCCAGCCTTTCATATGGGAAATGTTTTAAGCATGTAAAGAGGTTTTACAATCTTTTTTCAGACATGATGTTGAGATGTTTTAAATTTCTATTACATTTCCTAAAAGTGTAAACGTATTAAATAGTTATCAGGAATATTATCTGATGGCTTAAAGCTGCACTATAGAACTGCTCTAAACATTGTAGCACTGGAGTTCCTCAGGGGTGTGCTTTTGGTCTGCAGTTATTTATTTCTGACTGATTTTGTCATGTCAATTTTCCAGAGAGAATCTTGAGAGGCTTCTAGATGACAGGCATTTCAAGGATGAGATTGTCCACTTTAACATCTCAGAGGAGGGATCAGTGGTGCAGACCTCTCACCGACCCCAACTCATCCCAATGCTAATGAGGTGTGTGTTTATAAGTGAATAGTTCCAGTGTTGCATCTGTTTCTAAGTGTGAATGTGATGCTATGAGTAATTATTTGCTTCTACAGGATTCTGTACGGCAGGATGTGCACCAGGATTGGAAATAAGTTTCAGGGGAAGGCGGGAACTGTCTCACGCTCATCCATAGTCCTGCGCTTCCTGGCTGGATGCCAGCCGGAAGAGATGGGCATGTTCATAGATCTTTTGCTTGAGCCTGTCTGTCACCATGCTGAAGGTACACACGTTTGTTTCACTATATAAAACGTAGGAACATCTTGTAGACCTTCTTGAGATTTCACACACATTAAGACATTTATTTTAGTGCTTTTTATTTAAGTACAAGATGCTAGACAGAACCGACCCGAAAGTAGTTCAGACCTTCATCAAGTATTTCTCTCCTTCCACTGTTTGTTAACCAGGACCATGTCTGGCTGCAGTGGAGCGGGCCGTAGCCCAGACAGACCCGTCTACAGTTCTTCCTGTGGGTCGCCAGCACAGTCTACTCAACATCATAGATGTGATCATCCATAAACTGGGTCACCTCATCCATATCTACTTGCCCAAAGTTCTGCAGATCCTGCTCTGTGTCACGGCCTCTGTGTCATGTGTACTGGATCACAGGGAACAGGTGAGCCAAATGCTGAAAAACATCCACATAAATCCTTTAACTTTACATACAGATCACTGTACTGTATTATCGTTACAAAGGATTCTGGGAGAGTTCATCTTTAAAGGGATAGTTCACCCAGAAATGAAATTCTTCCATCATTTTCTCAAAACACAAAAGAAGATATTTTAAAGTAGGTTGGTAACCAAACAACAGTGGCACCCATTGACTTCCATTGTATGGATACAAAACCACTGAGACATTTCTCAAAATATCTTCTTTTGTGTTCCACAGAAGCAAAAAAAGTCATACAGGTTTAGAATGACATGATGGTGAGTAAATAATGGAAGAATTGCTATCTACAATCAACTATCCCGTTAAAATCTCTTAAGAGAGCAGATTAGATCTTGATGTCCTGATATGGATGTCTCAAGCCCCACCATGCTTTGTTCTTGTAGCTGAGGCCCGGCTGTATTAAACCTCTGAAAAACTTGCGTCGTTTGGGAATTCTGCGCATACAAGACTTCTTCGATGCATTTGAGTCCTACAGCTTCACTGCGGATGAGCTGGATGCTGTTTTCCACGCTGTGGTGTGGCCTCAGGTATGTGTGTCAGGCAGCGTTTTTTTTTCATTTATACTTTTGTTTCAGTTTGAGTCAACAGGAGGTGGTCCAGGGACAGGGACAGGGACTGGTTACGTTAATGCTGGTAACTCAGATTAGTGTGTGTTTTGGTTATCAGGTGTGTCGTCTGCCGTCTGAAAGCCTTTCTGCGCCGACGCCCCTGCTGAAACTCATTCACATCTGGTGCCAAAACACTAGGTGACATCATAATTCATCAGCCAATCACCTTTCAGATAGTTACTTGCTTTGGAGTAGCCTAAAAAGAACATTTGATCAGTGTGATTTGAGCTAAAGAATCTTAATTTGTGATTGTTGTCAGAATGTGTTGCAAATTTGAAATGTCATTGAATGTTATTAGATGATTATGAATTAGTTGATTAACATTTTTTTTGTCTCTCAGATTTTCTCCTTTGCTTGCTAAGCAGAAGCCAGGCCACCCTGAGTATGACGTTCTGCTCAATGTTTTTGCTCTGTTATCCGCCAATAACGTGTCTTCCCCCACGATTGCCATGGTGATGGACACAGCCGAACGTTTGCTGAACGCTCCAAATTTCGTACCCACCGAGAACGAGTCAGAGCTGACCGTGAACGACTGCGTGATCCCAGAACCCGACCAAAGTTCTGACATCACAGGTACTGAGAGCTCAGCAGCTGTTTTGCTAATGTTTGTCACAGTATTTAAACATGTGATTTGATCTGTTTTCTCTTCTGTTTCTCTGTAGAGTCTTTGACTCTTGGTTGCCGCCTGCTACTTCCTCACGTTCCGGCCGTTCTCCGTTATCTCAGCGGAGTCGTGCGGAACTCAGAGCGGCTCAAAAAGAAGAAATTCAGAGCTCAAGTTAGCAAAGAGCTTAACATCCTCTCCAAGTACGACCATCTGTCCTCGTTTATTTACACAAGCATCTTCACGGTTCTTCTGCTTCATGTTCTGTGGAGTAATTGTGATGTATTGCTGTGCTGTTCTTCTGTTTTTAGGATCAGCAGGTTTGTGACTGATAAGGATCAGAGTTCCACGCTGATCAGTCTGCTTTTGCCTTACCTTCACAAACCAAAGACAGCTCAGGTAAAGGAAACAAAGCAGGTCTACATACTGTAACGCAAAACTAAAGCTGTAAATCAATTTAAAATTTCACACGTGTTTGCTGAGCCCTCAGCAAAGGTGGAAAGGCTTTCACAACTTATGAAATTGGCAACCCTACTAGAAACATCTCATATGGAAATATTTCCTTTTCAATCAGGAAACAGAGCTGGATATTCTCGGTACGGTGCAGAATTTGCTGAGACAGTGTTCAGAGCCCAGCACGTTCCTCAAACCCCTCAGTAAACTTTGCTCCGTTATCCACAACAAACTCCCACGTCAGGCTTTGTGTGAGGTGTTCAAGGTCAGTTCCCCTTATATTCAGACAACTTCATACATCAGATCAATCATGTTCCTATTTAAAACCTCTTCTGATGGACCTCCGATCTTCTCACAGACCCTGTCAGACATATGCAGTGACCTCACGTACATCACAGACGTTGTCATTAAGGTAAAGATTTGCTGAGCCAATCAGAAAGCTACTTTGTTTTCCTTTCAACCAATCATCTTCATCTTGACTTTGTCTTCTGTCCAGCTCAACGCGTTCGACAGCCGACATCTGGATGAGATTCACTTCGATGTTCGGCTGATGGCTTTCCAGAAGGCCACCAGTTTGATTAAAGAGATGAGCACACTGGATATGAGCTATCTGACTGCTGTCATGCACAACTGTTTCCATTCTGTTGAGGTAATACATAGAAAAATACAATATTTAGGTCATTAAAGCACATCGTTTATTTTCTGTAAAATTCTTCTGGGTTCTGTTGTGAGCATCCTTTGATACGTCACCTGCACTGCTCCTGAATGCTCTGTGAATGACATGTTTTTTTGGTTGTCACAGATCGGGGACATGTCTTTGGCTGACAGCGCCACCATGTGTCTGTCAGCAATACTAGCGCAGCTCTCCGCAGTCGGATGCCCTGAGACAAATTACAAAGAGATTGTGCAGTACACAATACTAGATGCAGTGCGCAAGGGCTTGAAAAGCAGGACTGAGGTACAAAAGCACGACACATCTCGTCACACTTATACACACACTTAACTGTTTGTAAATGCCTGTAGAGTTCCATGTTTTATTATGCATAAACAAATGTGAATGTATGTTTTCTCAGAGTGTAAGAAATGACTACACCACCATTCTGTCCTGCCTGATCAAGACCTTCCCAGACCGATCAGAGTTCCGCGACTTAGTGCAGTTGACTGATTACAACGATCCGGAGTCGGATTTCTTTGAGCACATGAAACACATCCAGGTAACGTCAGGGCGCTTTGCTTTTACCAAAACGCAAAAATCGTAAAAGTCCCGGCACTGTTATGATGTCATTTGTGTGCGTTTCAGATGCACAGAAGGGGACGGGCGCTCAGGAAGTTTGCCAAGCAGCTGACTGAGGGCACGGTTGTGATGTCATCACGCTCCATGCAGAGTTACATCATGCCGTATGCCATGATCACTCTGTTTGATGAAAAACTGCTAAAGGTTTTTTTTTGTTGTATTTGTTTCTTGACCTTTTCACTTGTTTTGTCACTGATTTGGTTTTTAACTGCTAAATTGTGATCTTTTGCATTCCCAGTATGAACCCATGACAACAGCTGCAGTTGAACTTATTGGAGCTGTGTGCAAACGCCTGACCTGGTCCAAGTATTTGTTCTACCTTAAACATTTTGTCCACGTTCTGCAGACAGGAATAACAGAACAGAAACTAGCTGTCAGGTACACAGCCTGGGGATGTGCATTTTGTCTCTTTATTAAGTATTTCTTTCCTTGTTATGACATTAAAAGCTTGTCTGACTCTTCATTGCTGTAGCTTGTTGGTGACTGTTCTCGAGGCGTTTCACTTTGACCATGAGACCCTTAGTAAAGAAATCGAGGCAGCCAAAAACAAGAAAACAGGTTTGAGTGTCATAACAGTTACACACCCCACCTTTTACTTCCTGTTCAGTTACGTAGTGCTTAACACAATGTCACATCATCATTGTTTCCTATCAGAGCTGATTGTGGAGGAGGAGGGGGCGGCTGAGGATGAGGAAACCATGGAAACGGATGAAAGTGATGCTGAGGAAACCATGGAAACCAATGATGCAGAAACAGCTGTTTCCACAGCAACGGAAGCCACGGATACAGAGACGCAAGGCTCTGGCAAACCAAAAAAAGGCAATGAGAGTCAGGCGAAGAAAATGGCGCCCCCTGTGGTGAGCAGTGGACTTCCACAGAGTCAGAAAGATTTGGAGACCCTCATCGCCTCCATCCATCACACAGTGACTCAGAGCGTCCTGCCGAAACTACACAAGTGTCTCACTGCAAAGGTCAGGCCTCCCTCACTCTCTTCACCCTGCTTAGAAGTTTCCTGTGATACAGATCAGTATATCTTCATCCAAATCCTTACCAAATCCATCCATATAAGCAGATGTGATGATTTTTGGAACACAGCCGACTATAAAAAATGCCTGCAGGAACTCGCTCTCTAGAAATGACTAGCTGTTGAGTGTGGGATAATGTGTGTTCTGTTGTGTCTGCAGGTTAAACGAGACGACGAACACAAGGCAGTGAAGTCTAAAGACGTGAGGGATGAGGAGGTGGTCCGGGTTCCCATCGCCTTCGCCATGGTCCAGCTGATGAAGTCTCTGCCGCAGGACATCATGGAGGCCAACCTGCCTGGGTGAGCAAGTACACGTGTATACTAGAGATACCCAAACAACTGCTACTTCAAGTCCATACTGAAATTAAACTGTTTTAATATTTACATGAAATGGCAGTGGTCAGATAAAGGAGTGGCTAAATAGTTTTGTGTCTACCTTTAAGTTAAGGCATTTGGTAGATGCTTTTATTCAAAGCAAAATGTCCATTTTGTCAGTATGTTTGTTCTTTGGGAATCGAACCCATGACTACAGGTAATGGAGTGTTCTCAGAACGTTGGCTAATGTGCTTTAAAACGTTCTCTTAAAGTTATCAAAATCATTCTTGCAGTAACAGTAGTAGAATTGTTGTTTACATATATCAAACTTTGTTAGTGGAAATCTTTAAACATGTTTAAAGCTCCAGTGACAACTCCAGTGTTTGTGTGTCTACATGAAACAGTTGCCATGTTTAACATGAATTCAGGCGTTTGATGGAGAGGAATGGGATTGGATGATGAATGTAGCTGCTTTTTAACTGTTCTGTACATGATTTTATCTGTATATACGTTCAGTGTCCTGCTGAAAGTGTGCATCCACCTGAAGAGCCGTTTTCAGGAGATTCGTGATGTTGCTCGAAGCACATTGGTGAAGATCATCGAGACGTTGGGACATCAGTATCTTCATTATCTGCTCGATGAGATGCAGAATGTCCTAATGAAGGGCTATCAGGTACAATCACTGTGTAAGCACATAATAAATGTATAATTTTAAAAGTCTGTGTTTGATATATACATATATAACATTTATCTTCAGGTACATGTGCTGACCTTCACCGTGTACCATTTACTCTCCGTGCTGAGGGCATCTTTAAATGCAGGAGATCTGGATCCCTGCATGGACATACTCATTGGCGTAAGCGACAAGATCATTACAGTATTTGTTTAAACTAACAATCGTGTGTTTTCATTGGCTAACTCACCGTGCCCTTCACAGATCTTCAACAATGAACTGTTCGGGCCCGTTGCTGAGGAGAAGGACATTAAAGGAATCGCCTCCAAGCTGATGGAGGCGCGTCACAGCAAGAGCTCGGACTCGTACGAGTTACTGGCCCAGTTCTGCAGTCAGGAACGCGTGGTTCACCTCATCATACCACTCAAAGAGGTAAACAACCAATAAGCCGTGCCCACAAAACCAGTTTGCAGGTTTTCTGTTCTGAAAGGTTAAAGAGATTTCTCTCTCAGATTCTGGAGAACACAGCAAGCCTGAAGGTGTCGAGGCGAGTTCACGCCGTGTTGAAAAGAATCGTGGCTGGTCTTCTGCTCAACCAGAGCATGAGTCCTCAGTCCATCCTGCTGCTCAGTCACGGACTCGTGAGTCAAAGTCTGAGCCTCCTCACCAGCAAAAACAAGTAAGTCGCATCAACAAACGCATGCGCAAATCTCACGGCTGTAATTAGGAGCACTGCTGAAGTTTTAAACGCTTTCACTTTTCATATTCATCCAGAGAGAAGGTTCTTCCTCCTCCAGACCCCCGACTGCCTCCGCCCAGCTGCCTGCTTTTGCCACCCACTCCCAAAAGAGGCGGAGTTAAAGCTGCAATTAACAGGAAAACCAACACGCACATCCTGGTGGAAACGGGTCTTAGTGTAAAACAATATAACCTTCAATTACGCATCATGTTTTAAGTGCTAATTGTGATTGTGTTTACTTCTTAGAGGAGAACATTTTCTAAGAGTAATGGTTGAGGCTTACCACAAAACACGAAAAAAGCTGGAGAATATTATATCATTGTAATGTAGTAGTATAATCACATGCAATTTTCTCATTAACCCATTAGTGTATTTAGTGAGTAATACTTCAGTTTGATTGTAAAGGCACTTTCTAAATGGTGAGTAACAAATTGAGACCGTGGTGTGTGTTTTTAATATCAATTTCTGTTTTAACCAGTGGTTTAATTTTGGGACAGAACTACTTGTTAATATCTGACCAAACGCAGATGGCAACAATTTCATAACCTTTTTACAAACAAACATTTTGAGCAAAGAACTGAGGAAAAAATAATTTTCTCAGTTCTGTTTAGTGCAGAAATGACACATATTAGCTGTTACAGTGATTTATAATTGTATGTAATTGTTATTGTAAAATTCAGGAGTAATCATGTTGAGTTCCAGTATCCCTTTTCTGAAACTTCTGATCACTTCTCATAGCTGCTTCACTGTGGTCTGAAGACATCAAAGGTGAACTCCTCTGTGGACTCAGTGAAAGAGATGTTGGATCCGTTTGTGTCTCTTCTGCTGGACTGTCTTAACTCCATGCACGTGAAGGTCTGATATATCTCTGTCTGTATAATTTCTGTATCTTCATGTATGAGCGTGACAAGATTTGAGTGTTTCCTGCTTCATGAACTTCTTGACAGTTACCGTGACATTCTCTCTCGTGTGCTGTAGGTCATTACTGAAGCTCTGCAGACCTTCATCTGGATCCTGAAGTTCCCTCTTCCTGCTGTGGAGCAGAACTTCGAACAGCTCACCAAACAGCTGTTTGTCCTGCTGAAAGACTACGCCAGAGCAGGAGCCGCCCGCGGCGAGAACTTCCATCTGGTTCAGAACTGCTTCAAGGTACCTGCCTCACCCAGAGAGTCCTCCATCACGAGTTCATCATGTCTCATTTTGGAGTGTAAATGTAAGTAAACCAATATAAAATGTTTGCTTTTTTGTAGGCCATAACTGTTTTGGTGAAAAGTGCGACACAACATATATCAGAAACGCAGCTGCAGGTGCTTCTGGGATACGCTGAAGAAGACATTTACGATCACTCTCGGCGGGCCACTGCATTCGGTCTTCTGAGGGTGAGTTCAGTTTGAATAAAATGGCCTGATTACTTTATTTTCTTATTTGAAGTGTTTTAGATATGGCTTATGTATTGCTGTTGTTATGAAGTACATGCAGAAACATGCAAGCATGGAATTTTGAAAATATTCCAAGTTCGAATGTTACAGGAATTTAAGGGAATTAAATAGAAATGTCAAATTTATACAAACTGTACTCATATGCAAACATAAATATAAACATTTGTTTCCTGGACAAATGTGAGTCGTCTTCATCTTTGTGCCATAATTCCAATATATTCCTCTAAATTCCCATTAAAGTTTTCAAAATTCCAGGAATGTTGGAACGGGAAATCATGGTAAATAGGTGCTGAAGAATTGTGGAGTTTAACGTGTGTCTATATGTCTCCTGCAGGCCATTCTCTCCAGGAAACTGGTGGTGCCTGAGATGGAGGATGTGATGAAAAAAGTGTCCAAGCTGTCCATCAGTGGGGCGAACGAACAGATCCGTGTGCGGTGCAGACAGGTGTGTGGAGAACCTCTTTATTTTAATGGAAAAGATTAGCCAGGATATCCATCAAACAGAAGAGAACAAGTTTTGAGTGGAATAAAGGCGAGTTAACATCTTTTGTTGTTGCTACAGATCTACCTGAAGTACCTAATGGACTATCCACTGGGGAAGAAACTAAGGAATCATTTTGACTTCATTGTTGCCCAGATTAGGTACGATTGACCAGTCAGAGTCGTCTTCCTGTTGCCTTGTTTCCCTCATGACAGTCAAATGCATGTTATTTTGTGTCTGCAGTTATGAATATGATACTGGCAGGCAGTCAGCCCTTGAGATGCTGGCTTTTATTTTCCAGGCGTTCCCTCAGGTACTGTCCCATCTGTATTTAGCATACTTTAATGATCACTATGTAGTGCTCTCTCCTCAGTCTGCCCAGACCTGAAACTGCAGGTGTCATTCAGAATGTTGACTATGTAAATGTGCCAAGAGTTCTGACCAATGACTGCCCACAATTACACATCAATGCTTTTTTAATATTCAACAACTTAGCAATGGCATTCAGGAAAACATAAACTGCAACAAAATATAGAATATGGTCCTTTTAAAGAATTACAAAGTGTGTGATATTGTGAGATTAACATTATCTGATCTTTGTTCTTAGAAACTCTTGCATGAGTACTGCGGACTATTTTTCGTGCCTCTGTCACTGGCAGTATTGAACGACGATTCGGGATCTTGTAAAAAAATGGCTGCCCTGGCCATCAAATCTCTGTTAAATAAGGTGGATTTGCAGCATCATAACTCCATGTTTATCCTTGTCAACAACTGGCTGACAGGAGAAAAGGTCTGTGCAACAATTTTTACTGTTTTTTCTTAAAGATCTGCCGAATTACACTGTAAAAAGTTTTAAAATGTGTGTTGTTATGGTAGATGGCTCTGCGGAGGCTGGGCACGCAGATTTGTGGGCTGTTTGTAGAAGTGGAAGGAGAGAGGTTCAGCCGACGGCTAGAAGCCCTGATACCTCTGATTGAGAGAGAGATCCACACCTCCAACTTTCAGGATGTGAGTAGAGCTGTTGTGTGTTGTGCATTTGCAGTATGTACCCCACCATAAAAGAGATCCAGTAATGTTGACTTGATTTGATGACTTGATTTGTTTATTGATCAGATTGAGGAAGAAGAGGATGAAAAGGCTGCCGACCGACTGCTGTTCTGTTACCTTACTTTTATTGTGAAACTCATCAAAGATTGCGGCTTTTTGGAGCTCCTCAAACCTGCAGACCTGCTCGACAACATCTGGGGTATGATGAGTACTCACAAATACACACTACGTGGCAATACACCAACATTATGAAACTGAGGTATCGGTTTCATCCATATATTCTCTCTCTCCAGGTCATGTTGAGTCGCATCTGCGGTACCCTCACTCTTGGGTGTGGCTCACTGCCTCTCAGATCTTTGGTCTGCTATTTGCTGCTCATAAACCAGAAGATCTTTTGAAATTATGGAGGGAAAACGCGCAAAAAAGTACGCAGCCTGTGGCCACCGTTTTTCTCTCCAGCAACCTGGATAAGAAGGCAAGGACCCTAAAAATCTGCAGAGAACTACTACACGTACTACTAAGACACATAACTGAACTTATGAGTGCCTCTCTTTTTAATTTTTCCACCGTTTTAGATGAGAGAGCTGGTTTTATCTTTCTGTTACCAACTGCAGTCAAAGTTCCTGGATGTTGCTGCCGGGGAGCAGGTATGAAATCTTACCAATCCAGGATGAGCACAATGTCAGTTGACCAATCAAAAGTCAGCACACGTGTGACGTATTCTATTCCACTTCCAGGTGATTAAGAACTTGCTCTATGTGGCCAAGGTGATCTACCTCATCTCACCAGAGTCTGATACTGCACACCAAACCGAAGACCAGGAGAAGGAAGAAATTCAGGAGGAACAAGAAGAGGGTGTGGAGGAGGAAACAACAGATAACATGGAGAATGAAGAAGAGGAAGAAAAGGAAGATGGAGAAACGATTGATAAGGAGCATCAAGAAGAACAGGAGAATGAGAACAGACCTCCAACTCTCCTCTGGGTGATGAAGAAACTTTCACTACTGGCCAAAAGAGAAGCAGCTAACACGCCTAAAGTCCCTTTGAAGGTTTGTCAGATCTGACGTCTGATCGAGATCCAGTTCGTTGTGATTGGTGTTTTTTGTTGGTTTTCATTTCTGTACAGCCAGCTCAGGGCAGTCTGTATTAAAGGTTTTCAGAGGTAAATTAGATGTTTTTCTGTCACTTTTCTTTTTCAGAGAACTTGTGTTTTCAAGTTCTTGGGAGCCATAGCTGTGGATCTTGGCAAAGATCGTGTGGGACCTTATCTAACCACAATAGTCGCTCCTCTCTACAGAGAGCTCGACAGCACGTATGCAGACCAGGGTATGTCCTCCACAATTCAAAACCTTCAAAAGCATCTTCATGTGTGCTTAGTCTCATTGTTCTTTAGTTCCTCAACCAGATACTAGAGGTTAAAACTGACACTAGTATTGATTCCTGTTTATTTCTGGTTTTATTGAATGTTATCAGATCCCACACTGAAGAACCTGGCTCAAGAACTGATCGAGCTGTTGAAGAAACTGGTCGGTCTGGAGCAATTCTCTCTGGCTTTTGTCTCAGTGCAGAAGGAAGCTATTCAGAGACGAGCTTCACGCAAGAAACAGAAAGCCCTGCAGGTACGGGCTGCTGAGTTTGAATGCTTGCTGTTCACGTTACGTTTCAGAATTATTTAAAAGACTGTTTTTTTTTTTATTCTGACAGGCTGTTGTGAATCCTGACATTGCTGCCCAGAGAAAGGTAAAGAAGCAGCTAAAGAAAAGTGAGGCCAAAAAGAGGAAAATTCAGTCTGTGCGTTCAGGACATAAAGCAAAGAAACACAAAAGCAGCTCAGCAAAGGATTTGGCTATAATGAAGTGAATCATTTCACTGCTGCTGTTTCTGTAAGACCTCAGGGTCTCTAGAAATGTAACACGGCTCAGACAGTCAGTGTGTACAGTGGTGACCGGCCCTAAACCCTGTTTTCAGTGCTTACATGACCGATAATGCTGATGTTGACCATTACCCATAATGTAACTTAGATTTTCTGTATAAACAAGGATGATTTATGTAACTTGTGCAATGTTTTTAAATAAAACAAAAGTCCAGCTAGCCATTGTTTGTTTCATGATGCAATACATGTTGACTGCATGTTTATTTCACAGCCAGACCACGGGAGCATCTCCTCTGTACACGTGCAAATATAAATATGCCATTACAAATCTAATGCATACAAATGGCAGTCATTTAAATATCTACCAAACTCAACTTGTGTACCAGCTGCACTGATTATTCTGAATAAAATCAAGGCAATTTTTGCGAAGCAAACACTTAACATTGTGAAGTACAAATGTAGTGAGTATTGAACTGGGAAAAAGTCTACAAAGCATCAATACAGACAATAAGCAAAAGGGATAAACCATTTTAAGAGTTAACTTGGAGTCCAGGAAAAACTCTGCTCACACCAGTTGGAAAAATGCAGTCATTGGTCCAAAGGGGCAGCCAATAAGAAGTCTCTGAAGTTCACAGATCAGGGTATTTACAAGATACTGTCGGTGTGTGCATTTACTGTTTGCTCTTCAGTGATTCCACAAGCCTGCAATGTGAGACATTGGGGAAAAGCAGCATGAGATCTGTAAATAGTTATAATATGCATATACAGAAAAATGTGTCTGTGTGTTTTAAAGGAACTACCATTCCATAGCTTCATCCAGTCCAGTGCCTTTGGTAGCAGATGTCTTGAAAATCTGCCATTTCCGGTCTTTGAGCGCAGGTAAGCCCAGAGCGTTAGCCACCTCAGTGGGGGTCATCGCCTGTTCCATGTCCTGCTTGTTGGCAAAAACCACCAGAATGGCTTTTTTCAGCTCCTCCTCCTAAAAGACCAAAACAATCAGACATTTGCACTGACCTATAGGATGTCACATAATAGAAACAGCAGCTAGCCGACCCACCTCCAGCATGGCCACCAGCTCCAGATTTTGAGATGCCCATTCGGTCTCTATCGCTGCTGTCCACGACATAAATCACTGCATCTGTGTTGGAGTAATAGCATCGCCAATAGGGCCTGAGGAAGAAGAGAATCAGATCTTCAGCTAGGTTATGTTTCTTAATCACATAAAACAATATACACATATAAAAAGGCGAAGGGTTATAGGGTTAAAAGTACTTGAAGAGCATGGGTTTAAATATAGAAACTGGCCCAGAAGTACCTGATACTCGTCTGTCCACCAAGATCCCACACTTGAAACTTTAAGTTCTTGTATGTCACCGTCTCCACGTTAAACCCAATGGCTGTAAGTGTCGAAAACAGAAATCAGATCACTGATGAAAACAGAAAATGACTTTCTGAATACTGTGAACTCGTACTGGGAATTGTGGTGACCACTTCTCCCACTTGGAGTCGGTACAGGATGGTGGTTTTTCCAGCCCCGTCCAGACCCAGGATGAGAATCCTCATCTCTCTGGTGCCAAACAGACCGGAGAAGAGGCTGGAGAAGAAACCTCCTGGAGAAGAAAAAGAATATTTTAAAACAAAAACAAAAAAAAAAAAAAAAAAAAAAAAAAAAAAAAAAAAAAAAAAAAAAAAAAAAAAAAAAAAAAAAAAAAAAAAAAAAAAAAAAAAAAAAAAAAAAAAAAAAAAAATTTTTTTTTTTGACAGAAAACGACAATGTTAAATCACCAGCACCAAACCACGACAATGTTAAATCACCAGCACCAAACCACGACAATGTTAAATCACCAGCACCAAACCACGACAATGTTAAATCACCAGCACCAAACCACGACAATGTTAAATCACCAGCACCAAACCACGACAATGTTAAATCACCAGCACCAAACCACGACAATGTTAAATCACCAGCACCAAACCACGACGCGTGCTGAATGTTGAAGCAGCTTCACGAATGAGTTTGTTTGTTAGACTGTCGTGCGTTAAAGATCTTTCCGCGATCTGCTCACGATAAAACAAGTTGTGGGATCATGTGAACGTACCCATTTCAGATGAATGTTTATTAGCTGTTTTCTTCGGAAGGCAGACGCGTCCGAACACTTCCGCTCTCGAGCGCCCGAGTGACGTGTCACACCGTCACGTGACCGGGCGCCTTCCCTGGTGATCCGCGTCTGCAGATTCGACACTACGGATAAGTATTATAATAATAATCAAATAATAATAATAATAATAATTCTGCACCTCTTAAAGGCAGTTTAAGTCTCACCGCGCATTTACTGGTGGCAAATCCTAGTATAATAACCCCTAGCAGGGTTACCCCCAGCCACTGAATCTGCAGCATCTTGGATTAATGCGATTAAAGACCCTTGACAAAAAAGGTGGATTTGAACCCAGACATTCGTGCATGAAGTGCGAGGTATAAACAAGGCCTTTGGTAAGGAAAATGTAAAGTCTTCTGTAGCTTAAATACATCTAACACATCTAACACAATTCAGCCAGTTTCTCTGACTTAACTCAGAGCAATAATGTAATACACACACATCACCACCGGAGGGCAGTGCAGTGCAGTTTCTCTGACTTGTTGGCTCTGGACTATGTTGTAGTTTCCCATTATCTGAGATCCCCAACCTCTACACATGAGTTCAATTTAAAGTCATATCTTCTTGCCTGTGCATTTAACTCAATTACACATTTTTACCCCATTTTGTTTTATGAATGCATTTCTGGCAGCTTTTGTACAACACAGTGGTCAACTATTGTTGTGTTTATTTGTGCCTGACAAACAAATAAATGAAATGTAATACAACACATCGGACTTCACCTGCAGACCTGAACTGCTCAGTGATTTGTGAACATTTCTGCTATTGAAGCTTTGGCATTGAATGAATCGCTTGAAAACAGTCACAGAAACACTTTCATTACACCTGACACCTGTAAACTCATGCAGGTGACAGCTCAACTCTTAATATGATCAGAAACAAACTGACACGCTGCGACTCTCCTGTAATGAAGTGTTAAAACACACATGTATGGTGTAAATACACTGTGCATGATCACACGTGTGTTGTGTAGCACGTTTTCTCTGTGTGTGTTTGTGTGCACATGAGTTTTGACAGTCACGCTGTAATACTCCATCTCAAGCTCTTTAAAACATCATGAAATGCATGTCATATTATCTGTGTTTTGTGCTTTTTTAATTCATTTTGGATCATATATGCAGCATAAAGACATTGTGGAAAATGTCCCTATAAGAAACAATGAGCAGTTTTACAGTCTCTTATATAGTGAAATACATCCACATGCTGGATCTCTTGTCAGATTTGTCAGATAAATGAATCATTGGTTGTCTACATGAGCTTTATATGCACTTACAATCATATTATAGAATCAAATAATCAGTGTAGTAGTTGTGTGTTGTTTTTACATTGATGTTGTAGTCTCGCTGTAAATAAATGACTATTATCTTTTGTAGAGCTATACAGCTTGAAAATAATGTTTGTTTAACTCTTCGTTTTGAATGACTGTCCTTGACTACCAGCAACCTGTGAGATGAAAACTATGCGGCCCCTAAAACACACGGACATTTTCTGTGTCTACATGAGCCTGTTCTACAGACCTCCTCCTTCATGTTGATGCTTTTCTCCACATGCTGTTTGTTATTCCAGTTTCGAGTCAGCGTGGTGAAGTTGTCCCAAGATGTTGGAGACTCTTCTCTTCAGTTCAGGTGAGCTTCTCTTAAAAGTCCATTCTCCACAGATCTAACCCATCCACTTTATGTTGGGTGGTTGTCCATTTTATAACCTTTATGTTCATTAACTTTAGGAGGATCAGTAACCCTGTGTATGAACCCAAAAGACCAAGCTCCGACGGTCAGTAACGTTTCATAATATCTTCATGTGATATCATCCTAAATGCTGATCATTTATCATGTTCTCAAACAGTTCATGTTCACAATATACAAATAAGTTTATTACAACAGATCTGTCTTGTGTTTTGTATCAGGAAGAAGACAAGCATGAAGTGATATCCAGCGGTTCATATGACCCTCTCCAGGACAGCTAAAATCACAGTGTGAACGTTACATTGTGTGAACGTTACACTTACAGTCTACTGCAACATGACAGCTGGAGGTTGTGTTTGTTTGGGTAAAAGTGTATTTGATTGTGTGAATATCTGAAACTTATATGTAGTTACTAGCAGTTTCTGTATTCTGCTGTATTGCAATGATTTTAAACTGTTTCCAGTCTGAAATGAATTCTCATGTGTAAAGAAACGAACGAGGCAACATCATATCCCTTTAAAACTGGATTATCAATAAAATGAATAACAAATTTAATCAGTAATGCAATTATTAAAATTTTTCTCTCTGAGAGATGAAAAGTTTCTGTAGGTCATATGTTCTTATATGCTCGCTAACTAAAATGCATGTATACAAACTGTTTGACATTGTTAGTGGGTGCTCTGGATTCTCCTGGTGTGTTTGTCCATTTTTTTGGTATCTGTTTTTTTTTGGTATCTGTATATGTAAGAGATGCACAAAAACAAGCTATCTTTTACACATAATAATTGCAGGAAATCAATTAAACTAGAGCAAGGAGCAAGTCATGAACCTGAAACTCTTATCCCTGAGCCACTGGGTCATGGATGGCTGGTCTCTTAGTATAATTTTTGGTGTGTGGAATACACGCAGAGGTGCAAAAGAGAAATCTGTGACACAAGTACAAACATCAAGAGCTCAACCGCTGCACTGTTGAATTTGTTAATATCCAAACAGGAAAAAGTGAGTGACTTTGAGAGGAAACTTTTCACTTTTCAAAGTGAAAGTGAAAGCTCCACGATGCTCCTTAAAAGTCTTCACTGCCTCCTCACTGTACTTGGGAAAATTATACACCTCCCTAAAAAAGAGAGAGAGAAAATGAAGTCAGCATGGGCTTTAATAGGTCTAAGAGACCTTCAAGATCCTGCAGACCAAGAGAACTTGACTCTTCACGATCAACAGTTTTCAGAATAAATGAAAAGTACTTGAAGAGGGGCAGAGTGAAGCGGGCCCGACACACACGCAGCCACCTGCAAGAGACAAACTTTATATTCACGTCACCTGAAAAACCAAATCAATAACTGTTCAGTGTGTCTCGTTTCAGATAAATAAATAAGAGTGAACATCATCAAGACTGCAGCTCTGGTTCTTTGTGCTTCCTCTGACCTGAAAAACGTTGCTTTACTTTACATGATGAGATTCCTTCTGCATTACATCACTGAATCAGAGGTCGCTGTTTTACAACAAAATTTAGTATAAAGGAGCTTCTATTTAAAGATAATATCATGTGAAAAAAACAATGTCATGACACAAAAAACGTGTCAGAGTATGGTTTTGCTGTGCATTAAATATTATATTCATATATCTTCTCATATTTCTATTTTTCACATGAACTAAATAAGAACAAACAATAGCAGACTGAGAGCAGACGATAGCTCAATAAGAAAGCAGGTCTGGCAGTGTCATCTTTACTAAACGTAAACCAGTCTCATGTGGTTTTTCTTTCTGGACTCACAGAGATTGTGAACATGTGAAGAAGCGCATTGAAATGAATGTGCAGTTCACATCCGCTCCGCTAGGCGGCACGATGGCGCTTCACCGTCAGCGTGACGCCCGAAAACAGTCGCAGAAACAGCGGACACCTGTAAGCACCTGACAGCTCCTCCACCGACTCTCAAAATGTCTCCACAACACCATCAGCAACACCAACCGAGAGAGAAAAGTGCGCCTCCAGTAAGTCTTTTAAACGCGCATTTATCGTGTGAATTCACACGAGTTTTCTTCATCTCACAGTCTTCATCATCTCTCAGTCTTCATCATCTCACAGTCTCTTCATCTCTCAGTCTCTTCATCTCACAGTCTTCATCATCTCACAGTCTTCATCTCACAGTCTTCATCATCTCACAGTCTTCATCATCTCACAGTCTTCATCATCTCACAGTCTTCATCTCAAGTCTTCATCACGTTTTCATCTCACAGTCTCTTCATCTCATTCAGTCTCTTCATCTCACAGTCTTCATCATTCACAGTCTCTTCATCTCACAGTCTTCATCATCTCACAGTCTTCATCATCTCACAGTCTCTTCATCTCACAGTCTTCATCACAGTCTCTTCATCTCACAGTCTTCATCATCTCACAGTCTCTTCATCTCACAGTCTCTTCATCTCACAGTCTTCATCACAGTCTCTTCATCTCACAGTCTTCATCATCTCACAGTCTTCATCTCACAGTCTTCATCATCTCACAGTCTCTTCATCTCACAGTCTTCATCATCTCACAGTCTTCATCACCTCACAGTCTTCATCATCTCACAGTCTCTTCATCTCACAGTCTTCATCTCACAGTCTCTTCATCTCACAGTCTTCATCATCTCACAGTCTTCATCTCACAGTCTTCTTCATCTCACAGTCTCTTCATCTCACAGTCTTCATCATCTCACAGTCTCTTCATCTCTCAGTCTTCATCTCACAGTCTTCATCTCTCAGTCTCTTCATCTCACAGTCTGATGATGTTGATGATGTTGATGATGATGATGTGGATGATGATGATGGTGATGGTGATGGTGATGGTGATGTTGATGATGATGATGTTGATGATGATGATGATGATGATGACGACGATGTGGATGACGATGTGGATGTTGATGTGGATGTTGATGATGATGATGTTGATGATGATGATGATGATGTTGATGATGATGATGATGATGATGATGTTGATGTTGATGTTGATGTGGATGTTGTTGATGATGATGATGATGTTGATGATGATGATGATGATGTGGATGTTGTTGATGATGATGTTGATGATGATGATGATGACGATGTGGATTTGGATGATGATGTTGATGTGGATGTTGTTGATGATGATGATGTTGATGTGGATGATGTTGATGATGTTGATGATGATGTGGATTTGGATGATGATGATGATGTTGATGTTGATGTTGATGTTGATGTTGATGTTGATGATGATGATGATGATGTGGATGTTGATGTGGATTTTGATGATGATGGGATTGATTGGATGGATGTGGATGATGATGATGATGTTGATGTGGATGATGATGATGATGTTGACGTGAATGTGGATGATGATGATGTTGATGTTGACGTTGATGTGGATGATGATGATGTTGATGATGATGATGATGTGAATGTGGATGATGATGATGATGATGTTGATGTGGATGATGATGATGATGTTGATGATGTGGATGTTGATGTTGATGATTGATGATGATGTTGATGATGTTGATGATGTTGATGTTGATGTTGATGTTGATGATGATGTGGATGTTGATGATGTTGATGATGATGATGATGATGTTGATGATGATGATGTGGATGATGTTGATGATGATGATGTTGATGATGATGATGATGATGTGGATGATGGTGTTGATGATGTTGATGTTGATGTTGATGTTGATGTTGATGTTGATGATGATGTTGATGATGATGATGTGGATGATGTTGATGATGATGTTGATGATGATGATGTGGATGATGGTGTTGATGTTGATGTTGATGATGTTGATGTTGATGTTGATGTGGATGTTGTTGTTGATGATGATGATGATGATGTGGATGTTGTTGATGATGATGTTGATGATGATGATGATGTTGATGATGATGACGTTGATGTGGATGATGATGTTGATGTTGATGTTGATGTGGATGTTGATGATGATGTTGATGTTGATGTTGATGATGTTGATGATGATGTGGATTTGGATGATGATGTTGATGTGGATGTTGTTGATGATGATGATGTTGATGTTGATGTGGATGTGGATATTGTTGATGATGATGTTGATGTGGATGATGATGATAATGATGATGATGATAATGATGATGTTGATGTTGATGATGATGATGATGATGATGATGTGGATGTGGATGATGATGTTGATGTGGATGATGATGATGATGTTGACGTGAATGTGGATGATGATGATGTTGATGTGGATGATGATGATGTTGATGATGATAATGATGTTGATGTTGATGTGGATGTTGTTGTTGATGATGATGATGATGATGTGGATGTTGATGATGATGTTGATGATGATGATGATGTTGATGTTGATGTTGTTGATGATGTTGATGTGGATGATGATGTGGATGATGATGTGGATGTTGATGATGATGTGGATGTGGATGATGATGATGATGTTGATGTGGATGATGATGTTGATGATGATGATGATGTGGATGATGATGATGATGTGGATGTGGATGATGTTGATGATGTGAATGTGGATGATGATGTTGATGATGTGGATGTTGATGATGTGGATGTTGATGATGATGTGGATGATGATGATGTTGAGGATGTGGATGATGATGATGTTGATGATGTGGATGTGGAGATGATGATGATGATGTTGATGTGGATGATGATGTTGATGATGTGGATGTTGATGATGATGATGATGATGTGGATGTTGATGATGATGATGATGTTGATGTGGATGATGATGTTGATGATGTGGATGTTGATGATGATGATGATGTGGATGTGGATGATGATGATGATGTGGATGTGGATGATGTTGATGATGTGAATGTGGATGATGATGATGTGGATGTGGATGATGTTGATGATGTGAATGTGGATGATGATGTTGATGATGTGGATGTTGATGATGATGTGGATGTGGATGTGGATGATGATGATGTGGATGTTGATGATGATGATGATGATGTGGATGATGATGATGATGTGGATGATGATGTTGATGATGTGGATGTTGATGATGATGTGAATGTGGATGATGATGTTGTTGATGTTGATGATGATGTGGATGTTGATGATGTTGAGGATGTGGATGATGATGATGTTGAGGATGTGGATGATGATGATGTTGATGATGTGGATGATGTGGATTGATGATTGGATGATGTGGATGATGATGTTGATGATGTTGATGTTGATGTTGTTGATGTTGATGATGATGATGATGATGTTGATGTTGATGATGATGTGGATGATGATGTGGATGATGATGTTGATGATGTTGATGTGGATGATGATGTTGATGTTGTTGATGATGATGATGACTCCTGATTCCTGAGTCATTTTACTTGAATTATTAATGCCACACACTGATCTTGAGAAATGTTAATTTTTTTTTAGACCAGTGAATTTGTTTTTAGTGTTAACATTTACAAACGAACAAGCAAATGTGTGAGGTGATGGTGGTGTGGTGGTTACCACCTGTGGTGCACTGGCTTGTTCTGCCTGGGTTCAAGCCCAGCTTGCTTGAGTTTAAGTGCCCTCTGAAGTTTCTTATGTAGTTTGTGGCTCAGGAAAAACTCAAATTAACCAGGAGATCTGTCCTCTGTGTGCAGGATCTGGTGGCTCGGTGGCTCGGTGGTATGAGTGCAGATGCTGGACTGGGAACGATCAGCGATGCCTGGGTTCAAGCCCCAGCTGAGGTTGGTGGACTCGGAGCTGCGGATGAAGACCAGAGGAGGACTGTGGATGACTGGAGATATCAGGTGAGTGAGAAAGTGAGGAGGAGTGGATGGAGGTGAAGGGGTGGAGCCGAGAGAGAGAGAGAGAGAGAGAGAGTGGAGTAACAGAGAAGAAGATAAGATAATTCCTTTTTTGTTTACTTAGTCTAAGTAAAAAAAAAAAAAAATGTAAAGCTCTCTCTGTTCACTTTTTTGGAGATGCACTTCACTCTCCACTCTCTCTTCCACTCCTGCTCCTCCTCCTGCTCCTCCTCTCTCCATCAGCTCCTCCTCCTGCTCCTCCTCTCTCCATCAGCTCCACCTGTCACATTGAACACTCATCTTATCACATCTTTCTCTTACCTTGAGGTCACTTACCTTATTGCATCTTTCTGAGTCAGCCATCCAGTTCCACTCTCCAGTGCAGGTCAGACACCTGGTTTCGAACCCAGGACCATCCCGTCCTATGGCAGTATCCTTACCACTGAGCCACCGGGTTCTTCACGTTTGAGTCAGATCTCCTGGCGTGTTTATCCTTTTTTTTGGATACTTTGATAACTTGCAATATAAGAAATCAATTACACAACAGTGGGCTGGTCTCGAACCCTGGACCTTCTGTCCCAGTGGTAGTGTTTTTACCACTGAGCCACTGGGTTCTTCACATTTGGGACTGATCTCCTGGTGTGTGTATTCTTTTTTGATATCTGGATAACGAGATGTAAGAAATTAAACTGCAGTGAGTTGGATTTGAACCCTGGACCTTCTGTTCCAGTGGTAGTGTTTTTACCACTGAGCCACTGGGTTCTTCACATTTAGGACAGATCTCCTGGTGTGTGTATTCTTTTTTTGATATCTGGATAATGAGATGTAAGAAATTAAACTGCAGTGAGTTGGATTTGAATCCTGGACCTTCTGTTCCAGTGGTAATGTTTTTACCACTGAGCCACTGGGTTCTTCACGTTTGGGACAGATCTCCTGTTGTGTGTATTCTTTTTTGATATCTGGATAACGAGATGTAAGAAATTAAACTGCAGCCAGCTGGGTTTGAACCCTGGACCAGCATGACTTTCATATGCAAAAGGCAAGCGTTCAACCCCAGAACCAATGAATCTGTAATGCATCCTGCAGGTTTTGTGAACGGGTTCTTTGTTGTAAATGACAACAGCAACTTAAAATCTTTAGGACTTGAACTTGGACTTTGAAATACAAAAGTGACATGTTTAACCTCAGAGTCAGAGGCTGGGGTGCTGCAGTGGGCCTTTGTTTGTTTCCTGATACAAAGAAATGAAGTTGTGTGGAATTTGAACCATGACTTTTGAATATGAAACTGCAGCATTTTAAAGTGTTTTGTTGAGCAGCTTTTTGATGTATAGAAATAAATCTATTTAAAAGTTGCAGGACTTGAACCTGGACTTTCCCACATGAAAGCCGAACACTCCACCCCTGAACCATTGGGTCTGTCAAGTGAGCTGCTGTTTTATTTTGGTTTTTTGTTGTATATGACAACAGCAGTTGTAAAGCTCAGAGATTTGAATCTAGACTTTCTAGATAGGAATTCAATTCCTGAACCACTGAGGTGTTGAGATGAAAGATGTCAAAGCGGATGAATATGAAGTTCTCTCTAACATCAAGTGCTCGTTCTTTCTGAGTGTATAATAAACACAGAGCAGAATGCTGGTGTTAATGTAAACAGTCGGTCTGTCTTTCATATATAATCAAAAGCTTTTTGTGAAATGTGAATTCTACACCAAACCCAAAGTCATCTGTCTCATTTCAGCGACTCAGTCACTGAGTTCATCTGTTTCTGAATCTGACGGTCTCCATCCACTGAGATGAGGTCAAAAGAAATTCTAGTAAAAACATCACACCGGTTCTTGGGTTTATCATTGTTTTTTATTTTAACCCTTAAAACAGAATTTTAACAAATAGTCGATTCAACTGAATATCACAAATTACTGTACGTAATAATTAGTGATAATGGGGTTATAATGTTAATGTTTTTGAGCAAGATCTTTTACTCCTGTGCTGTCATTCCAGAATCCAGCATGAAGATACTGAACTGCGCTTGCATTGTGACCTGTAACAGGAATACTTACGCTTTAATCTTCAACCTTACTTACATGTTATAACCTTCATATTTTAAATAAATCAAAACATTTGAGACAGAGACTTGACAGTGTATCACAGACATTTTATTGATGAACCAACACAGTGGTCAGTCCTGGTCATATTTCTGTACACAAACGCATGTCAGAGCGCTAACGTTACATTCTCTTTTCCCTTTTTAATTATTAAACATTGCCACATTCTGTACAATGTTTCAACAAAATGAAATAATAGCAAATAAATCTTAAATCTAAATAAAACTCTGAACCAGCCAAAGCATGCAGGTTTTGTGTAACAGATGTCATTAGTGGAGACTGATGCAGAAAAGCTAAAGCCAGAAACACAGAGCGAGTCTTTAGTGTTTTTCTCAGATCCACTGACACGCTGGCACTGACCTCTGCTCAACATGTGACATGCTCAACATTATTCATTGTTCATTTAAACCAACCTTTGATTTCATGAGGATGTTGGTAACCAGTAAAGGTTTTCCATTGATCTACTGTATATAACATATAAATCATACAATACATATCTCGCTTAAATCCAGAGAAATCTATCAAGAACACACTGAAAATTTTGGTGAGTGTAAACTAAAAACAAAAGAAAAGACAGAAAGAAAAACGAAAGCAGCAGCAGCTGAAATGCATCCTGTGACATCAGACCTTACATTTATATGAGGAGCAAATCACTTCAAATCACTGAGATCAGCAACAAATGCTGGAATCTGAAGAGCAGCAATATTGATCAGCAACACAGATATTACAGACGGAGAATATGAAGAACATAAACTCTTCTGTTACAACTCTACAGCTAGAGAAACGTCCACACAGCTGGTTTAGGAAACTTAATGTAAGCATCACCTACAACCACATGTATCATTTCATCTGCATTTGGAGAAGTTTTGTGTCATCAAGCCCAGTGACTGATCTTACAGTGTCAGTAAAGATATTAAAGTCTATTAAAACTGCCCACTGTGAAACTCCGAGCACTGTGAGAAACGCGGCTCTCATTCCTGCAGACACTTGAAGGTCCATTTAACCGTGTGACCCACCCGGCCGCATGCATGACCGAGACAGTGATGACATCAGGAGCCGCGGATCTCTGGGCGCTAACGCTGGTCAGCTGCGATTAGCGTGTTGAGACGTTACTAGGATGTTTGAAGAATGTTGGCACATAACGTAGCCCTAGGAATGGCATGAGTTCAGCAAGCTGATGTTTCTGTAACGTTGTGAAGATGTTACCTGGTACATCTCATTAGGCAGGTGCTGATCATGTCAGTTATGATGTTTTGAGGGTCTCTGATCACTTGTGGGACAGTGGCAGCAGTGATACAGTAACTCAGCTGATGTGATCGGCTGTGTTTTTGGTCTGTGTCAGACAGTGGAGCCCTTTGAGGTGGAGAGATGAATGGAGCGGCTCCGCAGGGCCAGGGTTCTCTCGAGGTCATGGAGGACATCATACGAGGGGCCTGGACCAGGACTTTCTGCTGGAAACTCATACAGAAGCTGCTTAAAGTTCTCCAGCAGTTCTCAATCAGCAGCACCATGTTCCTCAGGAAATAACCCTCGATGAAGACGGCCAACTCCACAGCCCCCAGGAACTACAAATGTGAGAAAGAAAGTGTGACATTCTTTAAGATCAAGTATGAAGTAAGGAAACGAGGGGGGCAGAAGCAGGATGTCATAATGGTCATAATGGCCCCACACGTACAGCCCTGCCAGACTCTCTGCAGTTTTCAACATGGTCTCAACATGAAAATTATCCGTCAGACAGACACTGATAAGCATTCGGTCTAGACCAATGACTGGAAAACATGCACTAAAACTCCTGTTAATGTATCAGTATGTATCACTTTAATAACAATGTATCACTTTAATATCAATGCGTCACTTTAATATCAATGCATCACTATAATATCAATGCATCACTTTAATATCAATGTATCACTTTAATATCAATGCGTCACTTTAATATCAATGCATCACTTTAATATAGGTGCGTCACTTTAATATCGATGCGTCACTTTAATATCGATGCGTCACTTTAATATCGATGCGTCATATAATAATATCAATGCATCACTTTAATATCGATGCGTCACTTTAATATCAATGCATCACTTTAATATCGATGCATCACTTTAATATCGATGCATCACTTTAATATCGATGCATCACTTTAATATCGATGCGTCATATAATAATATCAATGCATCACTTTAATATCGATGCGTCACTTTAATATCGATGCATCACTTTATGCATCACTTCATGCGTCACTTTAATATCGATCCGTCACTTTAATATCGATGCATCACTTTAATATCGATGCATCACTTTAATATCGATGCATCACTTTAATATCGATGCGTCACTTTAATATCAGTGCGTCACTTTAATATCAGTGCGTCACTTTAATATCAGTGCGTCACTTTAATATCGATGCGTCACTTTAATATCAGTGCGTCACTTTAATATCGATGCATCACTTTAATATCGATGCATCACTTTAATATCGATGCGTCACTTTAATATCAGTGCGTCACTTTAATATCAGTGCGTCACTTTAATATCAGTGCGTCACTTTAATATCGATGCATCACTTTAATATCGATGCATCACTTTAATATCGATGCATCACTTTAATATCGATGCATCACTTTAATATCGATGCATCACTTTAATATCGATGCGTCACTTTAATATCAGTGCGTCACTTTAATATCGATGCGTCACTTTAATATCGATGCGTCACGTTAATATCGATGCGTCACGTTAATATCGATGCGTCACGTTAATATCGATGCGTCACTTTAATATCGATGCGTCACTTTAATATCGATGCGTCACTTTAAAATCAATGCGTCACTTTAATATCAGTGCATCACTTTAATATCAGTGCGTCACTTTAATATCAGTGCGTCACTTTAATATCAGTGCGTCACTTTAATATCGATGCGTCACTTTAATATCGATGCGTCACTTTAATATCGATGCGTCACTTTAATATCGATGCGTCACTTTAATATCAGTGCATCACTTTAATATCGATGCATCACTTTAATATCAGTGTATCACTTTAATATCGATGCGTCACTTTAATATCGATGCGTCACTTTAATATCGATGCGTCACGTTAATATCGATGCGTCACGTTAATATCGATGCGTCACTTTAATATCGATGCGTCACTTTATGCATCACTTCATGCATCACGTTAATATCGATGCGTCACGTTAATATCGATGCGTCACGTTAATATCGATGCGTCACTTTAATATCAGTGCGTCACTTTAATATCAGTGCGTCACTTTAATATCGATGCGTCACTTTAAAATCAGTGCATCACTTTAAAATCAATGCATCACTTTAAAATCAATGCATCACTTTAATATCGATGCATCACTTTAATATCAGTGCATCACTTTAATATCGATGCATCACTTTAATATCAGTGCATCACTTTAATATCAGTGCATCACTTTAATATCGATGCATCACTTTAATATCAGTGCATCACTTTAATAAACAATGCATCACTTTAATATCAGTGCATCACTTTAATATCAATGCATCACTTTAATATCG